>JASVEL010006322.1:0-71401 GCA_032618575.1 Nicotiana noctiflora | reverse complement strand
AACCATACTACTATCGGCGCCGCCTCTCTCCGGCAACCCTACTCTATGAAGTGTCTTAAGTTGATAACATGTAATGTCGTTAATGATACTAAACAAGTGAATTCCAGATTGCATTGTTTTCTTTTGAAATGCCTCGAACGGTTAATACTGATGATCTGTAGTTTAGTTGATGCAACATAGTAATTATCACAACTACGGGTATTGTTTCCGTGACGTAATTTTGAGCACGTGATTTTTACCTTATATGAGAATTATTCCCAAAAATTCAAAATAAGATAATTTTGTGTTGTTTGCCATTTTTGTGGATTTTTGTGTCATTTTCTTTTATTGTTTGCATTTATCTGTGCGTGTTTATTTTTTATTCAATTAATGAAAATACAAAAAAATATATGTTGCATTTGCATTTGACTTCGCATTTTTTTTAAGGAATTTAACTAATTAGTTGTTTCAAAAATGAGAAAAAATAATATATAGTTTATGTTGCACTTTAATTTAATTTTGCAATATTGGTAGTTTTCTCTTTTAATTTAGGTCTCAATTAGTTGTGGTAATTATTTAGCTTTAGTTATTATTTTTAATAAGTTAATTTGGTTTATAAATTAATTTAGAATTTTAGTTTTAATAATTAGGAAATAAAAAGAATAAAAAAAGAAGAGAAGAGCTATTTGGAATTAGGCTAAAAAAACTTGAAGCCCAAACAAATTACCCAGAAACACAGCCCAAATCGGCCCAAGACCGTCCCCAAACCAATCCGCTCCAACCCCACTCGGTGAGAAACAACCCCATTTTAATTAGTGATTAGATCATAACCGTTGGATGCAAATCAACGGCCTTGATTAATTCTCTAATTTTAATATGCCCAACTCCCATAACCCCTACCCCCAACTCAGAACCCCCCTTATTCCTCTCCTTCACCTCAACGGAGAACAAAACCCCCGCCGCCGTCTACCACCGTGCTCTACCCACCGAAAATCGCCTCACGGTGGTTCCGGTGGGCCAAATGACTCCATCTTTACACCATGGAACCTCCGAGACCTCCCCATTCCATCCCCTAGCATGGCTTATCTCGAATCAAGTGAGAGCTTGCCGAATCTTCAATCGAATATTTGAGCCAAAACCAACCTATAACAATTGGCCCCAAATTCATACCTCACACGCCCCCAACCTTCCTCATAACCAAACCAAGCTAGGTTTGGTTCGAATCCAAGCCAAAAGCCCCGAGCCCAAAATGACCACATGAACCCTAGAAATCCGAAATGGGATTTCCTGCTGAAATTGATAAGAGTTTGAGGTCCAATGGACCTTAATCTAGATGTTCTCAACCGAGAACACCCCGATTAAGGTCCGCTTGGCTTCAACATTTTAAGTACGAGTTGGTTTAGGATCCATTCAAATTTCTGATATTTTTCTTTCAAGGTATTTTTCTTTCCATTCTTCTAGCCTCATCTAAATTCTATATTTTGTTTGTTAGTTGTGTGATAATTTTCATCTCTTTTCGATTTTTGTTAAACTTTCTATTCTACTCTTTAAGACCTTTTATTTGGTCGTTTGTGGTTTCTGATTTGCTTTGATGAATGTGTTTTAGAATTCATATTCGCTTTGATTAGCGTCGTCGAATAATTAGTTGCGTATTTCCTATTTTTGTCTGAAACTGTGAATCGTCGTTTGTATGTCGATTATTCATTATCAATTATATGTGTTGTAATTGATTAAACAAATTTCGTCGATTGGTTGTATATATTTGTTTTGTTAGAACATTGGACATCAATTTTAATACTGTCTAAATTGGGTTCGAACCATCGCTCGAATTAAATTTTGAATTGTATGTGGTTGAATCTAGGAAAATGAATTGGTTATAGTTGTGTCCCTAGTATAAGTTTTTGCGGGTGATTTGGAACTCAAAAGGTTGAAAGTGGTCTAGTGATTAATTTGGCAGGGGATACTAGTTGGACCGTTAAGTTAATATATTGTTTAATGTACTTTAAGGTCACGAACAGAAATCACATGGACATCATCTTAAAAAGTCTAAAGGAATTAGATTAAAATAAATCATGCCCATACTAATGAATTAAAATGATAAAATAGGGGATTAATAGTGGGAATACACCCTGTCTAATACCTTTAGAATTGGAGAAATCAGAATGGCATGGGGGTTTTAATTAAGAATTGAAAAGGCAGTAAGACTGACAATCCTTTTGAATTAACAAATGAAAAGGGTTACTGTTTGGCTGGCTTAGTGCTTCTACTAGTGGAAAATCAAAGCTAGCACATGGTGGCAATAATAAGGGGTAGAGGACACATGGGAAGGAAGAATAACAGGCCGAAAAAGGTGAACACTTTGAATAATATAAGGTTTAGTTTTAGTCTATAAAAGAGAAAAAGTTTAGAGCTTAAGAGGGATTCAGATATAGAGATCAAAAATTGAGAGAGAAAAGAGGCAATTGAAATTGGACTGTGTCATTGAAACTGTTCTTTCCTTCTTCGATTTCTGGCATTTTTTTTCTCTCTTGAAACTATCTTCAGTTCACTTTGGAGCTGGAATGATCTGGATTTGGAGTAATAGTGGATTTCTTTGAATTATTTGGTTTGCTGGATCACTGTCCTGTTGAAACGAGGCTGTTGATCTGCTCCTGCTGTGCATACTGACCTTCATTTTCTTCTTTGTTTCCTTTCTTATCCTAGGTACACATTTCTAAACTTCACTTGAATGTAAAGATCTGTTGGACATCAAAAAAAATAAATGGAAACCTGAAGTTTGGAATTGCATTCATCTTGAATTAGATTCATAGTTAGATTACTTGTTTTGCTCTTATGTTTGGAGATTCTATCTTTGTTACCATTCAAATCATAAACGTGTTATTGAATGTTTAGCCTCTAAATAACATACAGTTTGGTGTATTAATGTGGTTTTTAACTCTTCATATGTAGCGGTTTATGCTATCTATTCGTTGAAGGTTAATAGTTTGGGCTGGTCTAGATGCACTTGGCTCGAGATTCCTATTTTGTTGGACTGTTAAACATGGTTCCCAAGGATATTTTGAGGTCCATGTTTGTTATATTAAAATGAAGATGAAGGTGTGCGTCATGGTTTCATTTAAATCTGATTCGTTTGGTTTCACATGTAACGCATTGCTTCTCTCATAGATCTGAATTTGTATCACGTTCTGGTGCAATGTCTTGTATAATTCAGCAAAACATTTGTGTTCAAGAGAAACTGTGGCTTAGACCATGAATTTATGTTTGAAAAAAAATGGCTGGTCTATGAGGAAGCAGCCACTACACTGAAAAATCGAGCTCCCCCTCAGATTTGAGAGATATCTTCACAAGCTAGACGGGTGCTCTCCATCTTCATAGAATATAGAAACACCTTCCTTCATATTGATAGAAAACAAAACTTATCCATATATATTGGATCTCGGATCTGCAATAGCAAAAGCCTTCAGAAGAAAAGAAGTAAAAAATTTAGTTGCTTTAGGTTTGCCTTTAAATAATAAATGGGATGAGCCTCGCCAAATAATATACAAATTTCGAGGCCCTCAATAACCGATTATTTTAAATGCTTAGATTTTGAGATAGGCTGTTTTAGCAAATTTCACGGTCTTCTCAAAATAATAAACACGTTAGTTGCTTTAGGTCCGTTACTTAAAAAATTTTACTTTCCTAAATTCGGGTGCACATTTATGTGACCCAAATCCAAGTCTCGACGAAGTCAAAATGTATTAAAGGCCATAGGCGTACTGGTACGGTTAGGTTCGAAGTACGTTTTCATGACGTCGCAATTCTTATAAAACAATAATAATCACAAGCGGTTAAAAGTTAAAATTCGCACGTAGGTTTAACATGTATTAAATTCAGATAATTTAGCCAAATATAACAATTGAGCGACGGTGCTAGAACTACGGAATTCGGGAGGTCCTAACACCTTCTCCCGGATTAACAGAATTCCTTATCCGGATTTTTTGTACGCAGACTGTAATATAGAGTTAACGTTTTCCTCGATTCGGTATTCAAATCGGTGACTTGGGACACAATAAATCTCCTAAGTGGCGACTCTGAATTAAATAAATAAATCCCGTTTCGATTGTCCTTTAATTAGAAAAACTCATTTACCACGCCCTTCGCAGGATGCGGTAGCGCCAAAAGGAGGTGTGATAGCTCTGACTCTGCTGGGGACCATATGACCCAGAACCACTGGTTCAGAGTTAGAAATTCGAGCTTGAAATAACTGTTGTATGTGGCTTCCTTTATTATCTGATATTTATTACATTTTTGGGATTAATGTGCAAATTGTTGTTTACTACCGCTTTGATATTGTTGTACTGTATTATAAATTATCTTCTTGCGCATCTCCTCTGAGTCTTCTGAATACAACCTCAGGAATCGCGAATACGCGCCCCATTCTTTGTTGAGATAAAGCCGGTGGGCCCGGGCTCCCGGTGAAGGATTATCAGTCACCCATATTTTCGAACGAGAAGGATCCAGTAGCTAAAGCCGAAAAACCATTGCTTCCGGTATGCTACCCCTTCCCAACTCGAGTTGTCCTTGTTTTATGGCCAGTCTAGATACTCCTAACACCCAAGGCAGTAAAACCTAGTATGACAAGACTTCATGCCGGATCCCTAGTAGGAACGTTTATTTGCATCATGTGCATTTGACTTAGGGGACTCAACACAGGGGTTGAGTCCGTCTAGGACAAGCAACCTGAAGTAAAAAGACCATCCTACTGCATCTAGTTTGTTTTACATATTTATTTGCTTCAGACATGTATGCTGACTAGCTTAAATATAGGGAAAATTTGATTTTTTTAGTAGTGTGGAGTATTAATTACACATTTTTATAAAATTAATTTCCAAACAGTGGCGAGGCTCTACCAAAATTTTGAAAAAAAAGAAAAAAAATAGTCGTTTGATTTATTTGAAAAAAAATAGTCGTGTTTTAAAAATAATTCATGTAATTAGGCAAACTATGTCGGTTTGATTCTCACAGGGTGTCGGATACGTAGGCAACCCTTATCGGGTCCAACTACCCTTTTACAAAAATAACCAAAAAATATTGATTTTTGGAGTTGGTCTAGACTGTTTGTCGAATATAGCCAAATGTTCCCTAAAGGGATGCCGGAAGGTTAATTTTACGCAAATAGCCACTTTGGTCATTATTGGTTTTTAACCAAATTGGCCCTTAACCCTCGAGGCTCTAAAAAGATGTAACCGTAATGGCGCATTGTGTTTTTGAAAAGTAATTTTTTGTGTACGTCGAGTGAGGCCGTTTTGCCAAAATAGCTGAATGTTTTTAAAAGAGACACCGGAAGGCTGACTTTGCAAAAATGACCACTTTCAGTCACTTTTAGACAGTTGACTTGCACAGCCTTAAAATTTTCGTCCTCGAGGCACTAAAAGACCATGTTTACGATACCATTTAAAAATTTTTTTATGTGCAAGTTTGTGAACTGTCAGTGAAATAATCTTCCCGGCCACAATATTCATGTGAATAAGGAAAGGGCCACGTTTTCAAAAATAGTCACTTATTTAAAATTGACATATAAGGGAAGGAATTTGTCCGTGTGTTTTTGAATTTTTATGGTGGATTGTTTGGTGTCATTTCCTTGATGTTAAGATTTGAACCCGTCCTAATAACTTTATTCGTCCAGGCGCAGTATGGATTCAATTATTGGAAGACCTGAAAAGAGGCTGAGAGACGAGGATCGCTCATCGTTCAAAATTGTCAACGAAGTGCCGAGGCTATTGGAGCAGTGGTGGAACAACATGGATGGGTTTGAGCAAGGAAAGATCAATGATCATCTGAAAGACTTGGTTAATATCATGGAGATTGAGCCCAAACGGGAAGTCATTGAAGCTCTGGTTCATTTCTGGGACCCAAAGAATAATGGGTTTCGTCTCAATGGTTTCGAAATGACTCCTACCTTGGAGGAATTCGTTGGATATACGGATTTGGGGGGTAAAGGTCAAACAAAAAGGCTTTTGGCTCCCAAGGGCGTTACTGCTACTAATTTGCTTGAACAGATGTCGATCAGCCACACTGAGATATCACATGTGGCGCAAGGTCAGGTTCGCCTAGATTTCTTATATGACAGGTATGGGCATGAAGGGGGATTCTCGAAGTATGGGCGGAAGCTAATTAAAAAACAAAACCAACACACATGGAGAGGTCATGGACAAAAAGCATTCATTGTAGCTTTTTTGGGGTGCATGGTCTTCCCAAGAGAGCATCGGGAGATCAACATTCGTTTATCTGGGGTAGTCACAACCATGATGAAAAGGAAGGATTCCTCGATTCTTCCAATGGTGTTAGCAGATATGTTTCATATATTGACCAGGTGCTGGGAAGGAAAAAGTTTCTTTGAAGGTTGCAACGTCCTACTCTAGATGTGGTTCATGGATCATCTTTTTCGTCGTCCTTATCAGGTAGACCACCGTACTTGCTGGGGTAATAATATTCGCCAGTATAATACAAGATTGAAGAGGGAGTTAGAGATCCGCATTTTTCCAGAATGTATGAATGATTGGAAAGAATATCTTCACTCCCTAACAGATTACCAGATCACATGGAATTATCCTTGGTTCATTGCAGAACATGTCATCTACAAGTCATCTTGCCATCCATTTTTAATCTTGACGGGGCTTCGAGGTTGTCAACCATATGTCCCCATGAGAGTTCTTCGTCAGCTGGATCACAAACAAATAGTGCCGCTGGTGGAGGCTATGAGAAATTTTATCTGGGAAGCAATATCAGAGGATCCCATACGCGAAAATTATGCTCAACGTGTTTGGAATGGCACTAAGATACTCGAGCGTGGCACTATGGTGGTAGACCGAGAAAGGGGTGAATTGAATCCTTTTTATCTCGAATGGTTCTATAATCAAAATTTTCTCACAGATAGACTCGGAACAGTCCTAAGGAGCACTGCTGAATGGGAAGCTGAGATTCAAAATAGAGTTGGGTTGGCTGCTGAAGAAATAAAATAGGGTTATGAATATGATCTTGGAGCACTACAAGAAGAGCTCGACATTGTTAAAATAGACAGGGATCAACTTTATGATGCCTTTCAGAAAGAGAATGCTTAATGGGCACGGGAAAGGCAAGCACTCAAGTCTCAGATCTAAAAGAAGTACATAGTCACAACCGCTCAGCAACAAGAAGAGAGAGAAGCTCAGTTCAGGGTAATCCGTGATCATGAACGCAGAAGCTACATTCCGCTAATCGAAGGTTTGCGGGACCAATTAAAAGAAGTTGAATCAAGCAAAGAGAGCTCAATCGCGGAGTTTGAAGTAGAAAGACACTTCTACCAGAGTTTGACCAATCGGTTGGAGGGGGAGTCCCTAGAAGTTCGGCGCCAGAAGGATATGGCCTTGGACCGTGAACGTGATGCACTGGATCTAGCTGAGACCCATGGTCTACAAAATCAAGACCTGCATAGGGCCCAGGAATACGTCAAAGGAAAAATCCTCGAGGTAGGCACCTACACCGCAAGAGCATGCAAACATTGTCAAGGAATGGCACCCGAAAAATTTGCAGAAGTATCATTGAGCATGGCTCGTCTTATATCTGCAGATTTGGAGAGTATATACCGCAATGTTGGGGGTCAACCGCATGAACAAGAGCCTTGATTAGAGCAAAGCTGGTGGAATCTACGGCAGTGCTCAAAGTCATCTTCCCGTCCTTATTTCTTTTGTTATTATGTTCGTTTGTTTTGAGTATGTAAAAGTTATCTTGATGGTTGCAGTATTGTTAATTTTTTTTTGTTTTAGCCTGAATTTTTGTTCGAGTCATGTTAATGCATTCTTGTCTTTTAGTCTTGTACTAAGAAATTTGAAATTCAGCAAAAAATGTTTTGTTTAGAACTAAAGGGTGAAAAATTTATTACACGAACTACACTGGGTTTGATTCATGTGGGGACATGATACATAGGCAATCTACATAAGATTTGACCACTGTTTATAGTAAAAAGGGGAAAGTAAATAAAAAAGTGAGAAATAATGGCGGGGCATAGAAACACTTGAAAATGATAAGCCGGGATGACGTATGCGGTCTGAGCAAAAGAATAATAGAAATGTTCACTGCATAAAGACATTGCATCCCCAATGTGCGTTTACTATATCTGTTGAAATTCTAACACTAACAAGTTTGTTGTTTTTCCAATCACAATACCAGTTAGTTGTTAGAAGTGTACTGGCATCGCACAGATATCAGATAAAATCAAATGGGCCTATACCTAAAAGTATGACTGGGTTAGACCAGAACAATGAGTCAGAAAAGACGATGAGCCAAATGCTCAAAGAGGCCTTAGAAAAAATGGAAAGAATGCAGTTGGAGATGAACGAAGTGCAGTTGGCGTTGGCCAAAGCACAAAAGGCACCCGCTACTCCTACCCACCCACCAAGACATACCCCAGAATACCTTTTTCCCATTCCCTCAACAAGCTTCCCAGGCCATCATTACTACTAGGGAAGGAACGCTTATGACCCCCAAGCTCCAGCAACCAATCAAAACCCTCCTCCACCAAATGTCCCTATCTTTGTGGAACCTCCCCCAACTCCATTGCACAGATAATCAAGTGAGTCGTTATTTCAGGTTCACAACACACAATATTACTCCCCTGAACCCACGTTCAGGGTACCGAAACCACCAACCAATACTCCTTCCTTTGAGGTCCTGATGGAAAAGTCGGCCAAGAGCCTCAAGCAGGATGAGATGATGCGGAAAGTCAAAGGCCTGGAGCAGTCCTTCAGGAGCATGCATGGGATGGGAAATTAGGTCAGTTTGGTATATAAAGATTTATGCCCTTTTCCCGACGTACAACTACCAGTGGGGTTCAAGATGCCCAAATTTTATCTCTACGAAGGGCATGGTGATCCCATGTCTCATCTACGAGGATTTTGCAGCAAGATGAGGGGAGAAAGTGGAAAAGATGAGCTACTGATAGCTTATTTTGGACAGAGTTTGAGCGGGTCTGCCTTAGAATGGTACACATGGCAAAATCCAAGCAGGTGGTATACTTGGGATGATCTGGCGCAGGCTTTCGCCGGGCACTTTCAATATAACCTAGAGATAGTGCCAGACCGTCTCACATTATTGAAGCTTGAGAAGAAACCAGGGGAGATCTTCAGGAAATTTAGATTTCGTTGGAGAGAACAGGCAGCTAGAGTTGATCCTCTGATGAGAGAGGGGGAGATGGAAGATTACTTTCTACAAACTCTCGAGCCAACCTATTTCGGTCACTTGGTGACCTCAGTGGGAAAATCCTTCACTGAAGGGTAAAGATGGGGGGCATGATAGAAGATAGTCTCATGACCAACAAAATATTAAGTTATTAAGCGTTCAAGGCAATAACACATGCCATTCAGAGCGGCACGGGAGGTGCGCTCGAAAAAAAGAAAAGAGAGGATGTCACAACGATAGAGGCTGGCAATTGGTCCAGATCTATAGGTACTTCCCCCATTACCAATCCAGACCCCCTCACCCAAATTACCCCCACATTCCAAATTATTCTCCACAATTCTATTACCCACCACAAGAACAACATTTTTCAGTCCATCAAGCACAAGCATACACCTAACCTCCGGCGCGCCCGCAATGGCGCGCGCCAGCTCCACATAATACATACCCAGATCCACATAATACCTACCCAGCTCCACAAAACACCTACCCACCACCAAGGGCCTACAAAAATCCCGTAGGGCCAGGTTTTCAGGGAATCAGGCTTTCGGGAATGAAAGGGTTCAGAGGCAGAGAACATTTACTAAATTAGGAGAAACCTATACTCATTTGTTCCACAAATTAAAATAGATAGGTTTGTTGAGTCCTACTGATCCCAGATTGGCAAACCCCTTACCCCAAAATATGGACCAATCAGTACACTGCGAATATTTTTCGGGAGCTCCTCGTGATGATACCGAAAAATGTTGGAAGTTGAAACGGGCGGTGAAAAATCTTATTGACACAAATAAGATTGAAGTTCAAACACAAGAGGTACCTAATATCAACCAGAATCCGCTGCCGACTCACCATGAGGCCCATATGATTGAGTTGATACACATAGAAGGTGAACTAAAGAAACTGTCATAGACCGTAATGATGATTCGGACTAGTGAATCCCGTTGCAAAAGAGAGGGTAACCAATGGGAAGACAACGGTCCAAATCAAGCTGTATGTGTTAAAGGAGAAGGACGCATCAAGCAGTAGTGTATTGAAAACAGAACCAAAAAAAGTGGTAGTATTGGGGGTTGCAAGCAAACCTATCTTGGTTGTCAAGGGGGCTCACACAGAGCCGGTCATCATAAAGAAGGTAACTTAATTACCATTGATCGATACCAAAGCTATCCCTTGGAACTATGAACGAGTGGGGGTAATATATAAAGGATAGAAACTCAGAGAAGATATGTGTGAAATCGATAGGTTGACTCATTCGGGAAGGTGTTTTGTTCTCGCAGAGTTAAGAAAAGCTAATCTAGCAGCGACAAAGGAACTTGTAACTACAGAAGAAGCAAAAGAGTTCCTGAAGCAAATGAAAATGCAGGACTACTCCATAGTAGAGCAGTTAAGAAAACTGCCTGCCCAAATCTCATTGTTGTCATTATTAATCCACTCGGATGAGCATCGTCAAGCATTGATGAAGATATTAAAAGAGGCTCACGTGCTTGACAAGATCACTGTAAATCATCTTGAGAAGATTGCAAACAAGATTTTTGAAGTTAACAGGGTAACATTCTCCGATGACGAGTTACCGTTAGAAGGAACTGAACATAACATGGCACTTTACTTCACAATAAAGTGCGAAGATTCTGTGGTAACCCGGGTATTAATTGACAATGGGTCCAGCGCAAACATTTGCCCTTTGTCCACTTTGGAGAAACTCAAGATTAATAATGAAAGAATCCACAAGAACAACATTTGTGTGCATGGATTCGACGGGGGTGGGAAGAATACTGTTGAAGACACTATGCTAGAGCTTACCATTGGGCCAGTAGAGTTCACGATGGAACTCCAAGTATTGGATGTTGCTGTATCTTATAATCTTTTGCTGGGACAACCATGGATCCATGCTGTGAAGGTCGTGTCGTCTTCACTTAATCAGATGGTAAAGTTCGAGTGGGACAGTCAAGAAATTGTGGTCCATGAAGAATATAATGCTTGCAATACTATTACTCCATTTGAAGAGGTTGAGGATGATAGGGGCCCATGGGTATACCAAGTGGTAGATACAGTATCAGTTGCTAAGATTTCAGAGGGTGAGCATGTTCCTGTGCCAAAGGTGGCAACCACGTCTGTTATGGTGGCTACAGAAATATTGAGAAATGGGTTTCTACTTGGAAAGGGATATGTGCATCACTCCAAGGAATTATACAACCAGTTTCTCTTCCTGGTAACATTGATACTTTCGGGATAGGCTTCAAACCCACTATGGCTTACATAGAGAGTCGGTTCTGAAATTTGGTATTGTGGTTTGCCGAGAGAGTCGGTTCTGAAATTTGGAGCATTTTGGGACACTTAGTCCCTAAATGAGAGCTTTAAAGCTAGAAAACGGTCTGTAGACGGAACAGTGTTAAGACGACCTCGGAACGGAAATCAGATGGTTCCATTCGCTCCGTTGGGTGATTTCGGGGTTAGGAGCGCGTTCGGAATGTATTTTGGAGGTCCGTAGCTGAATTAGGCTTGAAATGCCGAAGGTTGAAATTTTGGCGAATCCGAACGATAGGTGAGATTTTGATCCGGGGGTCGGAATGGAATTTCGACAATTTCTGTAGCTTCGTTATGTGATTTTGGATATGTCCGCAAATTTTCAGGTCATTCGGACGTCGTTTGGTTGGGTTTTAGATCGGATGTGCAATTCGAAAAGTTTTAAGGAATTTAGGCTTGAATTCGATGTAAATTATGGGTTTTGATGTTGTTAGATGTGTTTTTATGATTGGAATAAGTTCGTATCGTGTTTTGGAGTATGTTGGTGGTTTTCGTTGGGGTCCCGGAAGCCTCGGGATGAATTCGGACCATCAAGCGGCATTTGGAACTTGGAAATTTCTGCAGAAAATGCAGCAGCAGTGCAGCGGACGTTAAGCCTACGCGTTCGCGTGGCAATGGCCGCGTTCGCGTAGGCATGGTAGGGCAAAGCATCGCGTTCGCGTCCCTTGAGTCACGATCGCGCAGAAGGGAAAGAGGAAGCACCGCGTTCGCGTCCCAGGTGTCGCGTATGCGTAGAAGAAAAACGGGCGACTGGAAGGTTGTTCTTCGCGAACGTGTGGGAGTCGTCGCGTTCGCGTTGAGGAAGGGAAATTGTGCTTCGCGGACACGTGTGGAGCGTCGCGTTCACGATAGGTAATTTTTGCAGGTCATCGCGAACGCGTGGGTTACTTCGCGTTCGTGTAGAAAAAGTTGAGTTGTTCATCGCGAACGCGTGAACAGTAACGCGAGCGCGATGAGCAATGGGGTCTGGCAGTGAGCTTAAGTTCAGAACATAACATCCGCGACGCCCATACACAAAAACACCATTTTTGAGCTCCAAGAGAGGATTTTGAAGGGGAAACGCTGGAGTATCATCGGGAAATCATCGGGGGTAAGTTTCTTGACCTTAATTCGTTGGTTTATCATGAAATCCGTGATTATTTCACCGAAAATGGGAGATTAAAGGTGGGTTTGAGCCCTAGGCCTAAATGTTAGAAAATCTCTGATTTGAGTGGTCAAATGGAGTCCGATTTTGGTAAATTTTATATGCCTAGACTCGTATTGAGATAAGGAACCCGAAAATATAATTTTCGTGATTTTTCGATAAGTCTACCGAAAGTCGGGTTTTGGCAACTTGTGGGATTTGGTGTATTTTGAGTTATTTTGATTGGGTAATGCCCAATTGGCCTATTTTGATGTCATTCTATTGATTTTTATCAGATACTACACTTGTGGAGGCCGACATTCATGGCAATAGGGTTATTGCTTAGCGGTTTTGTATCGGAATTGAGGTAAGTGGCTTGTCTAACTTCGTGTGGGGGACTTTCACCCCTAGGATATTATGTGATACTTTAAATGCCTTGTACGCGAGGTGACGGGTGTGTACATGCGCTGGTTGTTGAACACGTACTTTAATCAAAATGTTCAATGAGTGATATTCCTGTTGTTAGCTGTTAATTCGATGTTTCTACCCGGTAGCAGTTAGGAGAGCATGAGTAGGTAGTATTTAACTGTCTAGTTGCCTAATTGTCTTACTTGAGTTTTCTTGGTAATCGCTGGCGCTGTTTATCGGCGAAGTTATAGTTAAGTATATTATACTTCTTTCCGTGTACTCCTTTACTTGCTGTGTTTGGGGACTACGGGTTCGATTCCCGAGATCCTGAGTCATTGGTAGGGACTACGGGTTCGATTCCCGAGATCCTGAGATTATCGAAATGTGGACTACGGGTTCGATTCCCGAGATCCCGAGATTATTGAAATATGGACTACGGGTTCGATTCCCGAGATCCCGAGATTATTGAAATGTGGACTACGGGTTCGATTCCCGAGATCCCGAGATTATTGAAATGTGGACTACGGGTTCGATTCCCGAGATCCTGAGATTATTGAAATGTGGACTACAGGTTCGATTTTCGAGATCCTGAGATTTATGATTATTGGTAAGGACTGCGGGTTCGATTCCCGGAGATCCTGAGTTATTGAGATATTATTGAGACATGGGCTGCGGGTTCGATTCCCGGAGACCCAGAGGTACTGAGAATGGGACCGTGGGTTCAATTCCCACAGGTCCTGGATTTGTTTTATTGAGTTGGTTATTTGTTGTTAGCTTAATTGTAGACAGTTGCAGTAATCATCTTATTGTTGTTATTTCGGAAATTATTATCATTTAAACTGTTTATTTTTGTTATCATCATTATATTATTGTTTCTCAGTAGGGCCCCGACCTCCCTCGTCACTACTCCATCGAGGTTAGGCTTGGCACTTACTGAGTACCGCCGTGGTGTACTCATGCTACTCTTCTGCACACTTTTGTTGTGCAGATCCAGGTACATCAGAGCAGGCTCGTACTAGGTGATTCCGCAGCTTTCTGGGAGACTTCGAGGTATGATCCGCTACGTCCGCGGATCCGGAGGCTTCCCTTCTATTCTAGTAGTACTAGTTGACATTTTTCTTCATGTCGTTGTTAGATACTCTTTACACATAGAGCCACAGTTATATTTCTCTTTTAGTCTGTGTTACCGTGGGGTTCCGGATCTTGGTAGTGTTTTATTCATTGTGTGACGGATGTATGTGCCAAGCGGCACGGATTACATATCTTTTATGCTATTTTTCCGTTGTTTCTTATTTAAGTGTTTATAACTTGTATATTCCGCAACGTGTTAGGCTTACCTAGTCGTGGAGAGTGGGTGCCATCACGACATGTTCACAATTGGTGAACTAGGGTCGTGACACGTACATGCTGGAGTATGTAGACCCCATTTGAGGTGATACGTATTGCCTAAGAAGATTCTTTGAGCAGGATATTATTGGCTCACTATGGAGCGTGATTGCATCAATTTTGTACGACAATTCCATCAGTGTCAGATACATGGTGATCTGATTCATTCTCCGCCGACATAATTGCATACAATGTCAGCGCCATAGCCATTTGTCTCCAGGGGTATGGATGTTATTAGAACCATTAAGCATGCAGCTTCCAGTGGTCAGAGGTTTATTCTGGTAGCCATTGATTATTTCACAAAATTGGTTGAAGCTAAAACTTTCAAGTCAGTGACCAAGAAGGCAGTGGTGGATTTTGTGCATTCCCATATCATCAGTAGATTGGGATTCCAAAAGTGATCATCACGGACAACGGTGCCAATCTTAACAGTTGTTCGATGAATGAAGTATGTCGACAGTTTAAGATTACACGCCATAACTCCACACAGTATCCTCCCAAGGCCAATGGAGTAGTTGAGGTAACCAATAAAACTATAATGAAAATATTGAGGAAGATGGTAGAAGGATCCAAGCAATGGCACAAAAAGCTACCATTTGCATTATTGGGTTATTGCACTACTGTTCGAACTTCAGTAGGTGCAACTCCTTATTTGTTGGTATACGGAACTGAAGCAGTGATACTAGCAGAAGTTGAAATTCCATCCATCAAAATTATCGCTAAATCTGAAATTGACGATGATGAGTGGGTCAAAGCCCGATTGGAGTAGTTGAGCTTAATTGATGAAAAGAGATTGGTAGCAGTATGTCATGGCCAATTGTATCAAAAGAGAATGGCAAGAGCATATAATAAAAAGGTACGTCCCAGGAAATTTGAAGTGGGACAACAGGTGTTGAAGCGAATCTTGCCACATCAGGCAGACGCGAAAGGAAAATTCGCCCCGAACTGGCAAGGGCCGTATATTGTGACCAGGGTATTGTCCAACGGTGCTTTATGTCTAACAGATATCGAAGGAAGATGCATCGACATGGCTATCAATTCTGATGCGGTAAAAAGATATTACATGTCATTTCTTTGATTTTGATTTTGGTTCATTTGATTGTTTGTACTTGGTGTTTATCGGATAATGAAATGACGGAGGCAATTCTTTCTTCTATCCAAACACTTTTAACCTTTGCTTTCCCCTTTTTTAGCCTTACTTATCCTTTCGTATCCCTCTTTTGGAATCATTAATAAAAACGAAGAATGAATGAAAATAAATAATAATAATAATAACAAAAACAAGAAAAAAAGATCACAAGAAAACAAATGAGTTAAGTGAACTACGTCCGACCTGATTCCTCAAAGAGGATACGTAGGCGCCTCACGGCTCGGTCATAATGCAATAAAAGTCAATCCTTCCCCAAGCAAGAAAACCGGGGCAGAAGTTATGTTGTTTTGATAAATCATGGAAGGAGTTTTGATTCCAAGAGTTGTAATAGTTTACCCGTCATAGTTATTTTGAATTTTCATATGTTTTTCAAAGCCCCACATAAAACCCACATTGATATCCAAAAGACCTCCCGATCAGTGTTCGAGAAATGTCAAGAAAGGCAAATGAAAGACGAGAATAACACGATGGTCCCTGAACGAATAAGGATCATGAGCTGAAAGAATTGATAATCATAAGAATTCTCGGTAGAGAGAATCTTTTCGACAACACTCCAATCCCCATCTGAGAAGATAAAATGAGAGAGTCTTATCGGTGAAAACCTTTACAGGCACCATATGGCGATGCAAGCTGAGTGAAGCAAAATGCGAGAGTTTTATCGGTGAAAACCTTCACAGGCACTATAAGGTGTCGTGACTTGAGAGAAATGAGAGTCTTATTAGTGAAAACCCTTCGAAGGGCACTATGAGGCGACAAGGTAAGAATGGCGGAAATGGTCCTCATTTTGTGAAAAAGTTGGGCACACGTTTATCCCCATCAAGTGAAGACATCAGAAAGATTGATTGACACGAATAGACTAGGTTGATTAATCTGGAATGCACGACATGGTCATTAGAATTGGTTGTACCACCCAGATAAGTTTCTTTCTTTTTCTCAGCATCGGTTCGGAAAGCTTTTCTTTTTCTCTACTTTTTCATTTCTTTGTTTTTTTTTTCGAAAGATCTTTCAAAGCTTACTGCCAGTTTCCAAAATAGGACAAAGTAAAATATAAGCAAGATATACCAAGGAGAAAAGAAATATGAGAAAAAATACAACGAAGAATAACACTTGAGAAATTTGTGGATAAAGATCATCAAGAAAAAGGAGCATTTCCGACAGATTGTTGACCAAAAGTCCAAGAGGGATGAACAACCAAAGATGGGAACGGAGAAAAGGAAAAACCGTCCCCAGCCGCAATGTCATCCCCAGCAAATAACATTGTTCCTCAATGAAGTTCGGGAACGTAGAGCAAGGAGAAAATAAATGAAAAAACCATCCCCAGCAAGAGTGGCACGACCACTCACCGTGTTTTAAAAAACTAACAAATTTTCTTTGATTTTAAACAGGAAATGGAAATGTTATTTGCAGCAGAAGAGCACGCCACGAAGAAGATCACCAAGACTGGGGCAGCAAATTTCCGGCCATTGTTAAAACATTTCTCGAGGGAACGAGAACATCAATTCAGGTGTTATTTTTTCACTTTGAGGATTCGGGAGCCCGCCCGTAAAACGGAGGCGTTACTTTTCAGATTGAAGAATCTGGGAGCCCGCTCAGAGAACGGAGGTGATACTTTCCAGTTGAAGAATTTGGGAGCCCGCCCGTAACGGAGGTATTACTTTTCAGTTGAAGAATTCGGTAGCCCGCCCGTAGAACGGAGGTGTTACTTTTCAAGTTTTAAAGATTGAAGTCGGGAGCCCGCCCGTATAACGGAGGTGTTACTTTTGAAGTTTTTAAGATTGAAGTCGGGAGCCTTACCCGTATAACAGAGGAATACATTTCAAGTTGAAATCAGTAATATCCACAACATAAGTTCAAGTTCAGCAATAAAGAAACGTCGACAATGTCAAGATAGAAATAAAGAAATGTCAGAAGAATACAAGATGCAAGCTCAAGGCAACACAAGAGCAAGTTGAAGATCTAGAAAGATTTTTATAATTTATAGACTAGTTTAGTCTAGCTTCTTGTTTCCTTTTAACACGGTGTAATAAGGAGCTCAGTAAGTACAGCAACAACAACAGTAACAACAAGATCACAGCTTAATGGTAGTCCCAGCTACCAAAACTTCCCGAACTACATTGACCTGATTCCCTTTTAGCCAGAGATATGTAGGAGACCTTTTGAAGCAAAGGTTCGGTAAATTTTTTTGAGAAAATGCTTCACATGGAGTACTCAAAATGGGCGAAAATCGCTCGTATCCGCTCACTTATCTTTCCACAAAAAGTCTTCGTGTTTCCGGGCAAAAGGGGGCAGTTGTGAGCACATGATTTTTGCCCTATATGAGAATTACTCCCAAATATTCAAAAGAAAATAGGTTTGTGTTGTTTGCCATTTTTGTGAATTTTGTGTCATTTTCTTTTATTGTTTGCATTTATCTGTGCGTGTTTATTTTTTATTCAATTAATGAAAATACAAAAAAATATATGTTGCATTTGCATTTGACTTCTCATGTTTTTAGGAATTTAACTAATTAGTTGTTTCAAAAATGAGAAAAAAAAATATAGTTTATGTTGCACTTTAATTTAATTTTGCAATATTGGTAGTTTTCTCTTTTAATTTAGGTCTCAATTAGTTGTGGTGATTATTTAGCTTTAGTTATTATTTTTAATAAGTTAATTTGGTTTATAAATTAATTTTGAATTTTAGTTTTATTAATTAGAAAATAAAAAGAATTAAAAAATAGAAAAGAGAAGAGCAATTTGGAACTGGGCTAAAAAAACCTTGAAGCCCAAACAAGTTACCCAAAAACCCAGCCCAAACCGGCCCAAGACCCTCCCCAAACCAATCTGTTCCAACCCCACTCGGTGAGAAACTACCCCATTTTAATTAGTGATTAGATCATAACCGTTGGATTCTAATCGTCCAACGGCCTTGATTAATTCTCTAATTTTAATATGTCCAACTCCCATAACCCCTACCCCCCAAATCAGAACACCCCTCATTCCTCTCCTTCACCTCATCGGAGAACAGAACCCCTGCCGTCTATCATCGTGCTCCACCCAACGGAAATCACCTCACGGCGGTTTCGGTGGGCAAATGACTCCATCTTTACGCCATGGCACCTCCGAGACCTCCCCATTCCAACCCCAAGTATGGCTTATCTCGAATCACGCCGGAGCTTCTTGCATCTTCAATCGAAGATTCGAGCCAAAACCAACCTATACCAATCGACCCCAAATTGATACCTTACACACCCCAACCTTCATCATAACCAAACCAAGCTTGGTTTGGTTCGAATCTAAACCAAAAGCCCCGATCTCCAAAATGACCACATGAACCCTAGAAATCCGAAATGGGATTTCCGTCTGAAATTGATAAGAGTTTGAGCTCCAATGGACCTTAATCTAGGTGTTCTCAACCAAGAACACCCCGATTAAGGTCCACTTGGCTTCAACATTTTAAGTACGAGTTGGTTCAGGATCCATTCAAATTTTTGATATTTTTCTTCCAATGTATTTTTCTTACCTTTCTTCTAGCTTCATCTAAATTCTATATTTTGTTTGTTAGTTGTGTGATAATTTTCATCTTTTTCGATTTTTGTTAAACTTTCTATTCTATTCTTTAAGACCTTTTATTTGGTCATTTGTGGTTTCTGATTTGCAAGATGAATGTGTTTTAGAATACATATTCGCTTCGATTAGCGTCGTCGAATAATTAGTTTCGTATATCCGATTTTTGTCCGAAACTGTGAATCCTCATTTGTATGTTGATTATTCATTATCAATTATATGTGTCGTAATTGATTAAACGAATGTTGTCGATTGGTTATAAATGTTTGTTCTGTTAGAACAATGGACAAAAATTTGAATACTTTCTAAATTGGGTCTGAACCATGGCTCAAATTAAATTCTGAATTGTATGTGGTCGAATCTAGGAAAATGAATTAGTTATAGCTGCATCCCTAGTATAAGTTTTTGATGGTGATTTGGAATTCAAAAGGTTGAAAGTCGTCTAGTGATTAATCTGGCAGGGGATACTAGTTGGACCATTAAGTTAATATATTGTTTAATGTACCTTTAAGGTCACGAAACAGAAATCACATAGACACTATCTTAAAAAGTCTGAAGGAATTAGATTAAAATAAAGCATGCCCATACAAATGAATTAAAATGATAAAACAGGGGATTAGTAATGGGAATAATACCTTTAGAAGTGGAGAAATCAGAATGGCATGGGGGTTTTAATTAAAAATAGAAAAGGCAGTAAGACTAACAATCCTTATGAATTATCAAGTGAAAAGGGAGTCTGTTTGGTTGGCTTAGTACCTTTACTAGTGGAAAATTAGAGCTAGCACATGGTGGCAATAATAAGGGGTAGAGGACACACGAGAAAAAAGCATAACATACCGGAAAAGGTGAAAACTTTGAATAAAATAAGGTTCAGTTTTAGTCTATAAAAGAGAAAGAGTTTAGAGCTTAAGAGGGATTCGGATACAGAGATTAAAAAATTAGAGAAAAAATAGGCAATTGAAATTCGACTGTGTCATTGAAACTGTTCTTTTCTTTGATTTCTGGCATTTTCTTTCACTATTGAAACTATCTTCCATTCATTTTGGAGTTGAAATGATCTGAATTTGGAGTAATAGTGGATTTCTTTAAATTATTTTGTTTGCTAGATCACTGTCATGTTGAAACGAGGTTGCTGATCTGTTGTGCCTACTGACCTTCATTTTCTTCTTTGTTTCCTTTCTTATCCCAGGTACACATTTCTAAACATCACTTGAATATAAAGATCTGTTGGACATAATAAAAAAAATGGAAACCTGAAGTTTGTAATTGCATTCATCTTGAATTAGATTCATAGTTAGATTACTTGTTTTGATCTTGTGCTTGGAGATTCTGGTCTCTTTCTCTCTCTTCTCTCCTCTATCTTCTCCAACAGGCTTCTTCCCCTCCCTTCCCCCCCCCCCCTTCTTTCTCGCCTCTCCCCTCTCTCCCCCCTATCCACAATGCCGACCCCTACCTCCTGCCCCCGCCGGCAACCATACTACTATCGGCGCCGCCTCTCTCCGGCAACCCACTTCCGCCAGCAGCACCTCCAAGTAAGACAACCCATTTCCCCCTCCCTCCATCTCCCTCCCTTCCTCCCTCCCGTCCCCCACCCCCACCCCTACCCCCACCACTCTCTGCATTCTCTCTCCTCTCTCTAAACCAGCCCCCCGTCCTCCCATACTAAACCTGCTGCCCTATTTTTATTTTTATTCTACCCTTATTTTTGTTTTATTTTACCCTTACTTTATTATTTTAGTCTCGTTTTATTTTTATTTTTTCTCTCTTGTTACATTAATATTCATATATTTTATTTATTTATTTATTTACTTATTTTTGCATCTGTAGTGATTTTATTTTGTCATTTATATTCATTTTTATTTTTCAGTCTTATTTTATTCTTACTTTATTATTTTAGTTTTGTCTTATTTTAATTTATTTTTTCTCACTTGTTTACATTATTATTCATATATTTTATTTATTTATATTTTTATTTTTGCATATGTAGTCATTTTATTTTGTCATTTGTATTCATTTTTATTTTATAGTCTTATTTTATTCTTATATACATTATCCCATTCTTCCTCTCCCCCTCTACCCCCTTCCCCAGGCCAGGCAACCCCCCTCCCCCCTTTTGTTTTTGTGTGTGGTTGTTGCATGTATGATTTTTAGGTACTAATCGCGACGGACGAGGCTAGCTTGCGGCGTTTGGAAGTGAAGAGCAAAGCAACACCGGCTGGGACGTGCAAACGCTGACAGTGGTTGGGCGCACCAAAGCTCACTTTCAGGTTTTTCCATCGGGAGTTGGTACCTCCCGCTCTCCTGTTTACTTAGTACATTTTTTTGTATTTTACCTAACATCCTGTGTGGTTTATTCTGTGGCTATCAAGTTAGTACATTTTTCGTATTCTACTAAGGTTCGTCTGTTCGTCTCTTATAGTGGCCGTTGCGGGGGATGGTAGTGTAAGGTCATATCCTCGGGGAGAGGGGGTGGTAATGGGCGTAAGTAGGGGGGGTAAGGAGTGGTTCTGTGGGTGGGACGGGAGGCAACGGTGGAAAGGGGTTAGCGGGAGCTCATAGAATGAGGATTGGGTCGTGGAACATTGGCACACTGACGGGCAAGTCCATTGAGTTGGCAAATATTCTTCAGAAGAGGAGGGTTAGCATAACTTGTGTGCAGGAGTCTAGGTGGGTAGGGTCGAGGGTAAGGAATTTAGACTGGTTTAAGATGTGGTACTCTAGGGTAGTGAGTGGTAAGAATGGAGTGGGAATCTTGGTGGATAGGGATCTTAGGTTGTCTGTGGTTGAGGTTAGGCGAGTGAATGATAGGTTAATGTCTATTAAGTTGGTTATTGGTGAATGCATCCTTAATGTCATAAGCGCTTACGCGCCGCAAGCAGGCCTTGATGAGGAGATTAAGAGGCTCATTTGGGAGGGCTTGGACGAGTTGTTGAGTAGTATTCCCCACTCGGAGAAGTTAGTTATTGGAGGAGACTTTAATGGTCATATTGGGGCTGTGGGCGATGGTTATGGCGAGGTGCATGGTGGCTTTCATTTTGGGGTTAGGAACGGATGAGGCACTTCACTACTTGATTTCGCTAGGGCTTTTGACCTTTTGATTGCGAACTCGTCATTTCCAAAGAGGGAGGAGCATTTGGTTACATTCAAAAGTTCGGCGGCAAGGACTCATATTTATTACCTCCTCCTCAGAAGGAGCAATAGAAGGTTGTGCAAGGACTACAAGGTTATTCCGGGAGAGTCCCTATCTACTTCACATAGGCTCCTAGTGATGGATGTCGATGTCTGAGTGAAGAGGATGAGGAGTGGTGCTCGGGGCCGACCATGGATTAGATGGGGAGTTTTGACCACGGAGAAAGCCGAGGAATTGGAAATGAGGTTGGTTGATGGTAGAGCTTGGAAAAGTGTTGGGGATGCATACGCAATGTGGTTAGAGACGGCGAAATGTATTAGGGAGGTAGCGCGAGTAGTGCTTGGGGTAGCAAAAGGCTATTCAGGTATACATTAGGGCGACTGGTGGTGGAACGATGTAGTTCAAGAAAAAGTGGAGGCAAAGAAGGCAGCGTTTGCTAAACAGTGAATGTCTAAACAGAGAGCAACAAGGTGGCAAGGAGGGAAGCTAAGCTGGTGATCACAAAAGCTAAAAATGCAGTGTTCGATCGTATGTAGGAGGAATTAGGGGAGAAAGGTGGGGACAAGAAGTTATTCCGTTTGGCTAAAGTGAGAGAGAGGAAGGCTCAGGACCTAGACCAAGTTAGGTGCATCAAGGACGAGGAAGGCAGAGTTCTGAAGGGGGAGTCTCAAGTTAAGTAGAGGTGACAGTCGTATTTTTGAGACATGCTCAATGAGGAGGGGGATCGAGTCATAGAGATAGGGGAGATGGGGCAGTCAGAGTGTCATATAGACCTTAGGTACTGCAGGCGCATTAGGGTAGATGAGGTCGTGGGGGCTTTGCGTAGGATAAGTAGGGGTCGAGCGACCAGGCCAGGCGAGATCCTGGTAGAGTTCTGGAAAGGCGTGGGTAGGACAGGTGTGGAGTGGCTGACTAGATAGTTCAATGTGATCTTCAGGTCTAAGAGGATGCCAGAGGAGTAGAGGTAGAGTACAGTCGTGCCCTTGTATAAGAAGAAAGGGGATATCTAGTGCTGTAACAACTATAGGGGCATCAAATGACTAAGTCACACCATGAATGTCTCGGAGCGGGTGATTGAGGTGAGGGTGAGGGGAATGACGTCCATATCTGTGAACCAGTTCGGTTTCATGCCAGGCCGCCCCACTACAGAAGCTATCCACCTTGACAGGAGATTGGTGAAACAGTTCAGGGATAAGAAGAAGGACCTGCATATGGTGTTTATTGACTTGGAGAAGTCGTATGACAAGGTCCCAAGGGAGGTAATATGGGGTGCCTAGAAGCGGAGAGCATGCCGGAAGCCAATATCAGAACAATCAAGGATATGTACGATGGAGCGAAGTCTAGGGTTAGGGAGTTGGATGGAGACTCAGACCACTTCCCGGTGGATATGGGACTTCATCAAGGATCAACCCTTAGCCCTTCCTTATTTGCCTTGGTGATGGATGCACTGACACGCCATATTCAAGGTGATGTGCCTTGGTGTATGCTATTTGCTGATGACATAGTCCTAATAGACGAGATGAGGGTCGGCATTAACGGGAGGTTGGAGGTCTGGAGACAGACCCTCGAGTCTAAGGGTTTCAAACTAAGCAGGTCTAAGACAGAATACTTGGAGTGCAAGTTTAGCGTCGAGTCGAGCGAAGTAGGCAGGGGTGTGAAGCTTGGAGACCAGGTCTTCCCCAAGAGGGACAGTTTCAAATATCTTGTGTCGGTGATCCAGGCAGACGGAGAGATCGATGTGGATGTCACCCACCGTATAGGGGCGGGGTGGTCGAAATGGATGCTTGCATCAGGAGTCCTGTGTGACAAGAAAGTACCACCGAAACTTAAGGGGAAGTTATATAGATCTTTGGGGCGGAGTGCTGGCCGGTTAAGAACTCTCATGTTTAGAGAGTGAAGGTTGCGGAGATGAGGATGCTCGGGTGGATATGCGGGCACACCAGACTAGATAAAATTAAGAATGAAGTTATTCGGGAGAAGGTTAGGGTGGCCCCAGCGGATGAGAAGATGCGGGAAGCGAGGCTCAGGTGGTTCGGGCATATGTAGAGGAGAAGCCCTGATGCCCCGCTAAGGAGTTATGAGCGTCTGGCGGTGGTTGGAACGGGGTGAGGCAGAGGGAGGCCTAAGAAGTATTGGGGAGAGGTGATTAGGCAGGATATGGCAATAATTCATATTTTCGAGGACATGACCCTTGATAGGAAAGTCTGAAGGTCTAGAATTAGGGTTGTAGGATAGGGGCTTCTAGTGCTTTTCATACTTCTTTCCTGAGGTTAGGTGTGGTTTGGTAGGGCACTCTATAGATGTCTTGCGTTTTGTATCGTGCTTCCTATGATAGTTACTGTTAGGTGTTATTGCAGCTAGAGTCACTAATGCTCTTTTGTTTTTCCTTTTCTTTTTCTTTTCTTTCTCTTCTCTTTCACTTGAGCCGAAGGTCGATTGGAAATAGCCTCTCTGCCCTTTCGGGTAGGGGTAAGGCTTGTGTACGTATTACCCTCCCCAGACCCCACTTTGTGGGAATACACTAGGTAGTTATTGTTGTTGTTTTTGTTTAGAGATTCTATCTTTGTTACCATTCAAACCATAAACGTGAATAACATACAGTTTGGTGTATTAGTGTGATGTTTAACTCTTCATATGTAGCCGTTTATGCTATCTATTCGCTTAAGGTTAATAGTTTGGGCTGGTCTAGATGCAGTTGGCTCGAGATTCCTATTTTGTTGGACTGTTAAACATGGTTCCCAAGGATATTTTGAGGTCCAAGTTTGTTATCTTAAAATGAAGATCAAGGTGTGCGTCATGGTTTCATTTAAATCTGATTCGTTTGGTTTCACATGTAGCGCACTGCTTCTCTCATAGATCTGAATTCGTATCACGTGACTGGTGCATTATCTTGTATAATTCAGCAAAACATTTGTGTTCTTGAGAAACTGTGGCTTAGACCATGAATTTATGGTTGAAAAAAATGGCTGGTCTGTGAGGAAGCAGCCAGTACACTAAAAAATCGAGATCCCCTCGGATTTGAGAGATCTCTTCACAAGCTAGAAGGGCGCTCTCCAACTTCATAGAATATAGAAACACTTTCCTTCATATTAATAGAAAACGAAACATATCCATATTTATTGGATCCCGGATCTGTAATAGCAAAAGCCTTCAGAAGAAAAGAAGTAAAAATTGTAGTTTCTTTAGGTTTGCCTTTAAATAATAAATGGGATGAGCCTTGCCAAATAACATGCAGATTGTGGGGCCCTCAATAGCCGGTTATTTTATATGCTTAGATTTCGTGATAGGCCGTTTTAGCGAATTTCACGGCCTTCTCAAAATAATAAACACGTTAGTTGCTTTAGGTCAGTTACTTAAATAATTTTACTTTCCTAAATCTGGGTGCACATGTATGTGACCCAAATCCAAGTCTCGACGAAGTCGAAATGTATTAAAGTCCACATGCGTACCTGTATGGTGTGGTCCGAAATACATTTTCACGAGGTCGCAATTGTTATAAAAACATTAATAATCACAAGCGGTTAAAAGTTCAAATTCGCACGTTGGTTTAAAATGTATTAAACTCAGATAATTTAGCCAAATCTAATAATTAGCGACCATGCTAGAACCACAGAATTCGGGAGTGTTTAACACCTTATCTCGGATTAACAGAATTTTTCTGGTACGCAGATTGTAATATATAGTTAACTTTTTCCTCGTTTCGTATTAAATTGGTGACTTGGGACACCATAAATATCCCAAGTGGCGACTCTGAATTAAATAAATAAAGCCCATTTTGATTGTCCTTTAATTAGAAAAACTCCCTTTACCATGCCCTTCGCGAGATGAGGTAGCGACAAAAGGAGATGTGACAGTAGTTATGACGCTTGATTACTAAAATTCAGAGGTTTATTTATGTGACCTAACAACAATTTAATCTTGTTAATTAAAATAAACATGTTGGGGATCGTGGGTACGATTCTCGGGTCATGATTCGCAATGTGTAATCAAATAATTAGTTGTATAAAATGTTGCATTATTGAAAGCAATTTAAAGGGAATAAAATGAACATTGGTTTTAAAAGTGTTTTAAAATAAGATAAATAGGTGAATAATAATAGTTGAGCGACCGTGCTAGAATCATGAAACTCGGGAATGCCTAACACTTTCTCTCGTGTTAACACAATATATTACCTAAGTTTTTGGTTCGGGGAATATAATACAGAGTCAACCTTTTCCTCGATTCGAGACTTGAACCGGTGACTTGGGATACCATAAATCTCCTAAGTGGCAACTCTGAATTCTTTAAATTAATAAATCTTGTTTCGATTATCCTTTAAATGGAAAAACTCCCTTTATTATACCCTTTCAGGGGTGTAGAGAAAAAGGTGTGACAGACTCAATGGTTTTCTTCTCTACAATGATCTTGCAGTGCCACATATGCTGATCTTTGCACCTTTAAGGGACGTCCTCATCTTGAAAATCTGCACAAAAATGACTCCCGTGGAGTGACCTACTTTTTGCCTGCTTACCTCATAACCCTGATAGGAACATAGGTGTATATTCCCCTTAACTCGATCAATACTAAGCGAGGAGTGTCCCTAGACCTGATGATGAACTCGTTAGTAGGGAACCGTTCAAATATCCATTGGATTTGATGTTCAGTCTATGTGTTGAAGAACTCTACCCTTACCTTAGCAATTTTTGGTTGATCAAACCTGTCCGGAATATAAGTCATTCGCTTTGGGTGATGGAAGGCAATATGATCATTCCACGCCCTTCGTGGGAACTCCTAATGATATTGACCCTTTTGCAGATGATCCAATAACCAAAGTTGAAGTAATAGATTTCAACATTTAAAATGTTTAGACCCCTTATGGCAGCGGTCCAAAGCCCGGTAGATGTCAACTATAATCATAGGGACTATGGTATATGTTTGTCCCTTGATCCTTCCATTGAAGTCTTGGTGACCATAACCAGTTTAGTGCTAATATGTTCCCCTTTCATTGGGAACACCATCATAACCAAGAAGTAAACAATGGACACAAAAATTCTGCGGTCAATTTGACCCAAAAAGGTGATGGAAAAGTCATCACGTAACATGCGGTATGACTTGCTATGGACGTATCTATCATATAAGTAGTCAAAGAGTATATAAGACTTCTTTAAGCACTCCAAATCGTAGTTCTTCTTTTGACCCATCATCTTTAGAAACCCCTTACCAGTTCGATTTTTCGGTACTAATAGCCCAGGGCTGTCCTAAGGTAGCCAACCACATCCTCCCATTTCTTTTGGGAAGAGGGTCATTTATGTGTCCCTAAAGCAAAATACAACCCTTTCACTATCCCAAAATAAAGTTGTAGCTTCTATCAGTATGTTGTTTGGCCGAATGTCTTACAGGGATGGCATGTTTCCTAGGACTTTCTTCACATGTTTCTTGTCACTCAAGGAAAGATCCTCCCACCAATCTAGTGTTAGTGGTGGTTTGTTGTTGACCATGCTGAATCTGGGGACCTCATGCCATATTTTCTATAAAACAAAAGGTTAGGCCCCTTCCCCTTGCTGATTCGACTATTTATACATTCATGATTAGCATATTGGCATTTATTCTCCTAAATTAATGCACACAACAAGGTTGCATTCGTTGGGATTATGAAAACCCCATGGACTTTTGGATAAGGCTAGTCTTAAAAGGGTTATTTTGCAGATAACATACTAACCCGGCTAAGTTTTACCATGATGCATGCATAGTTATAATCCGAGTAAAGGTTACTATGAGGGTTTAGATTGGTACCCCAAAATGGACAATTTGAGGAGGAAAGGTAGGGAACCGTCGGCTTGTAATGCTGATCGACTACTTTTACTGCAAATGAGTCTTCGAATTTAATGGGTGATATATAAGAAGAGTGCAACCCCTCATAAGGCGTTGCTATAGGATTGATTACGTACGAGTGAAATATGATGTTCATCATCATTTATGCACCAATGAATAGCATTTTGTCACGTATTCACTCATTAAAAGTATAATAACTGTAGTATTTAATAACAAAAAGATGTTTAAGAAATAAGCCAAAGAGACAAATCAGTTTATGAAATAACGGAAATTGTAAATGTTTAACAAATAAGCAATTAAATCCATATAAAGGGAAGGGACATGGTGCACACGTATTATGAGAATAAAGCATGCTTAAGACTAATTACCAAAATAAGTTTGTTATTGTAGGAGCCTAAAATATTCCCAGTAGAGTCGACATGTTGTCGCGCCCCCTTTTCTCTATTGCGGAGTTCATATTTCGATATTTTGGGGACAACTTGTTTCCTTTTAGGAAGGGGTATGGAAATTGAAGAGTAGACACCTAAGGTGCTTTAGGGAACCCAATGCAAATAAATCATGAAACCAGTTTACATTACCAGAGATTGGGTAAGACCTCAAAATTTTCTTGAGGGAAAGGTTTTAGACACTCCTCGTGGTCCACAATGGTGGGTCTCGACCAAACTTATTTTTGTGAATAAGTCATTGAGGGAATAAAGCATTTAAACACATAGGGATTAAAATAGGAAAAATTAGGTCCTAGGTTTATTAGCCTATAAGATCACTTATGTGCAATACTCGATGAACTTTGCTCAAATAGAGGTGTTACACGTGGTATTGGCACACATGTCATCATATCATTTACTACCCAATTACCCTTCCCTTATCGGTTATAAAAGCGATTCTAATTAAACGTACTTTATGCGTGCATTACCCATCCCTTATTTATGGTCCCGGGGGTGTTAAGGGTTGTCCTATAGTGCTTAAAAGGAGAAAATCAAATTGAAAAAAAAAATAGTACAATCCGATAAAGGATTAGTTAAAGGATCGCATTTACCTCCACAAATAAGTAGGCAATTGCACATCTCAAACAACAGTATTTCAGAGAGGCACAAAGCAGAATATACGCAGTGTTTTTTATTAAAGAGAGGCAGAGGATACCTAATCAGTTTGATTTTAGAACTTACTGAATCTGGGCAGTTTACAAACAACTAAATAAAGCACAATTTCACAATTTCATGATTTTACTTGTCCTACAGGCTAGCCTAGGCGTGGATCAGAGATGTCCTATAAAATTTATATTTAATCGTTAATTTGAACCGCAACAAACCAGTAAACAATTTAAGTGGGCAGTTCAGTTCATTATGTCCTATAAGCATGCAGTTTAGGTGCTAAAAATAATCACAAATGTTACACAACTAGTTTTACATTTAAGCCTAATATCTAGGTGTTGGTACTGCTTTTATACTTATTTCTTATAGGCATGATTGCTACTGAAGAAAAAGATTTTATACAATTTGGCTGAAGGTGTGAAATCTAAGTGAGTGAAATAGAAGTCCCAGAATATGATCTCTAATGCACATGGGAGTCTTTATGAACATGATTGTTAAGGTTGAATTAACTACAATTTAGAGGCATATTTCTAGCTTGGAGGTGAATACGCATAAATAGAAATTTAGAGCAAATAACATGATGAACCTATAAGCATATTTTCTAATGCACACAACAATTTATAAGCATGGTTTCTAATCCGGTTAGACAATAATAAGAGTCCTAAGAGCATGATTTCTAGCCAATTTATTTCCTTACAATATATATATATATATATATATATATATATATATATATATATATATATATATATATATATATATATATATATATATAAAGTTCCCTCCCATTTTACTAATATCTCTAATAGCTATTTTACAAGAATTATTATTGAAGACCAAAGATAAATGAATTACAGAATAAAATTGGTATATTATAGGGAGCCTGGATAAGCACAAAAGTAAACTTGGAAGTCAGGCCTTCAGCCCGAGTCTGAGACATGCCAATATTCTACAAGTACACCTAATGGTCTTTTAGTACGTCAAAGTTTCCAAGGATCCTAGGGACCCTAGGCAATGCTCACACCAGGAAACCATTTCAAGAACATTTTGTGAGCAAGTTTTTGAAAAGCTATCCCCAGTGTGTTAGAGTTCCGAAGAGTCTCACGGGCTCCTAGGTAGTGCTCACGTTGGAGAGCAAGCACCCTAGATATTATAAGAGTGGGAGTTTGAAATTAGTATATAAGGGCATGGGATAGTTTTGGAAAAACAGCTTGATTTTCATAAGTGAATAGGTTCAGACCACATAGTTGTAAATAGAACTAGGCCAAGAAACAAACAATCACATAGTTTCAAATGGATTTGCACTTATTCAGACTAAGTATTGAACTAACATTTTTAAAATGATATACAAAGAGCAGGGACACTTTGAACTAAAAGACAGGATTGGTTGGTTACACATATTTGTAGTTTTTAAAAATATTCAAAATTGGAAAATTTACGGCTGAATCAAATAACTTTATTGAAGATTGCTCAATTTATTAATTACTAATAGGTGAGATATAGGCATGTACTAAAAAACATGCTGACGTTTGAAGTATCTAAACAAACAAACACATAGAACAGGAACCAAAGCATACTAGCCTAGAAAGAAGTAAATAGAAACCATGGATCAGATGCGAACATGCTAAGGTAAGTACAAATAACAGAGTGGGTTGACATGAATTGAGGCATGCTAATTGCAAGATAGATGAGCGGCAATGACAGGGAAAATGAAAGCATGTCGAGGTTTGAAATAAACTATTCATATAAACACATGGAACAACACAAGATAATAAGAACTAAGGCATAGTGGTTGAGGAAGAGATGGTCAGGTTTCAAACATCAAAACGGAAGCATGCTGAGATATTATAATAAACCATCTACATAGCATATAGAATAGAACATAATAACAGATAATTGAGGCATACCAATTAAGGAGATAGCAAACTGGAAGGTGAAGGCAATTGGAATCCAAGTGTCTAGACTTGTCTTTCAGTTGCCAGACAGTGTAGCAAATCAAAGTAAAAGAAAGAACTTAAAGTTTTTGAGTAACAGCTTGTGTACCTCAGTGTGTAATTGCAGGCGTAGGTGTGTTGAAAATCATAATGGTGAACTGATTACATAGCATTCAGAAGAGTAAACAAATAATGTAGGCAAATTATTGACACATAAATAAGGTATGCAGAATCAATTAACCAGTTAATTAGAGCTAGACATCAATCAATTAAGAGGACATAATCTTGAAAGTCACTTAACTTAAGGTGAATCTTATACAAATACAATTAGCAAACATGATTGTGGTTTAATAAGGTTAGTACTACATACAAAGATCATGTATGGCCCAGTCAAAATAATCAGAAACCATAAAATAAGGCCGACAATATCATTAAGAAAAGTAATACCAATTATGAAACACATATAAGGAAAGAATAAGTAAAATTGTCAAAGAGATATCAGTTATAAAAGAAAGCAGAATTCCAAAGCATAATTAGGCAAATAAAATCAATTAACCCGTTTTAATTGACAAAGCCAAGGTAAGCGGGCATATATCATACCAAGTAGTAGAATACTTATAAATCTTAAGGCATAGCGATGAAATCAGTCGATAAGTAAAGGAAATAACTAGGGCTAAACACTTAAATGTTTTAAAACCTTTTGGCAGAATTTAACGAAACTGGAACACTAGCATTTATGAAAAAATTAAAATAGGTTAACAATACTAGGAAAATAGTAGAATCTTAAAGGAAAAGTAACGAACAAACTCAAACCGCTTCAGATCTAAAGAGATCCGAATAGATTTGGCCAGAAATCATCATGTTATGTAAAAAAAATAAACAGAGGTGAGAGAAATCTAGTTTGAATAAGAGATTTGAAGCCATAATCATAAAGATATCAGTACTCACCAACATAGGAATGCACACAGACATTTTCATCGAGAAAATGAGGGCTTTAAACCAAGTATGTGTCGAACCTCTCTGAGATTCCAACAAATCATAACACCAGTAGAGATAGGAGGCCAAATAAGGCCTAGAATCGAAAATATAAACCATCAATCGAAGGAGTTCAAGTGATGGTAGGCTAGTGTTAGGAAGAGGTGAGAGAGAAGAGAGGTGGAAGGGGTTTTAGGGGGCAGCCAATTTTGGAGAATAACTAGGGTTTGGGGAGGTTGTTGGTTAATTTAAAAAGGTAATGAATCTTGGACCATTGATCTTCTAAGATCAACGGCTAGGACTGAGTATAGGGGTTGGGGCGGGTTGTAAAATTAGGTTATGTGTATTGGGTTAATTTAATTGGGCTGGGGGTGGTAATTACACTATGTCCGAAAATAAAACTGAAAGAGGCTATTTGTTAAATACCTAATCAATTTGATAAAATAATTTATAAAAATAAATAATAAATGATAAAATTGCTATTTATGCATAAATAATGGTTTAAAATGTTATTTAATATTATAAAAATATAAAAAATAACTTTATATATAACTAGGGTAATTATGCATATATATGGGCCATTATTGCAAATTATGCAATTATTGTCTTAAAAATGTAAATAAATTACAAAAAATGCAATTAATGTGTTTGAACACGTATATGGGCCTAAATGATGAATTTAGATGATTAAATCATCATAAGGTAATATGAGGGATAACTACTAAATATTTATACAATTAAAATACAGAAATAAATTGATTTAAAGCCTTTAAAAATTATAAAAAAATTGTAACAACACTTGTGCATGTCTGTAAATTCATGTACAATATTTGGAAAGTAGTATAAACATTTAAATTATATGAGGGAAAAATTGAGTATCAACAGCCGCTCCTCTTTACCCGGAAGGATGAAAGCATTTTTGGGTAACAAAATAATGATCGATTTTGATCGAATGCGATGTTTTGAAAAATAGAGGCCACACCCGAATCTCTGAGATGCCTACATATATCTGGTTTCATTGGAATCATGCCGTCTGTAGTTCTGGATCCTTCAAAGAAATATTGTGACGACCCAAAGGGTCATCACCTGTTTTCCTTATTTGCCCTGTGCTCTCGAGGCCTTGAAAACCTAATTTTATGCTGCCTCGATTTACATGCATAGTCCGAGCATGTAGCCGGAAAGATTTTTGCTAGAATATGTGAATTTTATTTTTGAAGAAATTTGATATTAATATTGATATAGTTGACTTTGGTCAACATTTCTGATAAACAGACTCGGACCCGAGATCGGATGGTCCGGGAAGGTCCGTAGGAAAATATGGGACTCGGGCATGCGTCTGGAGTCAAATTCTGAGGCCTAGAGCCGAAGATATGAATTTTTCTGTTAAATTGTTTTTGCTGAAATTATCAAATGAAAATGGATTAAATAACCATGGTATCAGGCTCATATTTTGGTTCCGACGCCCGGTACAAGTATTAAATATTATATAAGTGCTTCCTGCAAAGTTTGATGACATTTGAACGTCGTTTGATGTGTTATGAACCTTGAGTTCCAAATATGAATGTTTATGAAGTTAAAGGAAGAAAATCATGAACTTGAGGCTTGATTTGATGAAAACCATGTTATATTGGTGATTTGATCGCACGAGTAAGTTTGTAGTATGTTTTTGAAGTTGTGTGCATGTTTGGTTTGAAGCCTGAGGGCTCGGGTAGAGATTTGATAGGTCGTTGGAGCAGATTTTGAAAAATAACACAGCTGGTATTTTTTCCCAGCTGGTATCTTCGTAATTGCGAGAAGACTCAGATTAGCCTTGGCTCGCAATGCGAACCAATCTTCGCAAATGCGAAGATGGCAAGGGAATGCATGGGTTCGCAAATGCGAATAATACCTCGCAAATGCGAGGCCTTCAGTGAACAACCCATGTTCGCAAATGCGACAAAATGTCGCAAATGCGGAGGTCCCAATTTTGAGCCAAGTTCGCAAATGCGAACGGATTATCACAAATGCGAGGGCCTCAGTCAAAAACCTGCTATGTTTGCAATTGTGAACAAATGTTCGCAATTCCCACATCCACAGCTGTGCAATCTGATACTTAAATGAATTTACACCTATTTTCTTCATTCTTTCAAAACCCAACACACCACACACGATTCTCCAAGAGCAAAATCACTCCAAAACACTTGTAAGTCACTTTTTACTTAATTCATTCAATTCCTAACATCATTAAACATGTTTTTCCAGAGAAATCAAAGGTTTTCATGGTGGAAATTCTTATTTTTGGGTAGAACCTAGGTTTTTCATGGATTGGGGAATTAGACCTCGATTTGAGGTCCGATTGCGAAACAAATCATATAATTGAACTCGTGAAGGAATGGGTAACCGGATTTTGGTCCGAACCCTGACTTCCGACCGCGTGGGACCAGGGTCATTTTGGGAAATTTTGGGTTAAACTTTGAGAAAATCATTTTTAAGCATCCAAACCACTTATATAGTATTTATTAAAGTAATTGAACCAATTATGATAAGACTCGAGCAAGTTGAAGGCTGAAATTCGAGGTAAAGTTATAATTGAAGGATAATTGGACTTCACGGCTTAGAGGTAAGTGTTTGATCTATCCTAGCTTGAGGGAATAGGATTAATGTGCTAATTGCTATGTGATCAAGTGTGGTGTATGGGCTGTGGTGACGAGCATCCATACATTGGCGTCTAGCATGACCGTGAGTCGTTTGTTGACATATATTGTGGGATGTTTTTAAGACCTAATATTGAACCCTTGCCGGGTTGTGAAGTTGATTATTGTTTTCCCTTGCCGAGACTTTATTGTGAAGTTGATTATTGTTTTCCCTTGCCGGGACTTTATTGTGAAGTTGAGTATTATTTCCTTTGCCAGGACTTTATTGTGAGGTTAATTATTGTGTCCCTTGCCGGGATAGTTTATAATTATTGTTTTCATTCATTGCCCTTAACTGCGATTGTTATTTGGGTGAGGAAGAGTGATAATGCACGAAGGGTGATGTTGTGCCTTGTTTTATTGATTATGCACGAAGGGTAATGTCGTGCCTTAATTATTGATTATGCACGAATGATCATGCCGTGCCTTGTTTTATTGATTATGCACGAAGGGTAATGCCGTGTCTTGTTATTGATTATGCACGAAGGATCATGTCGTGCCTTGTGATATTGATTACGCACGAAGGAACAGTCCGTGCCGTTGTTATTTGAACAATGCACGAAGGATCATGTCGTGCCATGGATGTGACGATGAGAGTAAAAGCACGAATGGTGATGCCGTGCAACTATTTGAAATTTCCTTGTTTTGATAATAATTGTTTTTATTTCACTCTGATTCTCTTTACTGATTTATTTTATGTTGCTGATTGTGTTTCCCCCAGTATGATACTTCTTTGTTAATTGTGTTACTTGATAATCCTATTATTTTATGGTATGTATATATATATATATAGAACTGCACAGGTTTATGTGACTATCTGGTCCTAGGCTTGTCACTACTTCGCCGGGATAGGCCAGGCACTTACCAGCACATGGGGTCGGATTGTGCTGATATTGCACTACTGTGCGTTTTTGCACAGGTCCAGTTTTTTAGCAGGAGCAGCAGCAGCAGTAGAGTACTTGTGGCATTTCTGAGCATTTCAAGACCGAGGTAGCTTGTAGGCATCCGCAGGCCCAGTGTCTCTTCTATTTCTGTTGTGGTCTCATTGTTCCGAGACAGACAAATGTTTATCATTATCTTTCAGACCATTATATGTAGTATTCCTTAGTAGTTCGTGAGTTGGTGACTCCACATCTTGGGTAGAGGATTTTATCAGTGTTTTACATTATTATCGTTCATCTCTATTCAGAAAGACTTACGCATTTAACAAATTGAGTAATTATATGTTGCTATTAAATATACAACAACAATAACAACTACCCAGTATAGTCCCATAGGGTGGGGCGTGGGGAGGGTAATATGTACGCAGGCCTTACCCCTACCCGATAGAGCAGGGAGGTTGTTTCCAATTGGCCCTTGGCACAGGGACAAATATGAGAACAAAAAAATGATGGTATGAACAGGAAAATGTTGAATGAATTGGCTTGCCTAGCTACCACGAGTAGGAGCCATCATGATCCCTATAATGGGGGAAAATCTGGGTCGTGACAAGTTTGTATCAGAGCTTTAGGTTACAAAGGTCTCACCACTCACGAACAAGCTTAGTAGAGTTTGAGGGGTAGGTACGGAGACGTATGTACTTGTCCTCTAGAGTCTATTGAGTTAGGAAAAAGTCTCTCATTTGTTCCTTCTTGTTGTGCGATAATACTGATTGAATTTCTAGTTTGTCCTTTCGCAGATAGGGAGGACACGCGCTTCTTCATCCACTGATCAGCAGCCTGAGCCCCAGGTAGCTCCCGTGAGGGGCAGGGGCCGAGGCCATATCGGAGGCCGTGGTAGGTGTAGAGCTCTGCCCCAGACAACGATTCTAGAGGTGGAGCCTCGTGTTGAGATTGGTGAGGAGGTTCCAGCCCCAGCATCTCTAGTGGGCCCAGCTCAGGTCCCAGGGGAGGTCTTATTTACCCCGGATCTTCGGGAGGCTCTGGTCCGAATAGCGGGTTTTAAGGATAGTGTTGCCAAAACAGGCTTATTACCAGCTTCACCAGCCGCTTCTCATGCTGGAGGAGGGGTCCAGACTCCTGTTGCACGTACTCCGGAGGCAGTAGCTCCCTAGCCTCAAGCACCAGTGGTTCAGCTAGCTGTGGCTACTCAGTCAGGCACCACAGCTCAGGCCGGAGATGGAGCGGCCATGACTTCTGATTCTCTGTGGAGACTTGATCGGTTCTCCAAGTTGTTTACCACTACTTTCAGTGGTGCCACATTAGAGGATCCCTAGGACTTCTTATTCAGTTGCCATGAGATTCTCAAGACTTTGGGGATAGTGGAATCCAATGGAGTTGACTTCTGCACATTCAAGATTTCAGGATCCGCCAAGACTTTGTGGAGAGATTACTATTTGACTCAACCAGCAGGGTCCCCGGCTTTAACATGGGACCAGTTTGCAGATTTATTTCTGGAGAAATTTCTCCCTTTTACTCAGTGGGATGCACTTCGGAGACAGTTTGAGCGCCTCCAGCAGGGTACCACGACTGTCACCCAATATGAGACGAGGTTTGTTGATCTGGCACGTCATGCGATTGTGATACTCCCCACAGATCGGGAGAGGGTCCGTAGGTTTATAGATGGGCTAAATCAGCCGATTAGACTTCAGATGGCTATGGGAGTTAGGAGTGATATATATTTTCAGGAGGCAGCTAATGCGGCTCGTAGAGTTGAGATGGCTCTTTCTCGGGGAGGTGGGTATCCTTTAGACAAGAGGCCTCATCATTCCGGCAGATTTAATAGTTCTTCTTCTAGAGGCAGGAAATCTGTTGATAGGGGCCAGTCTTCCAGACCTTTTCATTCAGCCCTCCAGGCTTCACAGGGTGGACCAGGTGATTGTAGGTTTCGTGAGTAGTATTCAGATCACCATCCCATTAGTGCTCAGCCTCTTCAGAGTGTTCATGGATGTCATTCGGGCCGCCAGGGCCAGCAGTCGCAGCAGCCAAGGTCATGTTATGGTTGTGATGACCCCGGTCACATTGTCAGGTTTTGCCCTCGAGCATCGGGCGGTTCTCAGCAGCAAGGTCCTCGTCCCATGATTCAGGCCCCAACTGACCCACAACCTACCAAGCCAGCCAGGGGCGAGGGTATGGATCGTAGAGGTGGAGGTCGAGATCGTAGGGGTGGAGGCCATCCCGCTAGAGGTAGAGGTTAGTCGTTGGATGACCGTCCCAGAGACATTGTTTAGGGAGGTGGTGCCAATCCCCGATTTTATGCTTTGCCAGCCAGGCCAGCGGCAGAGGCGTCAGATGCTGTGATTACAGGTACCATTCTGGTTTGTGATAGAGATGCTTCAGTACTATTTGACACTGGGTCTACATATTCATATGTGTCTTCCTACTTTGCACGGTACCTTGCCGTGCCTAGCTATTCCCTGGACATTCCAATTTATGTATCTACACCAGTGGGCGACTATATAGTGGTCGACCGGGTGCATCATTCGTGCGTGGTTATATTTGGGGGTCTTGAGACCCATGATGATTTATTGAAAAACAGGGAACCAAGTCCCAACACGTGCCAACTCCCATAGACCTAAGGGTCAAGAGTCATTAGCCTATAATGAACATAAGTGTATAATGGTTTACAAGATACCAAGTGCGGAAAGAAATATCAATACAGAATCAAAAGACGGTAAGAAGGAATATCGGGTCCTGCGGACTCTGCAGCTACCTCGAATATCCTGCAGATGTCGCCTCGAATAGCTACCTGATCACTTCTGAGAGGTACCTGGATCTGCACACAAAGTGCAGGGAGTAAAATGAGTACTGCCAGACTCAGTGGTAATAAACAGGAGTAAGACAGCGCAGATAAGAAATCCGCAATAAAGCACTATGTAAAGCTGTAATCAAATACCCTCTCACGGAATCAATATCAATTGTACCTGTACCAACAAGTACCAACAAAACAGTATAACAGCTATCAGATGTAGCTAAACGCAATGCAATGCATGATATGACCGCTACGACGCATAGCCCGATCCAATTTGGGTACCCGTGCTCACTGTGGGGGTTCACACTCCGGAGGGGCTCCTACAGCCCAAGCACAATATTACCGCGGCGTGCAGTCCGATCCAACATGTATACCGCTGCGGCGCGCAGCCCGATCCACTACCAGTCAGCTAATATGCAAATACAGCCTCGCAGGCTCAAAAGTAGTTTTGAAAACTCTTTTATCATTTTTCAGTTTGGAAAACAGTAATATCAAATTCCAGAGATTAGAAATAGCATGATAACAGAAATAGCTACGGACTGGTAGTAACTAACATGTCAATATGATAAGACAATGATAACGATCCTCGCGGGATCCAATAACTGGCTCACGGCCCACAAGTATACTCAACCGCCCAAGAAGGGGGTTCCTCGGCTCAAGAGTGGCCAATATCTCAATATATAGTATGCAACCATCCGAGAAGGAGGTTCGATGGCTCAAGAATAGCCAATGTCATAACACAGTATCAACAAGTCGGACTAAGCCATAGTCCCCAATCACAATCGACCCCGCACTCACAAGAGAGTATGTGTCTCGCCGTTATACAGCGTCACAAAGTGGTATACCGGGGTTTCGAACCCGCTGGTCATCACCCACATCTATTACTCACCTCAATACGGCGCGACGACTACTCCGCGATGCCCTTGCCATGAGAATCAAGCTTTGCACGCATAGAATCTGATCAAATATAGTAAATACACATCAAATTAGACGAATGGAATGATACCCAGTCAAAACAACTCAATTTACATCAAAATTCCCAAAGTTGCCAAAACTCGACTTTCGGCACGCTTCTCGAAAAATTACGAAAGTCATATATTCAAAACCCTCATCTTGATACGAGTCCGTACATATCAAGAAATCCCAAATCGGACCACAAATGACCCTTCAAATCCTAAATTTTCGTTTTTGAAAAGTTTACAAAGTTTCTCTAATTTCTTCCATTTGATTCACTAATACTTGATGAAAATAACCATAGAATCATTGAATATAATCACTTTTGGATATAGAACACTTACCCCCGTCCATATGGTGAAAATCGCTTCGAAAATCGCTTCAATCCGAGCTCCCTAGCTCCAAAAATGAAGAAACTCTCGGACTGCCCCAATTAAAAGCCCAGCGATTTTCGCATCTGCGGTTACTGTTCACCGCAGGTGCGATTTTACTGTTCACCGCTTCTGCAGCACTGTTCATAGCACAAGCGAAAAATCACTGTGCACCGCTTCTGCGGGTACTGTTCATCGCAGAAGCGAAAATACCAGATTTGCCCCAGAAAATTGCAGCAGCTTTTTATTTCACTAAAAATGCTATAACGAACTCAGAATTTGATGATTCTTTTTCCTATGGCTCAGTAATTTTGATACGGATCCAGTGGTTCAAACAAAACTGAATTTGGATCTCATTTGCTCAGTGCAACATCAATGTTTCTTGTTAAACAATTAATTCACATTTCGCGTCAAAAACCCGATCACGACTTGATGAAATTAGACCAAACTTTCCAGATCAGTCCTATAATTCATTATCTAAATTCTCGAAGTCTCGAAATCAAATTTGAATCTCTAGAACTAAAAATAGACCTTTGGATCATTACATTTATGCTCAAAACGGCAAAAATCTTCGAAAAATGACCCGTTGGGCATCCGAATCTACCCCGAAGCCTCTGGGACCTCAACCAAAAGTACTAACACCTCTTATAACATCATTCAAACTTGTTCCATTCATCAAAACTCTATCGTTAACATCAAAATCGTCTTTTTTCAACAAACCCGACCAAACGACGTCCGAATGACCTGAAATTTTGCAGGCATGCCCAAAATCACCTAACGGAGCTACTGCAACTGTCGGAATTCTATTCCGACCCCCGGATCAAAATCTCACCTACCGTTCGGATTTTGCCAAAATTCAACCTTAGCCAATTCAAGCCTATTTCTACACCGGACCTCCGAATTCAATTCCGATTGTTCCCCTAAGTCGCAAATCACCTCCCGGAACTAAACAAATCATCAAAATCCGATTCTGAGCCCCCTAACTAAATAGTCAACTTCGGGTTGACTTTCCTTATTAAAGTTTCCTTCAAAAAGGCTATATGCCTCATTTTCAATCCAATTCACTCCTAACTCACCCGATAGACTCTAACACTGATATAAAAGCATAAACCATGTAATTACAACATAACGGGGTGGTAATTCCAGTGACGACGGGCCGAGTCGTCACATTCTCCCCCTCTTAAGAAAACGCTCGTCCTCGAGCGGGTTAAGAAACATACCTGAAGTCTCAAACAAGTGAGGATATCTGCTCCGCATCTCCCGCTCGATCTCCCAAGTGGAAACACCATATAGCTGAAATCTCACAGACCATCTGAACCATAAACCACATTGCACTTTCTGAAATCATATACCAATTGCTAATCCCATGCCTATACTCAGGATACACTAGAATCCACTGCAATAACCCATACTCACCACTCCGGGTGAGATCATATGATGTATCAAACAACCCAATCACTCGAGACAATAGTCTCTAATCACAACAATTTCCCACGATAACCAAATACCAACTAAAAAACCTTTTTCATTAGCTAAAGTCTTATTCCAACACTTTCATATACTGCCTATGGCAACCGAACACGCCATATATCGAATCCACCTCTCAGGTCACCCATTCATGAATCCATTTCCCTTTTTAACTGATACCATAATAGATTTCGGAGCTGAACCTCGATATTACCTTTCTAACCAGCTAAAATCACATGTACTCACACTTATTATTGGCTCCAATGATCAATTGATTATAACACACCGCACTGGTGATATGACACCTCAACACCGGCCTAAGCCACGACGAGCACAACACAGGCTCCAATAGAGACATCCGAACATACTCAAATCATGACAACTCTGTCTTCAACAAGAGAACTGTAATTCAATTCCTTTGTGCCATCATAACATAGAACTGAGATCACGTCTCGCATTATAGAAATAGAGTACATGACTCCTTTTCGAAAGGTCATAACATCACGTGGCCTTGCCACGATTCATGATTCTATCCAAACACTATTACTCATGAAGCACCTCAATTTACCAAGCTCAAAACGATCAGCCACGCACGTATTTAGGTCTGAACCCAAGCAATCAATCTCACCCACGGTGGAACAATTAATGTATGCTATCAAATCCTGAAAGGACACAACCGATGTGCCATTCGCCAAGCGATACTCAATATGGACTTTTCCTCAGAAGCCAGGAACTATTTTATACCAGGTAACATATAACCAACTCTATTTTCACATTACAGATTGCGGCGTGCAACCCGCTCCAATGACATACCCGTGGCAGTGTGCCACCCGATCCAGATACCATACCCGTTGCGGCGTGCCACCCGATCCAAATAACCATACCTGTGGCGGCGCGCCACCCGATCCATATATAACCCTTGCCAAAGAAATGAGCGTCGAGTCAAGTTGCTCATTATGGTAAACATATATATAGCCTCAAGTTCGGCCACCAGAAACGCATCCGACAAAGTTCCTCAATACCAGAACTAAATTAATGGTAGAAACCTCTGCGCTGATATCCGCGACGAAGGCCCAGCTGACAAAGCAATACCCATCAGCCGTCCGCTGGTCCTGAGGTGCAACTACCCCGCTAGAGCATACCTTGATGCACTCTGCTACGCAATTTGTGCCATAACATCATAGTCCATATCACATTAGTCTAGACAACCTGGACCAATGATAACCAGTCAGCAATTAAGTATCATAATTCAAATTCGTCATATCAAGTTGAGAGAGAAAGCCACTAGAGCCTCCGATTTTTAATAATCACAAAACGGTGTCGATACACATGATATACAACCACTGCATAGGCGGACTAACGAGAACTTCAAGTCTCCAAAACATATATAACACATGAATCACAATGCCTGATCCCGTACTTCACTGTACAAATACATAACGCACGTCAAGTGTCCATTCATACCACGAAAGCCATTCAGAAATTTCACTATGCCATCAACGACTCAGTTATTATAGTCGATCCAACAAGAGAATACCACCATACCACTGGATATTATCAGTTTACATTGCCTTGTCCTTTTGGACCATATACCTTGCCAAATTACTAGAATAGCAGTACCATTTTCTTTAATCACCAGAAAGATCGATTCTTTAAATCACCTGCAGCTGCCCGCGCTGCTAAATAATTTTAGTGACTCCCCATATATTATGAACTGATCTCAAAACCTTGAATATGCCATTATCAACTTTCCATAACACATCGCATATACCCTACGGCCATACCACACTAAGATAACATGGAAATTCATATTCCTTTCCTACGCGCAAACATCGGCGCACTCAACTAGTCCAGGACTTTCATGATCCCATATAGAGAAAACTCACTACACATTCCAAGCCTTGCATACCAACAGGAAAAATACACTCATTTTCAAACCGCGGTAAAACACATCATAAACTCTTTCTCCCAATTACATTGCATAAGTTAAACTGCCAGGACTGAGTCCTTGTACCCATATCGAGTTACACAACTGCCAGCACTCAAGAGCTTTGTTGCACAATATCTGCAAGACTCATTACTTCCATCACATACCAATAATTAATCGTATTCCTTATCATACCGCTTCGGTTTATTAACAAGTTGCTCCGTTTACTCAATTTCTTTTCTGAACCATCTTTAACTTAGTATTAGCCTTTACTGTAGCACTACCATAACTCAACTCATGTTACCACATGCGACTCGTACATAAGCCCACACGGTCTAAAACCCATAGGACACTCTCAATGTTTCCCAGGAGTACCACATTCTACAATACTTGTTTTGAAGAACTTCGTGCGATTTTTGAATTAGTATCATTACCTTCCTATACGGTTACATAGAATCCCATCATTCACATAATATAACACAAGTCTTGATTTCTTCTAACGAAACCAGCGTCTTTAGCCACATGCACAATCTTAAGACACCTGACAGTTACAAGTAAAATCTTGAACACAGAAAAATAGTTCTCGGGCATCATTCACCCTTATTCAGCTGTAATTCAACTGTCTTATTAAACAGGACCACTCGTGCCTTGCTAAAACTCTGACACCGCAGAACATGATTACATTCAGATACAATTAGCTATCTTCCTTTTATATACACCGAACACTCTTTACCAACATAAGTTCACAACATGCTAGTATTTCTTCATATCTACAAAGCACCATAACCTTTATCAAAATTTCCCAACATACCTAGAGACATAGCCAACACAGCACACGACAGTGCAATCATTTAATCAATAACAACCTCCCCAACTTAGCTCGGAGTCATATATCAAATCACCTTTAGCCACTCATAGCCTTCTTACTCAAATGATGCAACAAAGTTCTAGTTAGATTAAACTCAAGTCATTTACAAGCTTCGGCGGAGATTCGAATAATCAGAAATATTAATTCTTTTGCAATTCTTGTATTCATTCACACACAACAGTTAAGCCCACTCTTTAGGTGACAAAAATCTTTTCTAAGTCCCAAATTTTCCAAATATTTTGACAGAATTTCCTTTGTAACTTGGCGTATCCACCTGCCAGTGAATCACCAAAACCATCCTAGCGATACATTCACAACTCGACAAGACATCACAATGCATATCGACAACATTAGTCTCAATACTGCACAAATCATATTATCATAATTGTTACATGAACATGTGTATTACCTGCTCGAATCATAACACATATCAAATACATTTCGATTACACATGAGGATAAACCCACCTACTTCACCCCAATTAGCATTTCAGCACAATACCTTCCACCAGGATACACATAGCATAATCACTTTAGTCTTCCTGAGTTTGAACTCGTTCCACTACACATAAGGCACTTTACCTTCCAATTAAGAGATATGATAAATATTCACCACGCCCATAGCTCGGAGCTACACAAAAGATTAGATAAGAGTCGAACAATTAACAACTCATCCATTAGTAAGCCTCCCTAACACTCTACAGATCGGCACAAGGCCCCAAACATGGCTACTAGCCCAATTAGATAGATATAAGCCCAGTCTCGGTCATAATACACAGTAAGACTATCAATTGGGAAGGATCAAGTCCAAATCCCCAGTCACAATACCACCACACTCGTCACATGACGCGTGTTCCATCTCAGCACAACACTGTATAGGGCAAATACGGGGTTTCAAACCCTCAGTACATTATCTATTGCCACCACTCACAAAATCAGCACCTCGATGCTCAAGTCATAGACAAGGTCCAGCCTCACGTCATCCCAACTGGCCCACATGAACTCACAGAGATTATATCTCCCCCCTCGTTCGGGGAAATCACAAGCCATAAGGCAATTATATTACTGAGCGCTCGATGCGTACACAGACGTGCGGAAGGAATTTCAAAAGCATATCTCAAGCTGAATCAAGTACGCACGATAAGAATTCCAAGAAGTGTGAAGTGTTTCCTAAAGGTTCGCAGCCTCCCGAGGATAAGTACAGGCGTCCCCGTACCGATCCACAAGACTCTACCAACCGGCTCAAGACTCATGAGGCCTAGTAAACCTAGGCTCTGATACCAACTTGTCACGACCCCAAATCCGGCCGTGATGGCGCCCAGCACATTGCTAGGCCAGCCTGACCAATTAACCACAATCACGGAGCCACAAACTCACTTTATCCAATTTAAGGATAATAAAATAATTTAACAGTGATAGATATATTAAAAACAGGGAACCAAGTCCCAACACGTGCCAACTCCCATAGACCGAAGGGTCAAGAGTCATGAGCCTCTAATGAACATAAGTGTATAATGGTTTACAAGATACCAAGTGCGGAAAGAAATATCAATACAAGATCAAAAGACGGTAAGAAGGAATATCGGGTCCTGCGGACTCTGCAGCTACCTCGAATATCCTACAGATGTCGCCTCGAATAGCTAGCGGATCACTGCTGAGAGGTACCTAGATCTGCACACAAGGTGCAGGGAGTAAAATGAGTACTGCCAGACTCAATGGTAATAAATAGGAGAAAGACATCGCAGATAAGAAATCCGCAATAAAGCACTATGTAAAGCTGTAATCAAATACCCTGTCACAGAATCAATATCAATTGTACATGTACCAACAAGTACCAGCAAAACAGTATAACAACTAGCAGATGTAGCTAAATGCAATGCAATGCATGATATGACCGCTACGACACATAGCCCGATCCAATTTGGGTACTCGTGCTCACTGTGGGGGTTCGGACTCGGAGGGGCTCCTACAACCCAAGCACAATATCACTGCGGCGTGCAGTCCGATCCAATATATATACCGCTGCAGTGCGCAGTCCGATCCACTACCATTCAGCTAATATGCAAATACAGCCTCGCAGGCTCAAAAGTAGTTTTGCAAACTCTTTTATCATTTTTTAGTTTGGAAAACAGTAATATCAAATTCCAAAGATTGGAAATAGCATGATAACAGAAATAGCTACGGACTGGTAGTAACTAACATGTTAATATCATAAGACAATGATAACGATCCTCGCGGGATCCAATAACTGGCTCACGGCCCACAAGTATACTCAACCATCCAAGAAGGGGGTTCAACGACTTAAGAGTAGCCAATATCACAATATAGTATGCAACCATCCGAGAAGGAGGTTCGATGGCTCAAGAATAGCCTAATATCATAACACAGTACCAACAAGTCGGACTTAGCCATAGTCCCCAATCACAATCGACCCCGCACTCACAAGAGAGTACGTGTCTCGCCGCTATACAGCGTCACAAAGTGGTATACCGGGGTTTCGAACACGCTGGTCATCACCCACATCTATTACTCACCTCAATACGGCGCGACGACTACTCCGCGATGCCCTTGCCATGAGAATCAAGCTTTGCACGCGTAGAATCTGATCAAATATAGTAAATACACATCAAATTAGTCCAATGGAATGATACCTAGTCAAAACAACTCAATTCACATCAAAATTCCCAAAGTTGCCAAAACCCGACTTTCGGTACGCTTCTCGAAAAATTACGAAAGTCATATATTCGGAACCCTCATCTCGATATGAGTCCGTACATATCAAGAAATCCCAAATCGGACCACAAATGACCCTTCAAATCCTAAATTTTTGTTTTTGAAAAGTTTACAAATTTTCTCTAATTTCTTCCATTTGATTCACTAATACTTGATGAAAATAACCATGAAATCATTGAATATAATCACTTTTGGATATAGAGCACTTACCCCTATCCATATGGTGAAAATCGCTTCGAAAATCGCTTCAATCCGAGCTCCCTAGCTCCAAAAATGAAGAAACTCTCGGACTGCCCCAATTAAAAGCCCAGCGATTTTCGCATCTGCGGTTACTGTTCACCGCAGGTGCGATTTTACTGTTCACCGCTTCTGTGGCACTGTTCATCGCAGAAGCAAAAAAACACTGTTCACCCGCTTCTGCGGGTACTGTTCATCGCAGAAGCAAAAATACCAGATTTGCCCCAAAAAATTGCAGCAGCTTTTTATTTCACTAAAAATGCTATAACTCAATCATACGAACTCGGAATTTGATGATTCTTTTTCCTCTCGCTCCGTAATTTTGAGACGGATCCAGTGGTTCAAACAAAACTGAATTTGGATCTCATTTGCTCAGTGCAACATCAATATTTCTTGTTAAACAATTAATTTACATTTCGCGTCAAAAACCCAATCACGACTTGATGAAATTATACCAAACTTTCCAGATCAGTCCTATAATTCATTATCTAAATTCTCGAAGTCTCGAAATCAAATTTGAATCTCTAGAACTAAAAATAGACCTTTGGATCATTACATTTATGCTCAAAACGGCAAAAATCTTCCAAAAATGACCCGTTGGGCATCCGAATTTACCCCGAAGCCTCCGGGACCTCGACCAAAAGTACTAACACCTCTTATAACATCATTCAAACTTGCTCCATTCATCAAAACTCTATCGTTAACATCAAAATCGTCCCTTTTCAACAAATTCAAGCTTAAGTTTCTTCAAAACTTCCGAAACTAACATTCAATCACAAACCCGACCAAACGACGTCCGAATGACCTAAAATTTTGCAGGCATGCCGAAAATCACCTAACGGAGCTACTGCAACTGTCGGAATTCCATTCCGACCCCCGGATCAAAATCTCACCTACCGTTCGGATTTCGCCAAAATTCAACCTTAGCCAATTCAAGCCTATTTCTACACCGGACCTCCAAATTCAATTCTGATTGCTCTCCTAAGTCATAAATCACCTCTCGGAACTAAACGAATCATCAGAATCCGATTCCGAGCCCTCTAACTAAATAGTCAACTCCAGGTTGACTTTCCATATTCAAGTTTCCTTCAAAAGGCTATATGCCTCATTTTCAATCCAATTCACTCCTAACTCACCCGATGGACTCTAACACTGATATAAAAGCATAAAACATATAGTTACAACATAACGGGGTGGTAATTCCCGTGACGACGGGCCGGGTCGTCACATAACCGCTTATGCGGTATAACTTATACACTAGTGGGTGACTCTATAGTAGTCAATCGGGTGCATCATTTCTGCGTAGTTATATTCGGGGGTCTTGAGACCCGTGTTGATTTATTGCTATTAGACATGGTGGATTTCGATTTCATATTGGGGATGGACTGGTTGTCCCCGTTTCATGCTACCTTAGATTGTCATGCCAAGACAGTGACCTTAGCCTTGCCAAAATCACCCTGACTGGAATGAAGAGGGACCTCAGGCCACTTGGTTCGTACTGTTATTTCCTATGTTATGGATTGATGCATGGTCGATAAGGGGTGTCTAGCTTATTTGGCATATATTCGTGATTCTAGCATGGAAATTCCTTCTATTGATTCATTTCCTATCGTACGGGAGTTTCCCGAGGTTTTCCCTTCAGACCTGCCGGGCATGCCACCCGACATGGATATTGATTTCTGTATTGATCTGGCACTGGACACTCAGCCCATCTCTATTCCACCCTATCGTATGGCCCCACCGGAGTTAAATGAGTTAAAAGATCAATTGCAAGACCTTCTAGAAAAGGGCTTTATCAGGCCCAGTGTTTCTCCCTAGGGTGCACCTGTGTTATTTGTGAAGAACAAGGATGGCTCGATGCGGATGTGTATTGATTATCGGCAATTAAACAAAGTGACGATAAAAAACAAGTATCCACTACCAAGGATTGATAATTTGTTTGACCAACTCTAAGGAGCGAGGATGTTCTCAAAAATAGACTTGAGGTCGGGCTACCATCAGCTGAAGATTAGGGTGGCTGATATTCCTAAGACAGACTTTCGCACTAGGTACGGGTACTATGAATTCTTGGTCATGTCTTTCGGGTTGACCAATGCTCTAGCAGCATTCGTGTAGTTGATGAATCGGGTGTTCAGGACTTATCTAGATCTATTCGTAATAGTCTTTATAGATGATATCCTGGTGTACTCCCGTAGCCAGGAAGAGCACGAGCAGTACCTTAGAGTGGTTCTTCAGACTCTGAAGGATAATCAACTATATGCCAAATTTTCAAAATATGAGTTCTGGTTTAGTTCAGTGGCATTTCTAGGTCATATCATATCATTAGAGGGTATTCATGTGGACCCAAAAAAGATTGAGGCAGTCCAGAATTGGCCTCGTCCAGCTTCAGTGATCGAGATCCGGAGTTTCTTGGGGTTAGCAGGTTACTACCGTCGATTTGTAGAAGGGTTCTCTTCTATTGCAGCCCTGATGACCAGGTTGACTCAGAAGGGTGCCCAGTTCAAGTGGTCAGATGAGTGGGAGGCGAGCTTTCAGAAGCTCAAGACAGCTTTGACTACAGCCCCAGCGTTGATATTGCCTATGGGTGTAGGGCCTTATACAGTTTACTGTGATGTAGCCCATATGGGGCTTAGAGCGATATTGATGCAGGATGGTAAGGTTATCGCTTACGCTTCGAGACAGTTGAAAATCCATGAGAAGAATTATTCGGTTCATGATCTTGAGCTGGCAGAAGTGGTTCATGCCTTAAAAATCTAGAGGCATTATTTATATGGTATGGCGTGCGAGGTGTACACGGATCACAAAAGCCTACAATATTTATTCAAGCAAAAGGAGTTGAATTTATGACAGAGGAGATGGTTAGAGTTGCTGAAGGACTTTGATGTTACTATAATATATCACCCAGGTAAGACCAATGTGGTGGCTGATGCGTTGAGTAGAAAGTCCGCCACCATGGGTAGTCTCGCGTACATTCCGGTCAGTCAGAGACCACTTGCTCTAGATGTCCAGGCCTTAGCCAATCGGTTCGTGATACTAGACATTTCTGAGCCTAGCAGGGTGTTAGTCTGCACGGTCGCTCGTTCTTCTCTATTAGAGCATATCCGTGTGAGGCAATTTGATGATCCTCATTTGCGTGACTTGAGTGATACAATACAGCGGGGAGGTGCCACGAAGGTAACTCTAGATGATGACGGAGTATTGAGATTGCAGAGGCGTGTTTGTGTTCCCAATGTTGAGGGGATTCGAGAGTTGATCTTAGTGAAGGCCTACAGTTCATGGTATTCTATTAACCGGGGCACCGCGAAGATGTATCAGGACCTACGGCAGCATTATTGGTGGCGCAGGATTAAGAGGGACATCGTTGTGTATGTTGCTCGGTGTCTAAACTATCAGCAGGTGAAATATAAGCACCAGAGGCCTGGTGGTGTATTCTAGAGAATCGAAATTCCCGAGTGGAAATGAGAGCGGATCACAATGGACTTCATTACTGGACTTTCTTTGACTCAGAGGAAATTTGATTCTATTTGGGTCATTGTTGATAGGCTGACAAAGTCAGCACACTTCATTCCAGTATCTGTCTCGTACGCATCAGAGAAGCTAGCAAAGATTTACGTCAGGTAGATTTTTCGCCTTCATGGGGTGCCAGTGTCTATTATCTCAGGTAGGGGTACGCAGTTTACCTCGCATTTCTGGAGAGCGGTCCAGCAGGAGTTAGTCACCCAGGTCCAGTTGAGTACAACTTTTCATCCTCAGACGGATGGTCAGTCCGAGAGGACTACTCAGATCCTAGAGGACATGCTCCGAGCCTGTGTCATTCATTTTGGAGGCTCGTGGGACCAGTTTCTACTGTTAGCAGAGTTCGCCTACAACAACAGCTACCAGTCTAGCATTCGGATGGCTCCGTATGAAGCATTTGTATGGTAGGCGATGTCGGTTTCCAATCGGATAGTTTGAGACGGAAAAGGCTCAGTTGTTGGGCACAGACTTAGTTCAGGAGGCCTTAGATAAGGTCAAGACTATCCAGGAGAGATTTCGTTCAGCTCAGTCCAAACGGAAGACTTATGCGGATCGTAAGGTCCGAGATGTGGATTTCATGGTTGGTGAGCGGGTATTGCTCCGGGTATCGCCTATGAAGGGCGTGATGAGGTTTGGAAAGAAGGGCAAACGCAGCCCTAGGTACATTGGCCCATTTGAGATTCGGATCGATTGGGAGAGGTGGCTTACAGACTAGCACTGCCACCTAGCTTATCAGCCGTACATCCAATTTTTCATGTATCTATGCTACGGAGGTACCACGACCATTCCACATATGTGTTAGACTTCAGCACTGTCCAATTGGGCAAATGCGAACCAATCTTTGCAAATGCGAAGATGGCAGGGGAATGCATGGGTTCGCAAATGCAAATAATATCTCGCAAATGCGAGGCCTTCAATGAACAACCCATGTTCGCAAATGCGACTAAAATGTCGCAAATGCGGAGGTCCCAGTTTTGAGCCAAGTTCGCAAATGCGAATGGATTATCGCAAATGTGAGGGCCTCAGTCAAAGACCTGCTATGTTCGCAATTGCGAACAAATGTTCGCAATTCCCACATTCGCAACTGTGCAATCTGATACTTAAACAAATTTTACACCTCTTTTCTTCATTCTTTCAAAACCCAACACACCACACACGATTCTCCAAGAGTAAAATCACTCCAAAACACTTGTAAGTCAATTTTTACTTAATTCTTTAATTCCTAACATCATTAAACATGTTTTTCAAGAGAAATCAAAGATTTTCATGGTGAAAATTCTTGTTTTTGGGTAGAACCTAGGTTTTTCATGAATTGGGGAATTAGACCTCGATTTGAGGTCCGATTTCGAAACAAATCATATAATTGAATTTGTGAGGGAATGGGTAACCGGATTTTGGTCCGAACACCGAGTTCCGACCACGTGGGACCAGGGGCATTTTGGGAAGTTTTGGGTTAAACTTTGAGAAAACCATTTTTAAGCATCCAAACCACTTTATATAATATTTATTAAAGTAATTGAACAAATTTTGATTAGATTCGAGCAAGTTGAAGGCTGAAATTAGAGGTAAAGCTATAATTGAAGGATAATTGGACTTCAAGGCTTAGAGGTAAGTGTTTGATATATCCTAGCTTGAGGGAATAGGATTAATGTTCTAATTGCTATGTGATTGAGTGCACTGTATGGGCTGTGGTGATGAGCATCTATACACCGGCGTCTAGCATGACCATGAGTCATTGTTGATATATATTGTGGGATGTTTTTAAGACATAATCTTGGACCCTTGCCGGGTTGTGAAGTTGATTATTGTTTTCCCTTGCCGGGACTTTATTGTGAAGTTGATTATTGTTTTTCCTTGCCAGGACTTTATTGTGAAGTTGATTATTGTTTCCCTTGTCGGGGCTTTATTGTGAGGTTAATTATTGTGTCCCTTGCCGGGACGGTTCATGATTATTATTTTCATTTTTTGCCCTTAACTGTGATTGTTATTTGGGTGAGGAAGAGTGATAATGCACGAAGGGTGATGCCGTGCCTTGTTTTGTTGATTATGCACAAAGGGTAATGTCGTGCCTTGTTTATTGATTATGCACAAAGGATCATGTCGTGCCTTGTTTTATTGATTATGCACGAAGGGTAATGTCGTGCCTTATTATTAATGATGCACGAAGGATCATTCCGTGCCTTGTGATATTGATTACGCACGAAGGAACATTGCGTGCCGTTATTATTTGAACCATGCACGAAGGATCATGCCGTGCCATGGATGTGAGGATGAGAGTAAAAGCACGAAGGGTGATGCCGTGCAACTATTTGAATTTTATTTGTTTTGATAATAACTGTTTTTATTTCACTCTGATTCTCTTTACTGACTTATTATATGTTGTTGATTATGTTTCCCCCAGTATGATACTTCTTTGTTAATTGTGTCACTTGATAATCCTGTTATTTTATTGTATGTATATATATATAGAACTGCACAAGTTTATGTGACTGTCTGGTCCTAGGTTTGTCACTACTTCGCTGGGATAGGCCAGGCACTTACCAGTACATGGGGTCAAACTATGATGATACTGCACTTCTGTGCGTTTTTGGACAGGTCCAGGTTTCGAGCAGAAGCAGCAGCAGCAGTAGAGTACTTGTGGGATTTCTGAGCATTTTGAGACCGAGGTAGCTTGCAGGCATCCGCAGGCCCGGTGTCTCTTCTATTTATCTATGTTTATTGTTGTGGTCTCATTGTTTCGAGACAGACAGATGTTTATTATTTTCTTTCAGACCATTATGTGTTGTATTCCATAGTAGTTCGTGAGTTGGTGACTCCATATCTTGGGTAGAGGATTTTATCAGTGTTTTACATTATTATCGTTCATCTCTATTTAGAAAGAATTCCGCATTTAACAAATTGACTAATTATTTATTGCTATTAAATATGAGAACCAAAAATGATGGTATGAACAGAAAAATGTTGAATGAATTGGCTTGCATAGCTACCACGAGTAGATGCCATCACGATCCCTATAATGGGGGAAAATTCGGGTCGTGACAAATATATCGATAGAATTATCATAAGGACGAATACCAGGTTTCGAATAGATGAGACGATTATGGTGAGTGGTTAGGTTTGAATAAGCATGAAAGAGCTAAAGAGGGATCGCTCATGTTGGGGTAACAGTCACTTATCGTTCACCTACAAATCAAAAGATGCACTGTGAGCTTATGACTTATCGTAAATTTAAACATGATGCAAATTCCCTTCAGACCATGACAATTGTCATTGGACGGTTGAGGATGATGCCCTTAGACCACAATGTCCCGGGCTATGATTTGTGTGATAGGGGATTCGCAGGCCATGAAATGATGTTCTCGGGCTATGAGAATAGTGCCTCTAAACGATGATACCTTTGAATAATGATTCGCATTATTGAGAGATCCTCAGGCCATGACATGGTGCCCGCAGGCTATGAAGATGATGCATTCAAACTATGACGCCTTTGAAAACGTTGGCTATATCAGCCTATGAAATGCAGTGACATGATACTAAAGGTGACAACAAGAAAAAGTTTGGGGCAGAGCTTAGCTTCAAGAGGAGAAGATACTTTATAATACAGCAACACCTATGTAGGGGGAGACAAGGCATAGTCTCATCAGAATGCAATGCTTAGCCTTATATAGATCTGGAGGCAGGGCCTAGCCTCATGCACAATTTGAGACAAGGCTGAGTGTCATGCAAAGAGAAGGCAATTCTTAGCCTTATGAAAATATAAAAGCATGGTTAGCCTCTTCCAAAATTTGAGACAGGACTTAGTCTCATGCAGAGAGAAGGTAGTGCTTAGCCTTATAAAAATAAGGAGGTAGGGCTTAGCCTCATGCAAGATTCGAGACATGACTTAGTATCATGAAAAGAGAAGGCAATGCTTATCCTTATGAAGATAGGGGGGTAGCGCTTAGAATCATGCAATATTTGAGGCAGGGCTTAGTTTCATGCAGATAGGCAGGCAGGGCTTAGCCTCATGCAAGATTTGAGACAAGGATTAGTCTTATGCAAAGATTTGAGAAAAGGCTTAGTTTCTTGCAAAGAGAAGGAAATGCTTAGCCTTATGCAAATGTGGAAGTGGGTCTTAAGCTCATGCAGAATCCGGGATAGGGCTTAGTCCCATGCAAAGTTCGGGACAGGGCTTAGGCCCATGCCTAGAAAAGGCAGCGCTTAGCCTTACATAGCGAACAAATGGCAAATAGGAGTCGAAAGTTTCTTAGTTTGAGATATATTTTCGTTTGGTGGCCTGGTTGATATTATTTTGTTATGTGTATATTTGTGAATACTCATGTTATGTTCATTGTGATGAGTTTTGTTGGGGAGCTGGTTCGTGTCTTTGTCCGTTTGCTCTACTTTGCTTTGATCCGGAGGTCCTATTCGAGTTGCCATGGGTAACACTTAGCTTTCATGTAAATAAAGTTTTCAAAAATATGAACTTATTGATTAAAAATAGAGTTGTTTTAGAAAATATAATGGTATATAATGTCAAGTAAATTCGATGAATTAATAACTGTAGCAATTTTCTAGATATAGCAGCTTCCTTGCGATAGAATTTTGAAAGTCCTCCTCAAAATTAGGCCCCAGGTACTTGATCGATTTTTGAATTTCTAACATATGTTGGCATTGGCTAGACTTTCTTTGGAATTTTGAGGGTCCTACTCAAACTTTTGCCCCAGTTTCTGGTTTCGGAGGAAATGCAAAATTTTTATTAAGATATGACCGAACCCACATGGTTGCCTACGTATATCCTCTTAAACATGAATTAGGTCAATCATAGATCAATTACATTAAATGAAAAAATGTCAATAGTCTAAACATAGTATCTCTTGATGACGTCTGAATTGATAGGGTTAGGCCAAACTTATCATTTCTACAAGTATGAGTGCTCCTCATGTAAGCACCTGGTGAAGCATGTAAAGACTCTGCCAATTGGGAGAGAATTTCCCTTTGGCTTCATCTTGACGCGAGAAGATCTTCTTCAGCACCAACTATCCCGGTGCGAATTGTCTTGGTTTGAGCCTTTTATTGAAAGTTGTGGACATTCTATTCTAATAAAGTTTACTCTGGCATACTGCGTTCATCCTTTCATGAAGGATAGTTCCACATTACGGCTCCTTATCCATTCTACATCACTGAGATCAGCTTCTTGAATGATCCTTAAAGAAGGAATTTCTACCTCGGCTAGGATACTGGTTTCGGTACCATAGACCAGTAAATAGGGAGTTGCACCAGTTGATATGAAGACTTTAGTGTAGTATCCCAATAGTGAAAATGGTAACTTCTCGTGCCATTGTTTGTGATGTTTTACTATCTTCCGCAGTATCTTCTTGATGTTTTTGTTGATTGCTTTCATAGCTCCATTCATTAGAGGCCTTTCTACTGTAGAATTTATGTGTTTGATTTTAAAGGTTTCACATAAGGCTTTCATTAGATAATAGGTTATCGTCATTATCAATGATAATGGACTAGGAACCCCAAATCGGTAAACAATATGTTCTTTGGCAAAGTCTGCAATGACTTTCTTACTTTAATCTTTGTAGGACACGACCTCTACCCATTTTATGAAGTACTCGATGGCCACTAAAATGAACAGGTTCCCATTTGAAGTAGTAGGCTCGATAAGACCGATGCCATCCATTCCCTAGGAAGCAAAAGTCAAGGCGCGCTAAGCTCATTTGGTGGTACCTTTTTATGTCTGCATGTACCTAGCACTAGTGGCATTTATAAATGTGTCGAATGCAATCTGTTTCCATAGCCATCCAAAAATATCCAACTTTAAGAATTTTCTTGGCTAGAACAAAACCATTCATATGTGGTCAACAAGTTTCAGCATGTATCTCCTCGAGCATTCTGGAAGCTTCCTTTGCATCAATGCACCTTAACAACCCCAGGTCAAGAGTTCTTCTATAAATGGTTACTCTACTTTAGAAGAAGTGATTAGATGGTCTCCGCAAAGTGTGATGTTGAGTATGGTTTGCCTGTTCTAGATATTCTCGTTTTGCTAAATATTCTTTGTTGTCATGGAACCAAGGTATTCCACCTATTTTTTCTTTGACATGAGCATAGAAAGCCGGTTGATTATGGATTCTTACATGGATGGGATCAATAAAATTCTTATCGAGATGTTGTATCATTGATGACAAGGTAGCTAGTGCGTTGCGCGAACTCATTTTGAATTCTGGGCACTTGTTTGAATTCTATTTTTGTGAATCTCTTCATCAACTCCTATACCTGATGCAAATATAGCAGTATCTTGGTGTTCTTCGTAGCCCATTTCCTTTGAACCAGATGTACCATAAGATTCGAATCGCCAATTACCAACAACCCTTGTATATTCATATCAATGGCCAAATTGAGCGCCATGATGCAATCTTTAAGTTCTTCCAAATTGTTGGTGCACAGAAACTTAAGTTTGTAGATACTAGGTAATGTTGACTTGTTTGTGATACCAAAACTGCTCCAATCTCTAATCCCTTGAAGTTTGTAGCCCCATTAAAGAACATTCTCCAACCGTCGTAGGTTTCAACAATATCCTCTCCCACGAATGATACCTCTTTATCGAGAAAATATGTTTTTAGTGGTTTGTGTTCTCCTCTCATAACCTTTTAGCAAAATGGTACGCCAATGCTTCTCCTTTGACCGCCTTCTGAGTTACATAGATGATATCAAACTCATTTAACAGTATCTTCCACTTGGGTAACTTCCCGGTTGGCATGGGATTCTGAAAGATTTACTTCAAAGGGTCCATCCTAGATATGAGGTATGTGGTGTAAGCGCAGAAGTAATGCTTCAATTTTTGGGATGTCCAGTTCATAGCGTAGCAAGTGCACTCGAGTAGAGAATACCGTGCTTCATAAGGTGTGAACTTCTTACTCAAGTAGTATATGGCATGCTCCTTTCATCCTATCTCATTGTGTTGTCCCAAAACACATCCGAAAGCTCAATATAATACGGATAGAAAGAGTATCAAAGGTCTCCCAAGCTCTAATGGGACTAGGACTAGTGGCGTGGACAAGTATTCTATGATTTGATCAAATGCCTTTTAACAATCTTCGGTCCAATTTGTTTCAGCATCTTTCCTAAATATTTTGAAGATAAGTTCACATATAACTATGGACTGTGCTATAAAGTGGCTGATGTAGTTGAGACGTCCTAGGAATCTCATCACGTCCTTATTTCTTTTTGGCGAATCCGAACGATATGTGAGATTTTGATCCGGGGGTCGGAATGGAATTTGTACAATTTTTGTAGCTTCGTTATGTGATTTTGGATGTGTCCGCAAATTTTCAGGTCATTCAAACATCGTTTGGTCGGGTTTTTGATTGAATGTTGATTTCAGAAGTTTTGAAGAAACTTAGGCTTGAATCCGTGTGAAAATGGTGATTTTGATGTTTAGGATGGTGTTTTTATGATTGGAACAAGTTCGTATCATGTTTTGGAGTATGTTGGTGGTTTTCGTTGGGGTCCGGGGAGCCTCGGGATGAATTCGGGGGTCCAAACGGACCAATTTGTGCCCAAGGCACTGCTGTTTTTCTGCTCTAATAATTGCAGAACAATTTTGCTCTCCGCGATCGCGGAGATGGCCATACGATCGCGTAAGGTGTGGTGGTAATGCATCGCGATCGCGATGCCAAGGATGTGATCGCGTAAGGGGAAAGCCCGGAGCTCTGCAATCGCGAGGTGAGGTGTGTGATCACGTAAGTCTGGAAGTTGAGGCATTGCGATCGCGTGAGGTCGTGTGCGATCGCGTGAGGTCAAGTCCGGATTCAATGTGATCGCGGGGCTGGAGTTGTGAATGCGTAGGGATCTTTGGCTGTTCACTGCGATCGCGTGCCATAGGCTGCGATCGCGTAGAAGAAAAATCAGGCCCCAGGAATGTGTGCATCGCGATCGTGAGCCCAGTGCTGCGATCGCGTAGGGTTAATTGGCCTGGCAGTGACTTTAAGTCCAGAAACATTTCAGACGCAGCCTATCACACAAAGACGCCATTTTTGAGCTCTAAGAGAGGAAACTGTAGGGGAACGCTGGGATATCATCGGGAAATCATCGGGGGTAAGTTTCTTGGCCTTAATTCGTTAGTTTATCATGAAATCCGTGATTATTTCTCTGTTAATGGAGGATTAATGGAGGGTTTGAGCCCTAGGCCTAAATTTAGAAAATCTTTGATTTGAGTGGGAAAACGGAGTCCGATTTCGATAAATTTTATATGCACGAACTTGTGTTGAGATAAGGAACCCTGAATATATAACTTTCGTAATTTTTTGAGAAGCGTACCGAAAGTCGGGTTTTGGCAACTTGTGGGTTTTGGTGTATTTTGAATTGTTTTGGTTGGGTAATGCCCAATTGGCCTATTTTGATGTGATTTTATTGATTTTTATCAGATATTACACCTGTGGAGGCTTGTCTCTTAGCGGTTTTGTACCGGAGTCGAGGTAAATGGCTTGTCTAACCTCGTGTGGGGGAACTTTCACCCCTAGGATATTATGTGGTAGTTTAAATGCCTTGTACGTGAAGTGACAGGCGTGTACATGCGCTGGTTGTTGTAACATGCACTTTACTTCAATTGCCCCACTAGTGATATTCCGGCTTTTAGTTGATTAAATCGATACTCTTACACGGTGTTAGTTAGAAAAACATGATTAGATAGGATTTACCTGTCTAGTTGCCTAATTGTCTACTTGAACTCCTTGATAAGTTGTTGGCACTAGTTTCGGTGAAGTTGTTGTTAACCATATTATATTCTCTCTGTGTGTTTTCCTTATTTGATGTGTTAGTGGACTGCAGGTTAAATTCCCGGAGATCCCAAGGCTGTGGGTTCGATTCCCAGAGACCCGCAGTGATATTGTTTGTGGACTGTAGGTTCAATTCCCGGAGATCATGAGTTATTGAGATATTGACTGCGGGTTCGATTCCCGGAGATCCTGAGTTATTGAGATATGGACTGCGGGTTCGATTCCCGGAGATCCTGAGTTATTGAGATATGGACTGCAGGTTCGATTCCCGGAGATCCCGCGCTATTGATATATTATTGAGATGTGGACTGCGGGTTCGATTCCCGGAGATCCTGAGATTTATTGAGACATGGGCTGCGGGTTCGATTCCCGGAGACCCAGGGGTACTGTTAATGGGACTGTGGGTTCAATTCCCACAGGTCCTGGACTTATTAATTGAGTTTTCGTTAATTGTTGTTAGCTTAATTGTAGACGGTTGCAGTAATCATTTTATTGTCGTTATTTCAGGATTGTTATTATTTAAACTGCTTATTATTGTTATTATCATTTTGTTATCGTTTCTCTCAATAGGGCCCTGACCTTCCTCGTCACTACTCCATCAAGGTTAGGCTTGGCACTTACTGAGTACCGCCGTGGTGTACTCATGCTACTCTTCTGCACACTTTTGTTGTGCAGATATAGGTACATCAGGACAGGCCCATACTAGGTGATATCAGCAGCACATTTGGAGACCTGGAGGTATGATCTGCTACGTCCGCGGATCCGGAGGCCCTCCTTCTATTCTGATAGTTCTAGTAGATATTCTTCCTTCATTTCGTTGTTTCGATACTCTTTACACATAGAGCCACAATTGTATTTATTTTAGTCTATGTTACCCGTAGGATTCCGGGTCTTGGTGGTATTTTCATACAGTATATTGATGAGTGTATGTGCCAGGCAGCACGGATTATATTCCTATTTACTTCGTTTTCCGTTATTTCTTGTTAAAGTTCATAAACTTGTATTTTCCGCAATGTGTTAGGCTTACCTAGTCGCGGGGACTGGGTGTCGTCATGACATGTTCACGATTGATGAACTAGGGTCGTGACAAGTTGGTATCAGAGCTCTAGGTTCATAGGAGTCACGGGACACAGACCAGTTACTTAGAGTGTCGCTGATCAATACGGAGACATCTGTATTTATCTACGAGAGGCTATGTAGCTATTTAGGAAATTCTTCATTTTTTTGGATTCCTTGTCGTGCGACATTTTTGGCACCAAAACTAAACTACTGCCTTCTATTCTGTCACAGATGGTAAGGACACATGCTACTCGCGACGATCAGGTACCCGCGCCCCATGTTGCCACCATCAGAGGCCGGGGCCGAGGTAGAGGACAAGGATGCACCCGAGGTGCAGCCACAGCACCCACGCGTGCTACCAATGAGGTGCCACCGGTGGATCAGGTTGGAGCGCAGGCACCTGGTACACCGACTATAGCTGCCACTACTCCAGCACTCCAGGAGACCCTGGCCCAGTTCATGAGTATGTATACCACTTTGGCTCAGGCAGGGTTGCTTCCTCTCACTGCAGCTACATCCCAGGCCGGGGGAGGTGCCCAGACTCCCGTAACCGCTACATCCCAGGCAGTGTTCAGTGGTTTGGCTTCAGATGATGCATTGGGTTTTCTGGAGAAGTGCCATCGTATTTTTCGTACCATAGGGATTGTGGAGACCAGCGGGGTTTCCTTCATTGCTTTTCAGTTTCGTGGGGTCGCTTATGATTGGTGGTGCACGTATGAGTTGGATAGTCCACAGGAGTCTGCTTCATTGACCTGGACGCAGTTTTCAGATTTGTTTTTGAGAGAGTTTGTTCCCTAGAGCCGTAGGGATTCTTGGCGCTCGGAGTTTGAGAGATTGCGACAGGGCCCCATGTCAGTATCGGAGTATGCTATCAGTTTTACCCGTCTAGTCAGGCATGCACGGGCTTTGGTAGCCACGGTCCGGGAGAGGGTGCAGAGATTTATTGAGGGCCTGATTCCGCCGATCCGGTCCAGCATGGCCAGAGAATTAAAGACAGATATACCGTATCAGCAGGCGGTGAGCATTGCCGGGAGGATCGAGAGTATGCTCCCTAGAGAGCGAGGAGAGATGGAGGCCAAAAGGTCTCGTGAGTCGGGCCATTTCTCTCGTGCCCGCACTTCAGCAGCCGGTCGTTAGGCTTGGCACTTACTGAGTACCGACTTGGTGTACTCATACTACTCTTCTTCACACTTTTGTTGTGCAGATCCAGGTACATTGAATCAGGCTCATTTCAGGTGATCTAGCAGCACTTCAAGAGACTTGAGGTACGATCTGCTACGTCCGCGGATCCGGACAGTCTCCTTCTATTATCTTTAGTGATTGCAGTTATTTTCCCTTATTCTCGTTGTTTAGACATTCTTGATGTATAGAGCCACATTTGTACTCTTCTTTTAGTCTTTGTTGCCCATGGGTTTCCGGGTCTTGGTAGTATGTTACTTAGCGTGTTTTGGCGAAGTGTATGTGCCGAGCGGCACTTATTACATTTAGGCTGTTGCATCTGACTCTGTTATCACAGGTATTATTATGGTTAGTCACAGGGAGGCATCGGTTCTATTCGACCCTGGTTCCACTTTTTCATATGTGTCTTCTTACTTTGCTTCTCATATGGGTGTACCTCGGGATTCTTTGAGTGCCCCCATTTATGTTTCCACTCCGGTGGGTGATTCTTTGGCAGTGGACCGTGTGTATCGGTCGTGTTTGGTTACCATTTGTGGTTTTGAGACCAGAGTGGATCTATTGTTGCTCGGGATGGTCGATTTTGATGTTATTCTGGGCATGGACTGTTTGTCACCCCATTATTCTATTCTTGATTGTAACGCCAAGACCGTGACACTGGCTATGCCAGGCATTTCACGTATTGAGTGTAGTGGTACTCTAGATCACATCCCTAGCCGTGTTGTTTCCTTTCTCAGAGCTCAGCGTATGGTTGAGAAGGGGTGTGCTGCTTATTTAGCTTATGTGCGGGACGTCAGTACTGACACTCCCTCTATTGATTCCGTTCCAGTGGTACATGATTTCGCTAATGTATTTCCAGCTGATCTCCCGGGCATGCCGCCCGACAGAGATATTGATTTTGCTATTGATTTGTTGCGGGCACTCGGCCCATTTCTATTCCACCGTACCGTATGGCTCCTCCTGTGTTGAAGAAGTTGAAGGATTAGTTACAGGATTTATTGGGTAAGGGTTTCATTCAACCCAGTGTTTTGCCTTGGGGTGCTCCTGTGTTGTTTATGAAGAAAAAGGAAGGTTCTATACGTATGTGTATTGACTATCATCAGTTGAACGAGGTTACAGTAAAGAACTGGTATCCTTTGCCTCGCATTGATGATTTGTTTGACCAGCTACAGGGCGCACAGGTGTTTTCTAAGATTGACTTGAGCTCTGGTTATCATTAGTTGAAGATTCGGGAGCCAGATATCCCGGAGACTGCCTTTAGGACTCGGTATGGTCACTATGAGTTCCTCGTGATGTCTTATGGACTGACTAATGCCCCAACAGCCTTTATACATTTGATGTACAGTGTGTTCAGGCCATATCTGGACTCGTTCGTGATTGTTTTCATTGATGATATTCTAGTATATTCCCGGAGTCGGGAAAAGCATGAGCAGCATTTGAGGATAGTGCTTCAGATTCTGAGGGAGAAGTAGCTATATGCCAAGTTCTCTAATTGTGAATTCTGGTTGAGTTCATTGACATTTTTAGGCCACATGGTGTCGAGTGATGGTATTCGAGTAGATCCTAGGAAGGTGGAGGCCGTGTAGAGTTGGCCCAGACCCTCCTCCGCTTCTGAGATTCGCAGTTTGCTTGGTTTGGCGGGCTATTACCGTCATTTCGTAGAAGGTTTCTCTTTGATTGCAGCACCTATGACCAGATTGACCCAAAAGGGTGCCCCTTTTCAGTGGACAGATGAGTGTGAGGCGAGCTTTCAGAAGCTCAAGAGAGCTTTGACTTTGGCCCCTATATTGATGTTGCCTACAGGTTCGGGGTCCTATACTGTATATTGTGATGCCTCACGAGTTGGACTCGGTGCAGTATTAATGCAGGACGGTAGGGAGATTGCCTACGCGTCCAGACAGTTGAGGATACATGAGAAGAACTATCATGTTCATGATCTGGAGCTAGCTACCATTGTTCATGCCTTGAATATTTGGCGTCATTACTTGTATGGGGTTCCTTGTGAGATCTACACGGATCACCAGAGCTTGCAACACTTGTTAAAGTAGAAGGACCTGAATATGCGTCAGAGGAGATGGTTGGAGCTACTGAAGGACTATGCTATTACTATTCTCTATCATCCGGGCAAGGCTAATGTGGTTGCCGATGCCTTGAGTCATCGGGCAGAGATTTTGGGAAGTTTGGCATATCTACCAGCTTTAGAGAGGCCTATGGAAATGGATGTTCAGGCTTTAGCCAGGCAGTTTGTTAGACTGGATCTTTCGGAGCCCAGCCGGGTTCTGGCTTGTGTGGTTTCTCGGTCTTCTCTATTTGACCGCATCAGGGAGCGTCAGTTCGACGACCCTCATTTGCTTGTCCTTCAGGATAGAGTTCGGCGTGGTGATGCTCGAGATGTTACCATTGGGGCTGATGGAGTTATGAGGATGCAGGGGCATATCTGTTTGCCCAATGTAGATGATCTTCGAGAGCTAATTCTAGTAGAGGCCCATAGTTCGCGGTATTCCATCCATCTGGGTGCCGCGAAGATGTATAAAGACTTGAGACACCATTACTAGTGGAGGCGGATGAAGAGAGATATAGTTGATTATGTTTCTAGATGCCTCAACTGCCAGCATGTGAAGTATGAGCATCAACGTCCGGGTGGATTGATGCAGCAGATTGAGATCCCAGAGTAGAAATAGGAGCGCATCACCATGGACTTTGTATCTGGGCTTCCACGTACTGTTAGGAAGTTTGATTCCATTTGGGTTATTGTGGATCGGCTGACCAAGTCCACCCATTTCATACCGGTGAGCACTACTTATTCATCGGAGCGTCTGGCGAAGATCTACATCAGAGAGATAGTTCGGCTGCATGGTATTCCAGTTTCTATCCTTTCAGATAGAGGCACTCAGTTTACTTCACGGTTCTGGAGAGCCGTACAGCAGGAGCTAGGCACTCGGGTGGAGCTGAGCACAATGTTTCATCCCCAGACTAATGGTCAGTCCGAGCACACTATTCAGATTTTGGAGGATAAGCTTTGTGCATGCGTGATTGAGTTTGGAGGTTCATGGGATTACTTCTTGCCACTGGCAGAGTTTTCTTATAACAACAGCTACCAGTCTAGTATTCAGATGGCACCGTATGAGGCCCTATATGGTAGGAGGTGCAGGTCTCCCGTGGGTTGGTTCGAGTCGGGCGAGGCCAGGCTGCTAGGTACTGAGATGGTCCAGGATGCAATGGACAAGGTCAAGGTGATTCAGGACAGACTCCGTGCAGCCTAGTCTAGACGGAAGAGTTATGTGGACAAGAAGGTTCGCGATGTGGCTTTTATGGTTGGCGAGCGGGTTCTACTACGGGTCTCGCCCATGAAGGGCTTTATGAGGTTTGGGAAGAAAGGGAAGCTGAGTCCTAGGTTTATTGGCCCTTTGAGATTTTGAGGCGTGTTGGGGAGGTTGCTTATGAGTTGGCCTTACCTCCCAGCCTAGCCGGAGTTCACCCTGTATTTCATGTCCTTATGCTCCGAAGATACCATAGTGACCCGTCGCATGTGTTGGATTTCACTTCTGTTCAGCTAGACAAGGATTAGTCTTATGTTGAGGAGCCAGTAGCCATTCTAGACAGGCAGGTCAGGAAGCTAAGGTCAAAGAACATTGCTTCAGTAAAGGTTCAGTGGCGGGGTCAGCCGGTCGAGGAGGTGACTTGGGAGATCGAGCAGGATATGCGCAGCCAGTACCCTCATCTTTTCACCACTCCAGGTATGTTTTCTATGCTTGCTCGAGGACGAATGAATCTTTTAAGTGTGGGAAGATGTAACGACCCGGGCGGTCATTTTAGAAAATTACGCCCCGATCCTAACAGTTCCCCTAAGTTCATTTCTGCTATTGTGGTTTGCCGGGAGGGTCGGTTTTGGAATTCGGAGTGTTTTGGGACACTTAGTCCCTAAATAGAAGCTTTATAATTGGAAAATGGCCCGTAGCCATAACAATGTTAAGATGACCTTGGAACGGAAATCTGATGGTTCTATTAGCCCCGTAAGGTGATTTCGGTGTTGGGAGCGCATTTAGAAAGTACTTTGGAAGTCCGTAGCTCAATTAGGCTTTAAATGCCGAAGTTTGAAATTTTGGCGAATCCGAATGATAGGTGATAGTTTGATCCGGGGGTCGGAATGGAATTCTGACAATTTCTGTAGCTTCATTATGTGATTTTGGATATGTCCGTAAATTTTCAGGTCATTCGGACGTCGTTTGGTGGGTTTTTGATTAAATGTTGATTTCGGAAGTTTTGAAGAAACTTAGGCTTGAATCCGTGTGAAAATTGTGATTTTGATGTTTAGGATGGTGTTTTTATGATTGGAACAAGTTCGTATCGTGTTTTGGACTATGTTGGTGGTTTTCGTTGGGGTCCCGGGAGCCTCGGGATGAATTCGGGGGTCCAAATGGACCAATTTGTGCCCAAGGTACTGCTGTTTTTCTGCTGCAATAATTGCAGAACAATTTTGCTCTCCGCGATCGCGGAGATGGCCATGCGATCGCTTAAGCTGTGGTGGTAATGCATCGCGATCGCGATGCCAAGGATACGATCATGTAGGGGGAAGCTCGGAACTCTGCGATCGCGAAGTGAGGTGTGCGATTGCGTAAGTCTAGAAGTTGAGGCATTGCGATCGCGTGAGGTCGTGTGCGATCGCGTGAGGTCAAGTCCAAATTCAATGCGATCGCGGGGCTAGAGTTGCGATCACGTAGGGATCTTTGGCTGTTCACTGCGATCGCGTGCCATAGGCTGCGATCACGTAGAAGAAAAATCAGGCCCCAGGAATGTGTGCATCGCGATCGCGAGCCCAGTGCTGCGATCGTGTAGGGTTAATTGGCCTGGCAGTGACTTTAAGTCCAGAAACATTTCAGACGCGGCCTATCACACAAAGACGCCATTTTTGAGCTCCAAGAGAGGAAATTGAAGGGGAAACGCTGGGATATCATCGGGAAATCATCGTGGGTAAGTTTCTTGGCCTTAATTCGTTAGTTTATCATGAAATCCGTGATTATTTCTCTATTAATGGAGGATTAATGGAGGGTTTGAGCCCTAGGCCTAAATTTTAGAAAATCTTTGATTTGAATGGGAAACGGAGTCCGATTTCGATAAATTTTATATGCACGGACTCGTGTTGAGATAAGGAACCCAAATATATAACTTTCGTAATTTTTGAAGAAGCGTACCGAAAGTCGGGTTTTGGCAACTTGAGGGTTTTGGTGTATTTTGAATTATTTTGGTTGGGTAATGCCCAATTGGCCTATTTTGATGTGATTCTATTGATTTTTATCAGATATTACACCTGTGGAGGCCGACATTCGCTGTAAGAGAGTTGTCTCGTAGCGGTTTTGTACCGTAGTCGAGGTAAGTGGCTTGTCTAACCTCGTGTGGGGGAACTTTCACCCCTAGGATATTATGTGATAGTTCAAATGCCTTGTACGCGAGGTGACGGGCATGTACATGCGCTGGTTGCTGTAACACGCACTTTACTTCAATTGCCCCACTAGTGATATTCCGGCTCTTAGCTGATTAAATCGATACTCTTACCCGGTGTTAGTTAGAAAAGCATGATTAGATAGGATTTAACTGTCTAGTTGCCTAATTGTCTACTTGAATTCCTTGATAAGTTGTTGGCACTAGTTTCGGTGAAGTTGTAGTTAACCACATTATATTCTCTCTGTGTGTTTTCCTTATTTGATGTGTTAGTGGACTGCGGGTTAAATTCCCGGAGATACCAGGGATGTGGGTTCGATTACCAGAGACCCGGAGTGATTTTGTTTGTGGAGTGCGGGTTCAATTCCCGAAGATCCTGAGTTATTGAGATATGGACTGCGGGTTCGATTCCCGGAGATCCTGAGTTATTGAGATATGGACTGCTAGTTCGATTCCCGGAGATCCTGAGTTATTGAGATATGGACTGCGGGTTCGATTCCCGGAGATCCCGAGCTATTGATATATTTTTAGATGTGGATTGCGGGTTCGATTCCTGGAGATCCTGAGATTTATTGAGACATGGGCTGCGGGTTTGATTCCCGGAGACCCAGAGGGTACTGTTGATGGGACTGTGGGTTCAATTCCCACAGGTTCTGGACTTGTTAATTGAGTTTTGTTACTTGTTGTTAGCTTAATTGTAGACGGTTGCAGTAATCATTTTATTGTCGTCATTTTAGGATTATTATTATTTAAACTACTTATTATTGTTATTATCATTTTGTTATCATATCTCTCAGTAGGGCCCTGACCTTCCTCGTCACTACTCCATCGAGGTTAGGCTTGGTACTTACTGAGTACCGTCATGGTGTACTCATGCTACTCTTCTGCACACTTTTGTTGTGCAGATCTAGGTATATCAGGGCAGGCCCATACTAGGTGATATTAGCAGCACATTTGGAGACCTCGAGGTATGATCTGCTACGTCGGCGGATCCGGAGGCCCTCCTTCTATTCTGATAGTTCTAATAGATGTTTTTCCTTCATTTCGTTGTTTAGATACTCTTTACACAAAGAGCCACATTTGTATTTCTTTTAGTTTGTGTTACCCGTGGGATTCCGGGTCTTGGTGGTATTTTCATACAGTATATTGATGAGTGTATGTGCCAGGCAGCACGGATTACATTCCTATTTACATCGTTTTCCGTTATTTCTTGTTAAAGTTCATAAACTTGTATTTTCCGCAATGTATTAGGCTTACCTAGTCGCGGGGACTGGGTGCCGTCATGACATGTTCACGATTGGTGAACTAGGGTCGTGACAAGTTATGGGAATTGCGAATGTTTGTTCGCAATTGCGAACATAGTAGGTTTTGGAATGTTGCCCTCGCATTTGCGAGAAAAAGTTCGCATTTGCAAACTTGGCTGATTACTGGGACTTTCGCATTTGCAACATTTTAGTCGCATTTGCGAACATGGGTTGTTCACTGAAGGCCTCACATTTGCGAGGTAAAATTCGCATTTGCGAACCCATACACTCCCCCGCCATATTCGCATTTGCGAAGATTGGTTCGCATTTGCGAACCCAGGCTATTCTAAGTATTCTCACAATTGCGAGTAATTCTTCGCAATTTCGAAGATACAAGCTGGCTGAAAATACCAGCTATGTTATTTTTCAAAATCTGCTCCAACGGCCTATCAAATCTTTACCCGAGCCCTCGGGCTCCAACTGAAACATGCACACAACTTCAAAAACATATTACAAACTTGCTCGTGCGTTCAAATCACCAATATAACATCGTTTTCATCAAATCAAGCCTCAAGTTCATGATTACCTTTCTTTAATTTCATAAACTTTCAAATTTGGAACTCAAGGTTCAAAACACATCAGATGACATCCAAATGTCGTCAAACTTTGCAGAAAGCACTCATATAATATTTAAGACTTGTACCGGGCGTCGGAACCAAAATACGAGCCCGATACCATGGTCGTTTAATCCATTTTCATTTAATAATTTTAGCAAAAAAAATTTAACAGAAAAATTCATATCTTGGGCTCTAGGCCTTAGAATTTGACTCCGGACGCATGCCCGAGTCCCATATTTTCCTACGGAACTTCCGGGACCGTCTGATCTCGGGTCCGGGTCCGTTTACCAAAAATGTTGACCGAAGTCAACTGTATCAATATTAATATCAATTTTCTTCAAATTTTCATAGAATTCACATATTCTAGTACAAAATCTTTTCGGCTACATGCCCGAACTATGAACGTAAATCGAGGCAATGTAAAATAATGTTTTCAAGGCCTCGAAAGCGCGGAACAAGTGAGGAAAACAGGTGATGACCCTTTGGGTCGTCACATCCTCAACCTCTAAAACAACAGTTCGTCCTTGAACGGACAAGAGAAGGAAGTACCTGAGTCGGGGAACAAATGCGGGTAGCGACTCTACATATCAGACTCGGACTCCCAGGTCGATGCCTCATGAGGCTGACCTCTCCACTGAACACGCACAGAAGGAAATCTCTTCGACCACAACTGTCCAATTGGCCGCCGGCTCCTCCTCGTAGGATAAATCATTGTCTAATTGGATAGTGCTGAAGTCTAACACATGTGTGGGATCGCCGTGGTACCTCCGAAGCATAGATACGTGAAAAACTGGATGTACGACTGATAAGCTAGGTGGCAGAGCTAATCTGTAAGCCACCTCTCCCACTTGGTCCAGAACCTCAAATGGACCAATATACCTAGGGCTGAGTTTGCCCTTCTTTCCGAACCTCACCACGCCCTTCATAGGCGATACTCAGAGCAATACCCACTTACCAACCATGAAGTCTACATCTCTACCTTACGATTTGCATAACTCTTCTGTCTAGACTGAGCTGAATGTAACCTCTCCTGGATAGTCTTGACCTTGTCTAAGGCCTCCTAAACATGGTCTGTACCCAACAAATGAGCCTCTCCCAGTTCAAACCATCCGATTGGAGACCGACATCGCCTACCATACAACACCTCATACGGAGCCATCTGAATGCTAGACTGGTAGCTGTTGTTGTAGGTGAACTCTGCTAACGGCAAAAACTGGTCCCACGAGCCTCCAAAATCAATGACACAAGCTCGGAGCATGTCCTTAAAGATCTGAATAGTTCTCTCGGACTGACCATCCATCTGAGGATGAAAAGCTGTACTCAACTGAACCTGGGTACCTAACTCCTGCTGGACCGCTCTCCAAAAACGCGAGGTAAACTGCGTACCCCGATCTGAGATAATAGACACCGGCACCCCTTGAAGGCGAACAATATCCCGGATGTAAATCTCCGCTAACCTCTCAGATGAGTAGGATACTGATACTAGAATGAAGTGTGCTGACTTGGTCAGCCTATCAACATGACCCAATTAGTATCAAACTTCTTCCAAGTCAGCGGAAGTCCAGTAATGGAATCCATTGAAATCCGCTTCCACTTCCACTAGGGAAGCTCAATTCTCTGAAACACACCACCAGGCCTCTGATGTTCTTATTTGACATGCTCGCAATTCAAACACCGAGCGACATATGCAACAACGTCATTTTTTCATCCTACGCCACCAATAATGTTGTCGCAATTCCTGATACTTCTTTGTGGTGCCCGGGTGAACAGAATACTGCGAACTGTGGGCCTCTGCTAAGATCAACTCTCGAATCCCCTAAATATTAGGCATACAAACTCATCCTTGCAATCTCAATACTCCGTCATCATCCAGAGTTACCTTCGTGGCACCTCCTTGCTGTACAGTATCCCTCAGGTCATGCAAATAAGGATCATCGAACTGCCTCTCACGGATACGCTCTAATAGAGAAGAACGAGCGACCGTGCAGGCTAACACCCTACTAGGCTCTAAAATGTCTAATCTCGCAAACCGATTGGCTATGGCCTAGACATCTAGAGAAAGTAGTCTCTGGCTGACCGGAATATAAGCAAGACTACCCATGTTTGCAGACTTACTACTTAACGCATCGGCCACCACATTGGCCTTACCTGGGTGATATAATATAGTAACATCATAGTCTTTCAGCAACTCTAACCATCTCCTCTGTTGCACATTCAACTCTTTTTGTTTGAATAAATACTAAAGACTTTTGTGATCCGTGTATACCTCGCACGCCACACCATATAGATAATGACTCCAGATTATTTTTAAGGCATGAACAACTGCTGCCAGCTCAAGGTCATGAACCGGATAATTCATCTCATGGATTTTCTTTTCTTTTAACAGTCTCGAAGCGTACGCAATAACCTTACCACCCTGCATCAATACCGCTCTAAGCCCAGTACGGGATGCATCACAGTAAACTGTGTAAGACCCTAAACCCATGGGAAAAATTAACACTGGTACTGTAGTCTAAGCTGTCTTGAGCTTCTGAAAGCTCGCCTCACACTCATCTGACCACTCGAACCGGGCACCCTTCAACAAATCGACAGTAATAGCTTGCTAACACCAAGAAACTCCGGATCTCAATCATAGAAGCTGG
>JASVEL010006321.1:0-35375 GCA_032618575.1 Nicotiana noctiflora | reverse complement strand
AAACTTTTACGTTATTATTTCAATGATAGAATTCTCGAGAATGTATTGTAGATTTAATTCTTTATTATTAATTTCAAAAGTCAAAAGTACTCTAGTTAACTCGTTTACAGTTCTAATTGTAGAGGTGATTAGAAGCAACACTTTGCATTTTTCTTTTCCTCTTTTTCTATCCATCTCACTTCATTTATCACCTCTCTTCTCTTTCTTTTTTTCCTTTATTTTCTATCATTTCAATTCATTTAGCTGGTGGATAGAACCCTAAAATTTTATCTGCGTTCATCGCTATCGTTTTTATCGTTAGAATTCTAGAATAACAAATAAATTTTTTGGTGAACGTGTCGGCAAACATGAAATAAAAGAATTCCAGTCAAATTGGTGAGAGGCATCCAAATCAACTGTTTAGTTTCAAAATAAAATCTTAAAATGAGTTAAATGTTTAGCCCATGGGTTATGTCATCAACATTAGCGCCAGAAGTTCAAGCAATGTTTAGGCTGATGTTTATTTTAACTTATTTTTATATATTAAGATAACATAAACAAAAAAATGGATTTGAAATATTCCAACAATATCTTGACCTTTAAAAGTTTTAGTGACACATGGCAGCATGCTCAGTACAATTGAGAAATACTTGATGAAAAAATACTGGAGGGGATCCCTTCCCATTACAAATGATCCTCTAAATATACTTTGAGCAGTTTTAATTCTCTAAATTTACAAAAGACGAGTATTTTTTATATCTGTCAATATTCAACAAGATCTGGTTGTTGGTCCAGTTTTAATTCTCTAAATTTACAAAAGGCTAGCACTTTTTATATCCATCAAATGTTAAATTTGACAAGATTAATGTCAATTAGCGTGAATATTTGGAAGCCTCTTTTTAGGAGGAAATTGGTAAATGTATTTTTCTTGCATTTATATTGCATGATCACATTTTATCTGTTGTCATGCATGGCAATATTAAGGTCATTTCCATCTATAAATAGTAAGGATTTTGATCATTTGTAAACATCTCTCACTTGTCTTGTATTTTTCTTGCATTTATGTTGCATGATCACATTTTATCTGTTGTCATGCATGGCAATATTAAGGTCATTTCCATCTATAAATAGTAAGGATTTTGATCATTTGTAAACATCTCTCACTTGCCTTCGTATCACCTAAGGTGTTTGAGTCTTCTTTCTCTCTTGTATTTTGGAGTGAAATAAAATTTAAGTTAATTGTATTCGAGGACTAGGCAGAAAATCAAATTTTGCCGAACCTCGTAAACTTCTAGTACTCTTTTTTATTATTGTTTTATTTACTATTTATTTTAGATATGGTAGTTGTGATTTAATCACTCTTTATATATTCGTCTTCCACAACAATTGGTATCAGAACCAAGGTTCTATCTGAGTATGCTTTGTAGTTGCAGTATAGTCTGAACTTCTACATTAGAAAATAATTACTTTGGTGTTATGTAGTGTCAACAAATAAATAGTATTTGTAGCAAAAATAAAAGGCAAGAAAAATGAAGAGTCCACTTCGAGTGTCGGTAATTGTCACACCCCAAATTCGAGGGACATGACCGGCGCCCGGCCGGGTTGCCCCAGTCAAGCGGACCTGGGTGCCTTTCCTACCCCACGTGTTATCCCATATTTTCCTTACTCAATTATTCCAAGAATTAGCCAAATAATTAATTAAGAATACTTTTTAATTTACAAAACATACATATTTACATAATAGTAATGAAATCACCAATTCATTGCCAACGCATGAAACACAGATTTACATAAGTTTCTAACTCATATCTACTATCTACGGAGCCTCTAATAGTACAACAGGATAATACAATATTTGCCGGTAACAAGGCCCCGGCAATACCTTACAGAAAATCAAATAAAACTCCAGAAACAAAGCGGCCTAAGCCATGCAGGGCCCCAAGAGGAAAGGGGCTCACCAAAAAATTGATGGATGATGAAGGGGAGCTACGATCAGTGGACTGGAGTACCTGCTACGAATCCACCTACAATCACAACACGAATGTAGCGCCCCCGGCAAAAGGGACGTTAGTACATTTGAATTGTACTGGTATGTATGAACAAACTTTGCTCCAAGTAAACTCGAACCATAAACAAGTAAGCAGCAGTAATAAAACGACAATCAAATCTACAAGGAGGAAACAATTAAACCAAACAGGTATACAATCTCTCCTCCATAAACAAGTATGTATTTGTAATAGAAACAACAATCAAATCCACAAAGAAAGAACAATCAAACCAAACAAGTTTACAATCTCTCATGTTTCCCCTTTCACATTTCCACACCAATAGTTTCACAATTGGTTCATAATTTTATTTCAATGGCGATTTCGATTACTTTCCAACCTTATTACCTCGGCCACCCTTATTACCCCGGCCACCCTTATCACCACAACCCACACCTTGTTACTTCGTGTTGCAGCGCGTAATCCGATCCACCGAACAATCACAATTCACAAACAACGCAACACCAACAACAATTCACAAAGAACAACAACAACAATTCTCAAGGAACAACAACAACACTTTACGTGAACTTCCATAGCCATCAATACCATTTCCATCGTGTTCCACAACTCATATGCATTGTTAGGTCACAACATTAATTTCTCACGACAAACCATATATGTTACTACCCCATCTATTCCATTTTACCTAAATTTCTATTTTCTTCCATCATTTGTTTTATAGTTCTTACCATATAGCACATTCACAATCACAAACTTGGTTTGTTTCCAATTACTTACATCAATATATCGGAGGTATAACCACAACCACTCAACCATACCAATCACAAGAATTTCACAAATAATTCATGTAGAAATCACGTACCAAGCACTCAAACACCCAAACAAGGTGATTTTACAAGGTTCAAGGTTAGCCATACATATCTCAATAAAACTTTTCCTTTCTCTTTTACAATTTTCGGAACTCTTAGCATTTCAATCTATTGAGTAAGAATTACAAATTAAATCAAGAATTAGAGATGCGATTGAGACTCTAGCTTGGTTCAAGCATATTGACAAACCATAAAGGTGCAATTTATATCATTTTGTATCCCTCTTTAATTCACTACCTCCCACTACCCTAAGGTTTTATATGCATGCAAGGATTCTATTGTTATACCCCTGAATAACTTCACCAGTGACCAATTATATCTGAGAATTATAAAACAAATAAGAGTTGGGACGATGCAGTCTTACCTCTTGAGGTGATGGTCTAGGGGTATTCACTTGATTTTCTTCAAGGATTTAGCCATATCTTATGGAGTAATTAGATTGGGAGACTTTCCCTCTCTAAGAACCCTCTCTCTCCCTCTATAAATGCTCAGAAGAATGCTTAAAATGAGCTATAACACCGGATATATCGATATGGAAGTCGGTTTAGAAATTAGAAAATTGGAGCCCTGAGTCAAATATGCGAACGCAGAGTAAACATGCGGTCCGCATAATGGACCGTAAAATGCTCCCCAGAAACTAAACACTCTGACTCAGTCTACGGTAAGAATCCGGTCTGCATTAACGTTCTGCGGTCGCAAATTGCACCGCAGAACTGACACTCACAACATTTAAAGGAGAATATGCAACGACTATGCGGTCCGCATTTCGGTTATGTGACCTCATAGATGACTTCAATTTTAACCAACCTTAGGACTCACTCTGCGGATATGTGATCCGCATTCCTTATTTGCGGCCGCATTCTGGACCGCATTTCTTGTATTTTCTGGAAACTTATTCTTGACTTTTTTTTATGCATTATTCAATCCAAAAAGGTCCGCGCCGCGAAGTATATTTATGAATTTTTAACACATGCTCCTAACTTGGCACCACGGGATCCGGATTTTTGAGTAGGGATTTCACGGGGCCTTACAACCATGTTAATAGCACATTAAATGTTATAATTAGCCTATGTGGCACCACGAAATCCTAGATTACTTAGCAATTTTTTTTTCCGGGGCGTTACAATAATACGTCGTTGGAATTTTCGCTTATGACAAGAATTATGTAGTATACCAAACCCGAGACCAAAATTATTCATTTGTGATAAAATTGGAGGACCAAACCTGTTTAACAGTATACTTAAGGAACCCTTTTAAATCTATCACAAACATAAGGCCCATTTTGTCAAACATATGTTGAGCGTGGTGCACACAAGCACCCTGGGGTCAAAGGGACAACCTGCTGATTTAATTGACAATATTACCCTCGCGTATTTCATATTTTCAGTACATTCAAGAGAAATCGTGAGGCCAATTTGGACCGGCGAGGCAAAAAGCTGGAATCAGTTTTATATGGCATGACCAGTTCCAAAGTTTGAAACTTGGTAAGTCTAGTCTTGCTTGATCTCTGAAATCTTGAGCTAATTTTGCATAAAATTCAAATCTTGGTGGAGTATTAGTAATTGGTTAAAAGATGCATGATTTCTGCTTCACGATCCCTTATGGGTTAATTTTGGTATGTGGTGGTGTCATTGGATATGCCAGCAAAGGTAGCACAGCTTCACTGGCTGGAGGTGCGGGTACTGGATTTGCTCTCATCTTAGCTGGTTACTTGAGCCTACAAGCATTTCACAAGCGCAAAAATTCTTACTTTGCCTTGATTCTTGAAACTGGTATGCCCCTTTTCATTTCCTTAAAAAAAACTGCATTTCATATTGGTCAATCTTGCTCATTCTTTCTATATATTCTATTGAATCACTATAGTACTAAGGACTTACAGGTTATTTGGAACCCGGTAGCTTTGGCTCGAACCTGTATACGTGATGAAAAAACATAAATAAGTACAAATAATAGAGTTTGAACCCAGCAAATCAAATTGGTTGTGGTAAAATTACAAACTCGAACCCATAATGTTCAAATCCTGGATCCAACTATAGAATATATCATATGGTGTTTCTTTAATGCTTGATATGCTTCAGATCTTTAGGGTATTAAGACTAGTTCTGATTTAGTATTACTCCTCTTCAGGAATATAATGTTCTTAGATTATTATTCTTCAAAGAAATTTATTGCCACTCCTGAATACCAAAAATGAAAGGCTGCCCTTGCCCTGGTGTGTTTTCTTCTTCTTGTGCGTTTGTCTCTTGTTTTGTAAAAATAATATGGATAGTTTGCACCTAAGAATTAACGTGAAATGTTTGTTCTTATGTGGATATTGTTAGCGGAAGGTCTGATTTCTTAGCATCTAATTGTGACTAGGTTTCCTTAGACTTCATTTTACATTTTCTCGTATCTGTTGAATTTGAAGTTCTTGTGGTTAGGAAAGAGAAAACGTGCACTCAGGCTACTACATTTTACACTAGTTAATTTGGTGTTCCCAGATTTCCTGATCTGGATTGCAATTTGTTGACCAAAAGTTCAGGAAGAATAATGTAAAGAGTAAGACCATTTACGAGTTGGCGTGCTTTCACTTTGTTTGGTGAAAGTGAAATGCAATCCCATTTCATTTGGAAGAAATACAATCTCATTGAGAAGAAACCAATAGATGGTGGTTTGCATAGTGCAAACAGACTTAGAGAATTAGAGTTTTTTTACTTTTTAAGTGCATGAGAAATATGGGATGCCTCTTGAAGTAATATGAAATACCTAGATGCCTTAAATTTGATATAATTCCTTCGTACATGTTACATGGTGAAATTGGTTTTTCAGACTGCTAAGTTCATTATTTGGCTTGGTATCTTTGTTATCATCAATATAGCATCGGCTTAGAACCATCTCTATTTCTCTGGGAGGAGCAACTATTATCAAAAGAGAACTCTAAAAATATTACTACATTATATGGTGTACTAAACAAAACCAAAAAGAAGATGGTAAACGATCATACATGTTTCTCCTCAGCATCTTCTTCAACAAAGATGATATTGCGCAAAGACACAAAGAGTCATAGCATCTTTTGTGTGTGTAACAGCCCAACCCGCTAGTGATATTGTCCGCTCTGGGCCTAAGCCCTCACGGGTTTAAAACGCGTCACTAGGGAGCTTGTTAGCTTATATACCCAGCATCCCTCTTGTGTTTTATCGATGTGAGACTCTGTCTAAAGTTTGGGGTGTTACAGTGTGAATCACTTAGTCTTGGACTCTAGCAGATGGAAGTGTCAAGTACAATCTTAGTGTTCGTGCCGTTCAGCAATACAATTTTCCCATCACCCACCCCCCACCCCTTTAAAAATAGGAAGAAAAGGTCAATAACAAGAACGTACGAGACTACTTTTGAAGGTTGAAATCTAGCTGTTTCCCAATGACCAGAATTCTGTAGTTTCCTACTTGTTATGGTGCTTATCTTCTACTTCTTAAAAGTTTGTTGAAATAGAAATGCTAGCACAGAGAGAATGTATTAAGTATTTATTTGTCTGATTAAAGCATGATTTCCTTCTGATTCAGAAAGGAAAAATCAAAATTTCATCTGTTTTGTTTCTGTTAATGAATTTGCTTTATTTGTTATAAACATGTGGGTTTCTGTACTCACTTTATTTGGTTCCGAACAGCTTGTGCAGCCATGTTAACATGGATTATGGGACAGCGATACATGCAAACTTCAAAAATCATGCCGGCTGGCATTGTTGCTGGTATCAGGTAACTGCTAATGAAAAGCATGCCATACTGGTTTTATAATCAACTTGCTTTTTGTTTGTTGTATTTTGTCTTTTTAAGCATAATAGGTTTGTGTGGTATGAAAAATTTATTTGAGGCATATCACATAGGATAATATATGACGATGCTCTATGCTGGTCACTATATCTGTGGTTCTAATACATCGGCAGCAAACGAAATGTTGAGTTCCTTTTGAAGAAGTTGTTAGATTTTGTTTAAAGCGGATAATAGTGAGAAAATGTTTCCATGTCTATCTGTAGTACATGAATAACAGTGAATTGCTTCAACAGTTCACCCTATGCAATATGAAACAGGATAATTTTATTGAGAGGATGAAAAATTTGCTTATTTGCTACTGTTTTCAGATGCTTGCTATAATATAAGAACAGAACCGACTTCAGTCCTGTTGTTTGCTCCATGTCATTTACTGCTGTTACTATAGCTTTAAGGTTACATGCACAAGACCTGCAGTTACAATGTGTCCCTTTTTATTGCTTTTTAGTGAATTATGCAGACTGAAAGTTTTGTGTAGAGAGCCTTTCTCTCGTTAAGTTATCAGTGCAAACATAGAGCAAGTTAGGGGAAAAAGAGAGCGGAAGTTCAATTCAGCTGTCTTGCCTTTGCAAGCCGAATTGCCTTATGTCCCTCAAAAGCTAAAGATTGGTCATATGAAGAAATCTTTGTACATCTTAAAAGTTGGAAGCTGCAAAAGTTTTTTTAACGGCACTACATAGTGTTTATTGAATTAGTGGTTCATGGGTGTTATTGATGGTTGATAGAGAAGAATGTTGCTTGCTGTTCTTATCTGGGGTATCTGTCATGCTAAAATGATAATTGAAAAAGTCTTTTTTATCTCGTCGTATGAGGTTGATGGTATATTTATTCTGTTCTCTCTCTTTTCTGCAGTGCCCTCATGACTGGATTTTACCTGTATAAAATTACCACAGGAGGAAACCATTTCCCACCTAAGACTGAGTAATACCATATGATTTGCTTACTTGGGGTCCAATTTCATACTGTATGTATTCAATAGAGGTGAATTCTTATGAATTGCTGTATACAGCCGGCTGAAAATGTACGCATGTTGAATACAATGGGATTACTTTAAGGTGTTGAACATTAGTTTTGTGATAGACAAATTGTCTTTACTTTATGGTGTATCAATGTAACCGATCAATTATTGGGTCATCAATTTTTTTTTATAACAATGGTATTCGGTCTATCTTGCTCGCATTTCAATTAATCCAAGAGGTACCTATTATCTCCCACCAACATGGGTATACTACGTCACTATGCCTAATGTTACAGCCCCATTTTTTTTGCAACCGGCATTGCACGCCTGTACCCTGACTCTCAAGCCACTCAGTCTTACTTTTGTCACACAGTTCGACACTTAGAATTATTTCAGACTTGTAAAACGTAAGCAACACATAGCAATACAGGTAAAATCCAATCTTTGTTCTATTTCTCATGGAATATACAAATGACACTCAGTTGGAAGGCTCACATATGCTTACTTGCCTTAAACCAACCAAATACAACAATATAAAGGGGGCTGCCTATGGCAAATTATAAGGAGCAGTTCCATTGGGGCAATTACCTTCTCCTTCCCGATTATTTTCTGTAGCAAGCAAAGCATTAACCCATTCTCGATTTGGACAGTTTTTAGCAATGTGAGGTCGTCGCACGCCCATCAACCATCGCCCTTTTTGTTGGCAATGCCTTTGTTTCTAGCAGATCCATCAACAACAGTCTTGCCCTTCTCCACGATTTCTTTTCAAACTTCCTTCCTCTGTTCCCCTTTCTTCTCCACCTTTTTCTTAGGTTTTGAAGTAGAAGGAACTTCAGAAAGACTTCGGGTAGTGTGGTAATCCACTAATGCATCCGTTGCAGCCTCTTAAGTTCGTTTTGCGACCACGCTTGCATTCTAGAAATAAAGTTATGCAATTTGTCATCATCCAAGAAATAAAGTTATGCAATTTGTCATCCTTCAACATGTTCTGAATATCCAACATTAAGGAAGTGAATTCCTTAATATAATCACGAACTGTTCTGATTTGTCGCATATGTTTCAAGTGATCCTTAGCAAGCCAAGATGCGTTGCTAGGTAAGAACTGGTCCTTCATTTTTTTCCCGTAATTTCTTCCATGCATCGATCTTGGGTCTGCCCGCACTTTCTTCGTCGGCCATGCGAGTTCTCCACCATAATTTTGCATCTCCCGTAGGTACATGCTTGTTATGGTTACTTTCTTCCCGTTTGGAACCTTGGCATTGACGAAGTATTGCTCCATATCCCACAGAAAGTTCTCTAGTTCTTTAGCACTACGCGCTCCACCAAACGCCTTCAGTTCATGGATCTTTACCTTAGAACGTTCTTCACTGCCTTGGCCAGGAGCAGCCAACGTCATTCGAAGAACAGTAATTTCCAAGTTACGAGTTTCGATCTCCTTCTTCAGATCTACAACTTAAACATTTGTGGCCTTACACATTTTTTGAATACCTTCACGAAACTGATCCATTCCATCTGTTAGACGGTAGATCTCAGTAATTAGATTAGCTAGATCCAAAGTATCGTTAGTCACACCAATAAGCGCCTCCAACCTTTGCACACGATCACGCAAGTCTGAAGTGGATCCACCAGCCATGGTCCAAATCACGAGCAAAGCTCTACTACCAGTTGTTATAGGGCCAATTTTTCGCCATCGGCATTGCACGATAGCACCCTGACTCTCAAGCCACTCAGCCTTACTTTTGTCACACACAATCAACACTTCGAATTATTTCAGACTTGTAAAACGTAAGCAACACATAGTAGTACAGGTGAAACCCAACCTTTATTCTATTCTAATAGAATATACAAAGGACATTTAGTTGGAAGGCTCACATATGCTTACTTGCCTTAAACCACGAAATACAACAATATAAAGCGGGATGCCTATGCATATTACAAGGAGTAGTTACACAGGGGCAGTTACACTTAGCCAAGCCTAAAAACAAGCATAAACACTTAGCCACATTTTGAATCCATCTCCCCACGAAATGAATCCCTCTTCAGCACTTTGGCCGACTGCAATATGTGCATTGCACATGGCTAAACTTTCACAACACATGCACAACACACTTCTTCACAGTCACATGACTTGCCCACTTGTTCCACAGCTTTGCCCACACTTTGTCTTTTGCTTGCCTTGCCTTGTCTTTGGACCATGCCTCGCCCATAAGCCCATGACAATGTCTTGTCACAACTTTTGTTGTCCCACTCATCCGCATGCATGCCTTAGTCAAGTGCCACGCGCCTTCATCTGCCATAGCCGTTTCCCACAATCAAGGTTGCCTTGCCATCACTCAAGACATCTTGTCTAGCTGACCTACTCAAGTCCATGCACTAACTTAGACACACACTCAACTCCGCACGTTGCTTGCCAACACCAGCACAAACCTATGCTAAGGGGCAGTGTACAAGCCCTTGACATTAGTTCTGCCCGACATCTGTCATGTCTTAATATTAGGGGCTAACACCTACCAATGTGTAGACTGATGGCATAAATCACACTCATTTTTGCTTTCATGGTGTATCAATCTACAAAATCAATTATCGGATCATCATTTGGCTACTTGCCCCAATGGATTTTAAAGGTAGCTGTTGAAATTGCAATGTAAAAGTTAAAAGGCTGACTATTTCGTTTGATAATGCTAAAAAGGCTTATTATATACTTTTTCATTCTATATGGAGATGGGGGCTTGCTGATTTTATTTTGATGTTTGTTTACTATAACCATTTCAACTTTTCACGAGTCATCTGGCAGTGTTACTGCGTTAAATTATTTTCCAATCTCTATGCACTTACCCGGATTTACTAACATTGTTTTGTTTTGTTTGTTGACTTTCTCTCTCTTTTTCTGAGCCGAGGGTCGGCCGGAAACAGCTTCTCTACCCTTTCGGGTAGGGGTAAGGCCTGCGTACGTATTACCCTCCCCAGACCCCACTTTGTGGGAATATACTGGGTAGTTGTTGTTGTTGTTGTTGTTCTCTATGCACTTAATTTATGGTGTTTGGTTAGGTAGTTAAAAATATTTTAAATATATATATATATATATATATATATAAATTAGGTAAAGATAAAACAGTAAGGGCGGAGAAAGATAGTAGGTCGTGGTCCAGTGGCTAGGGTGGGTGGCGAAGGGGAGACGAAATGCGGCTCAGATTTGTCGCTGCATACAATTAGGCACCTGAAATATAAAAAAGTAGGCAAAATACATAATCTATCCATCAAACTTAGGACCAAATCCCTGTTACATATATGTTGAACACGAGTTTTATTTTACATACTAAATTCAAAAGTGTGTCAATTACACACCACTTTTATGCTGGACCAGTTTCACAAAATGTGAGTATATAACGCACCAATATGCTCGGGACATCTGCCATTAATTTAAAAAAATAAAAATACACTTAACATTACATGTATGCCCCCTTCTTCATCTTCCCCACCTTGTCTTCCATTATCATTGTTCTTGAGAAAAATTTCTAGCAAGACTCAAAAAATAAATAATAACTTAGTATCAAAGGACAAATAAAAGAACTTTTAAAACTTTTGTAATTACTATTCCTTTTGGACCAAGTCACAAACGGGAAGAAATTATCAAGTATCATCTTAATTGAATTTTCAACATTCTATCACAAATTGGAAGAGATTGCCAAGTAACTTTAACTAGTCAATCAAAATCGAGTTACAAGTTCAATTCAAAAATCCAAAAATAACAAGACCCAGTTGAATTTTCAAGCTTTTTCAATAGCTCAACAATGATGTTTTTTGAAATTTCCACAAATTTTTCACACAACCTGTGATAAACTTTTAAATCTAACACACTTAAATAATTTTAAAAAAATTCAGTTGGATATGGCTATTACATTACTTCGATGATGTTGAAATTCTGGTTTTTTTTTGTCCTCCTCTAAATCTTGGCAAATATATTTGGTGGTATGTATTGGATTTTTTATTCTAAAAAATAAAGAAAAGGATTTGGAAAAATGAAAAGGCTGGACAGGGCTGTCAAAATGCCTTTGACATAAAAATTTTACCGTTCACTCGCCTCTTATGTGTGAAAAACACGCGAGTGACACGTAATCAAAAAGGTGTATTTTTGACATACTTTTGAAAGGTTTGATGTGTAAAATAAAACACGTGTTCAATAGATGTGTAAGAGAGATTTGATCATAATTTTGATGGGTAGATTATGTATTTTGCCAAAAATGTATTCAATCCACAAAGATATTAGGCACTAAATTAGGCACATACAATCAGGCACTAAAATTAAAGGCCAAATAATATACTGAGCATTAAACTTGATCCAATTTTTTATTTTGACGTTAGCCTTGTTCCATTTTAGTTTTCCAATTCTATTTTTTTGTTTTACTTTGACACAAATTCTTTTGAAGTAAAAATGCAGCGCGTGCAAATACTCAACTGCTACCCCCACCCCTACCCCACTCTTCACCCCCGCCCCCCACTTTTTTTTCTTTCTTTTTTTGTAATTTCAAATTATAAATTTTTTTCGTTTTTTTTGCCCACATACGAGGAAAAATATTTTTATATATATTTTCAGTAATAACTACGGGTCAACTGAACCCATAACTTTTGAGGCGTAGTAAAATTTTTAGGTAAAATTTATTAAAATTGTAAACAAAAATAGATATAAACCCATAATATTTAAAAATATAATGTGATCTTTTGTTCTTTGACATAAATTGTTTTATCTCGGGTAAAAATGCAGCACAGACGAATGCCCAACTGCTACCCCCACCCCCACCCTATTACCCCCCACACCCCTTGCAAAAAAAATATTGTAATTTTAAATTACTATTTTTTTTCATTTTTTTTGCCCATCTGTGGAACAAATATTTTTTTTATATATATTTTCAGTAATAATTATGGATTCAACTAAACCCATAACTTTCGACGCGAGCAAAAAATTGTATATAAAAATTTATTAAAATTATAAAAATAAATATAAACCCATAACTTAAAAATATAATGTGTTCAATGTTAAAAATAATTTGAATTGAATCTATACGATTTAAATTCTAGATCTGCTTCTACGTTGGAATATAAAAATTATCTTTAAAAATTGCTCTCACGCGCCTACAAGGGTGAGGAAAATCACACATGAAATCTAGTTAACTTTTGTGTCAAAGTGGAAGAAAAAAATAGGATTGGAGGGCCAAAATGGAACAAGGTTGAGTAAAACTGCCAAAATAAAAATTTGGCCAAGTTTAATGGGCTGTCTAAAATTAAAGGAATAGAGATATTTTTGGAAGAAGCTGATGAAAACCAGCAGATCCATCCATCAATGTGACTTATAGCCCGTTTGGCCAAGCTGAAAAAATCAGTTTATTTTGAGAAGCGTTTTTTTTTCAAAAGCGCTTTTCTCAAAAGTACTTTTGGTTAGAAGCAATTTATGTTTGGCTAATTAGTATGAAAAGCACTTAGAGCAGTAATTAGTATTTGGCTAAACTTTAAAATACTGCTTCTAAGTATTTTTCTCAAAAGTGCTTGTCAAAAAGTGTTTTTGAAGAGAAGCTACTTTTTTCTGCTTCTCCAAAACTGCCGCTTCTCCTCAAAAACACCTTTTTCCTTAAAGCTTGGTCAAATACCTCAATCTTTGGCAAAAAAAAAGCACTTCTGAAAAAAAAAATACTTTTGGCAAAAGAAGCTTGGCCAAACATGCTATTAGTAAAGATTCCATCACCGTTGTCATCATATATTTGAACTAGAGGTTACTTGCTTTAATTATTTAAAAAAAGGTAGAATAGCCTAATAGATACTTGTACTTATTCGCGTTTGTCATCCCAATCCCTCTACTTCCCGAAGTTTCAACTGGATATTTGAACTCGATCAAAACGTGAATTTTAAATACCTCTAACCGTTAACCGAGCACATGTTGCATCAAAACGATTGAGCTAAACAAAATCAATGTAATTCACGCGGACAAAAAATGTGAATACATTTTTAACAATAAATTAATAAGAAGAAAGAGAATTATTAAAATAAGAATAAAATAAATAAAAAATATAAAGATAAAATAATTATAAAAAAAAGAAAAAGAAAAAAGCAAAAGAAACGTCTCTTTTTGTTCTTCCCGCACCCCATCCCCATTTCGTTTCTTTTTCTCTCTGTTCCTTGTTCTTCTTCCCCCGCTCCACCCCCATTTCATTTTTTTGTTCCTGTTCGTTTCATCTCCCCCTTCCCCTCCCTCCCCCCCAAAGAAAAACTCAAGCCATTCCCTGAAAATCCCTTACTGAAACTCTGAAAGTGGTCGTTTCTGTTATTGGTCTCCGAATCTCATCGCTGTTACAAATCTCCATCTACAAATGAATTGGCTTCTCATATGAAATTCTAAAAGAAGGAATATTTATGACTCATGATAATTATGAAGGAGTCAATGGTCTCCACAGCTCCGCAATTATTGAGCCAAAAAAATACTAAAATCTCTTTTGGAATTTCTCTTGCTCTCATTAAATGTTGGTTCGATGAACTTGTTAATTTTTTTGGTAATTTTGGCACTACTCTTTTGTTCATTTTGATTGTGAGGGAGGAGAAAGGTGGTGGAGTGAAGAAGAAAATTAAAATTATCAAAATAATGTGAAAAAAATAATTAATAATGATGTGTTACAAATAATAATAATGTGACATGGCATTTGCACATTGTTTGTATTCACACGAAGCCTCCCATCACAAGTGATTATTATACACGGTTTGAAAGAACGTAAGGGTTTAGTTGGTAAATTATTGAGTTTGGGGACCGACATGACAAAATGACACAAGTATAGATGCCATTTTGGCCATTTTGCCTTAAAAAAAAAAGAAACAAAAGTTAAAAATTACTCCCACATTTTACGAAAATAAATTCTTTTTGGACAAGTTGGTTGAGTGAGAATCACATTAGGAGTCTGTTTGGAAAACCACCACGTAATTGGAATTGGTGTAATTACTAGAGTAGTAATTACACAACCTAGTAATTACTCAGTTGTATAATTATGACGACCTCTTTGTTTGTCATAGTGTAATTATAAGTTTACTGTTTGGTTGCACAAGTATAATTACACAATTAAATTAAATTTTAAATTTAGTAATTATCAAAACTTAAAAGTTAATATAATAAATATATGCCTATAAATTTTTGTAAGTATAAATGTTACTTATTATATTTGGTATTTAAGATGTATATATTTCGTGAATATACATTAATAAGTAATCATATATTTATAACTAATATTGTAAAAATAATTTATCTATATTTTAAATTAATAATATTTAGTTTAGATACGTACAAAAATTAAAAATATACGTTTTTTGTAAGCATCATATAATTCATATTTGATAAAATAAATTAATATTTATAAATATAATGTCACAACATTATTCAAATGTTTGACAAAACTGATCTATCAATTTTAACTAAAAAACGAACAACATGCGACATGAGCTAATACTATTAAAACAAGTAAATTAGAATCATGAATGTAACACAATTTCAAAATTCAAAAAAGAAATTATTTAGCATATGTTAAGTTCCAACATAATAATAGTAAGTTCCACTATAAATTTAGATTAGGAAACATAATAAAGTTTATAACCACATATATATATATATATATATATATATATATATATATATATATATATATATATATATATATATATATATATATATATATATATATATATATATATATATATATATATATATATATATATATATATATATATATATATATATATATATATATATATATATATATATATATATATATATATATATATATATATATATATATATATATATATATATATATATATATATATATATATATATATATATATATATATATATATATATATATATATATAAAAGATAAATAATGTACAAAAGATATATATTTATAATTTTAAAAGAAATTAAAGTAAAAATAAAATTTTAACAATTGAAATAATAGATATAAAAAGTTATAAAGAAAATAATTTAAAATAAAATAAAAAGGAAAGAAAATAAAAAATAACCTTGTGATTACACATCGTAATTACCACCAATTCTCATATTTCCTTGAGAATTGGAGAGTGTAATTACACCTCTCCAATTACACCTAATTTTATGATGACCAAGTAATTATTTGACCAAACAAACATATCAAACTGTATATTTACACTCAATTACATCTAAATTCTACGTAGTTGGCTTTCCAAACATGCTCTAGAAGTATAGTTTGATATCTCTAAATAAGGCATATTTTTCTCTCAACATACTAATGGAGCTAAGATACCTTTTCAAAAACCAACTACACACAACATTATAAGTCTGAAATTTGCAGTAAGAATTCTTTGCCTCTAATCTCTTTTGCTTTTTATCTCAATCATGAACATTATCTTAATTCTTCTCCTATTTCTTGTCCCAATCTTCCTCCTCTTCGTTCGAAAGAGAAGAACATCGAAAAGAGTTCCACCAGGATCACTTGGATTACCAATCATCGGTCAAAGCCTCGGCTTGCTACGGGTAATGAGAACCAATACAGCAGAGAAATGGATTGAGGAAAAAGTCCAAAAATATGGTCCTATCTCAAAATTAAGCCTCTTTGGCAAACCCACTGTATTTATTTATGGACAGGCTGCTAACAAGTTTCTATTCACTAGTGACGACACTGTCCTCAGTAATGCACAGACACAATCAATCAAGATGATTTTAGGCGATCGCTCCCTTTTGGAACTCAACGGTGAAGATCATAAGCGCCTTAGAGCTGCTCTTGTATCATTCTTGAAGCCAGAAAGTCTCAAGCTTTATGTTGGAAAGATGGACGATGAAGTCAGAATTCATCTTCAGAAGCACTGGAAAGACAACCAAATAGTTAAGGTATGTCACGCAGTGGCAAATTCACATGGTCACAAAGGTGGCTAGTTGACCAGCCTTTGTCGAAAAACTGCACTGTGTATATAGGTCCCTGTTTAATCAAAATATGAAATTTCGATTAAAACTAGAAAATAATAGAAAAATCGGGTTACTAATAATCAAGTGACCGAAAAGTGTAATAGGCTTTCAATAATTAGAATGAACAATAAAGAAAAATTATATTTCAGTAGGCTTTCAATAGTTGATCGTGTCTACCAATGGTATAACTTCTTCCTTTTATAGTTGTCCCTAGGTAAAAAAATAAAACTAGGCTTTAATGACATAATTATGAGTAATAAATGACATTGAATGAGTCGTTACACAATCATTCCTATTAAATGTCAATTCTTCAACGTATCAGGTACTTAATGATTGAATTTGGACTTCTTTCTGTCTCCAGATCCATGCTTTAAATGCTTTTTGATCCGTTGCCCTTGAATGTCTTGAATTGATACGGAACTCGTATCTACTTGCTTTTTGTATCCTTTGTCTTTAGAATTACATTCCATCCTGTTTTAAACAGGTATGGGATTCGTAGTTGAATTACGTCCCGTGTCTAATTTGTCTCCTCGTATCTTTATTTATTTATTATCTTCCGGAGTAATAACCTTTTGACCATTCTACGTGTCTTGCCATGTCATAGAAAACTTTTTCCCAATATAGATAGTCCCCCCACTTTTCTTTTATTTATCCTTTAAATAATTGGGAAGTGGAAGTGATATTTTTATCGTAATAAATGCTGACGCTTCATTTGTCTTGTTCTTTTAATGCTTCTTACACGTGTCTATCTTCTGAGTTAACTCTGCAACTCTACTTCCTTCTTTATAGGTTTTTTCAACCTTTCTTTTCAAGAAGTGACAGTTCTTTTTAATATAGTTTTTCATCATTATACCTCTTAGTTCACCAGTTGTTTTCTTATACTATTTCAAATCTTTCTTCCTCTGTTTTCTTCTTCATCAATTGACCTCTTGCTTCCTTTTACTATTCTTCTGTAAAAAGTTTTATCCAACAATGGCATCTTCAAACTCTAACCCTAGAAAAGTTCCAATTTTCGATCAATTTCCCAATGCTCCTACTTCAATTATGCACATTAGAGAGAAAGGGAGAAGACTTCGGAATTTAAGATCAACACGTGGAGAGTCAATGCTCCTTCTTCCCCGAACACGAATGTCAAAGGTTCTTCATTTAAAACATCTCCTTCTAAAGGTAAAGAGATTTCCGACCCTTATCTAGAATCCTTAGTTGAGAATGTTGTACCAAATGATTTATCCTTTGTGGGTGATAGAACATCACTCCAAAAACAAGTTGAAAAATTGGAGAAACTTGATGCTTATCCTTCTCTCATAACTGAACTCTCAATTCCAACCATTAGGAAAGACTGTTATTGGAAAGAAAGTCTTCGCCTATCAATTCCTACCATAAATCAAAGGATTTCTTCCTTTAGGAATGTGTATTCCTTTGTTTATACCTTTCCTTTTACTTGGGGGTTAAAGCCTGCTATAGATTCAGTTATCCTTGATTTCTGTTGTTTCTTCAATATCTGCTTACGTCAAGTCGGTCCATTAGTATGGAGGGTGGTGACTTGCTTGAGATTTCTATATGCAAAGGCCAAAATTAATTTTACCTTTGCCCATCTCATTCATTTATACCATCCCAACTTGATGTGTCATGGTTTCTTTACCTTAACTGCGAGGAGTAATAAGGTTTCAGTAAACCTTGATGACGTTAATGACCGTGGATGGTATCTACGTTACATTGCTGTTTGCATAGTGGATTTGCTGGGCGAGACGAACATTCCCTTCCCTGAGAAGTGGAACTTTACACGTAAGCTTCTAGTTATTTTTACATGTCTATTTTTAGAGATTTTAATTTTCTCTTTGATCTCATCCTTTTTTTGTTTTTTGTTTTTTATAGCAACCATGGGAGATGTGGAGCCTATTCCCAACTTTCGTGGTTGGGTAGACTTAATTTTGAAAGTTGCTCCCAGAGAAGAAAGGACTTGGAAATCTATTTCATCTCTTCATGATTGGAATGTGAAAACACACGGTAGGTATGTTTTCTATTCTTAAATGCACATAGTAAATCCAATTTTTAATAAAATTGAATTCATTTTCTCCCTTTTCTTCTTTTTATATTAGGGTTTGGCATAAGAGGGATGTTACCTGATGTAGCTTTAGCTATGTGCATTGCTGCCAATGCTTCTCTTGATTTAGACAAGACTAAGGCTTTGATAGCAGCAAAGAGAAAAATATTGGCAATTGATGCTAATACTGAAGAAGAAGAAGGTACCTCGCAGTTACCCAGGCCAAGAGTAAGGAGACGTGTTACTGGGGGAAATGAGATTGAGGATGCTCCTGCTCGTGCCTCCCCTGCCGAGCTTGTTTTGATTGATAGAGAGGCTGCACCAATAGACTTTAGTGAGTCTACTCACTATCTTTCTATTGACAATCTCGAAGGTGGAGAGTCGAGTCCTGTTCTAAATGAAGTTCCCTTATCTTCATCAATTCCTGTTTCTCCTATTTCTTTTACATCATCTCCACTCGTAAGTATTTTTGATCCCACGTTGATTTCTTTCGCTCCTTCACTTTTGGTGAATGCTTCTATTCCCGTATCAATTCTAATTCCCGTGTCTGATCCCATTCTGGCTCCCGTACCTTCTGCCCTTTTTTCCTCTTCTACTACTTCTCCTTCCACTGCCCCTTCTTCCTCTTTAGTGCGTTCGGAAACTGGCCCGAGTAGCAGCAGTATGACTATGAGAAAAGTCACACTTAAAGTACCCGCCACTCATAGCCTTTTGAGAAAGACTGGTAGTGCTAATGTCTGGCTTGAGCCCTTGATCGGAGATATAGAGAAGAGAAAGATGGAAAGCCATAGCTGCTTAACTTTAATGAATGACATAGTTCATTCAACTTTAAAGGTAATTTCTTTTAAAATTGAGTATTAGCTTTTCTCTCACCGTAGGTATTTATTTTTGTGTCTTGTATTTGTAGGCTAATTTGATTGGTATTGAGCTAATGGGGAGGATCACTTCTTTGAAAAAAAAGGCAAGGGAATCCACAAAATCCATTGAAGAAGCCCAGCTTGAAGCTCAAAATTGGAAGGAGCAATATGAAGGTGCCTTAATGGATATGGATGAGCTTCGAGATGACAAAACCCATTTGACACGACAAAATCGTACTTTATCTGTTGACTTAGGGATCTCTCAAGCCACCTTAAGTCAGGTAAAAAAGGATAAAGATACCTTAAATGAATCATTGTCGAGGGCTAATGAAGAAATCAAGGGGCTTAAATCGCTTATGGAGAGAAAAGAGGAATATGACATAGAATTGGAGCAGAACTTGAATCAAGCTCGGGTTGACTTGAAAATTTCTTCAGACAAAGTTCATGCCTTGGAGAGTTCCAATATTTCGCTCTAAGACTTCCCTCGATACCCAACTAACTGAGCAAGAGTTAATGAAAAACTCTCTTGCTACATGTGAAAAGGATTATGAAACTTTGAAAAAGGAGTATAATTCTCTTGCAGAGAATTTCAACTACGAGGTTAATTGGACTTTCTTAGATCGCGTCGTGATGCATTATTAGAGGCTACTCAAGAGGGTTTTAACTTACAATCTTAATTAGCCAAAATCTTAGATGTGATTGAGAAGAGTAACCAACCTGTTGACACTCCTGAGCAATACATTGACATTTCTTCTCCAATGTGTGGAACTCCTGAAGCGGTTGATCCGGTGGATTGTGAAGCTGCTACTGGATTGGCTGGAGCAGTGATTCAAGTGTCTGAGGATGAACCACTTTCATCGCGACCTATGAAACTTGAGTCTCCCGTGGCTACTGCTCATGTCGCAACCTCTCATGTTCCAACTCCCCAAGTGACTAGTTAAAAAGTTTTAGTTTATTGTTGTTTTTTTTATTTGGTGGTATAATCCTTGTTAAAGGATTTTTGTGATGAAGTCCCCGGTTCTCATAATGGGGTATTTGTTTAAAAACAATTATACTTGAATAACCAAATTTCCCTTTTCCTTTAGTCTTTTATGTTTAAGAGGTTAATTAATACCTCTTTGTGTTCTATTCTTGCCTATTTTCGTGTTTAGGGATTATAGAATAGTTTCGCATTTTTACCTTTTGAAAATGCTTTATGATTCTACTCATGGATTTATCAACATGAGGATTATAAAAAGATGGCCCTTTTTATATTTTGACACTTAATGAAGAAGACGTCTCAACTTCATAATGGTGTTATAATACGATGAAAGAAATAGCAAGCACATGTTTTTGTATAACTTTGACAAGTTTTTATTCATGAACTTGAGCAAATTTTTGAATGATACATGTGTTGTGGTACGTCTATGACTTCCTCGCAACTGTTTTTCGTGCAACAAATTTCTTTATATAAAATATACAAGGTTTTTTCTTATTGTAACCTGTTTTATCACATAACCATAGCCCTATCTTTATATACTTAGAAAGGGTTTTGGAAAGTGTTTACAACATTTGAAAAATATTTTATGTAAAACAACATTGAAGAATATTGTGTACGTAGCTATTCACAACTGAATCTTGATACATGGCAATTTGCAGCTAAATTTAGTCAACTTTTGCTTGAATATCCGTATCTCTTTTTCTCTACGAACCCGCATCTATTTCTCTACAAGAAGCTATGTATATTGTATAGTCTCCCAAGTGTTTGAGCATTGAAGAATGAAGCCTTGAACACTTGGTTAGTACTCATATGTTGCTCCTTTTCCTAAAATAGAAAATATGCGGGACTCGTAGGTACAATTTTAGTTGAAGACCGCCTACCCGTATGTATTTCCATCAGATTGATATAACCCTAGGTTTAGAATTTAAGAATGTTCTATTTTGCCATGCAGGTTGTGGCTCATCATTTGGCACGGGTTAGGGATTTTGCCTAGGATCTAAAATTGTTAGTAAAACCTTAATAATTTAAAAGAAAAATAATTTGACATGAAGATACCTGACCATGTCTACCCCTTAGAAGTAATATCTTTTTAAATGTACAACATTCCAATTTGATGTTAGAGTTTTGCCATCCATAGTTTCTAGCTCATACGCATCTTTTCCCGCAATGTTACAGATTCTATATGGTCCTTCCCATGTTGGACTTAACTTTTCCGAATTAGCAGCCTTTGTAGATTGAAACACCTTTTTGAGCACAAAGTCCCCAGTTTTGAAGAACCTGAGACGTGCTTTCCCGTTATAGTATCGTTCAATCACTTGTTTTTGAGCCGCCATTCTTATCAATGCTGCTTCTCTCCTTCCTTCAACCAAATAAAGATTAACCCGTAACTCTTCATTGTTTGAATCCTCTGTTGCTTGATCATATCTTATACTTGGTTCTCCTATTTCCACTGGAATTAGAGCTTCTGCACCATAAACCATCGAAAATGGTGTTTCGCCCGTACTTGTTTTCATAGTTGTCCGATAAGCCCACAACACATCTGGTAGAACTTCAGGCCAGTTGCCTTTTGAATCCTGTAACTTTTTCTTCAAATTATTGATGATTATCTTGTTCGTGGATTCCTCCTGTCCATTACCCACCGGATGATATGGTGTCAATGTTTTTCTTTTGATTTGCCAGCTTTGAAAAAATTCTATAATTTGTGCTCCTATGAACTGTGGACCATTATCGCACATAATTTCCTTTGGAACCCCAAAGTGGCATATTATATTTCTCCAAATAAAATCTTTAACTTCTTTCTGTCATACCTGCTTAAATGCCCTTTCTTCTACCCATTTAGTGAAATAGTGAGTAAGCACAAGCAGAAACTTTACCTGTCCTTTTGCCTAAGGTAATGGACCCACGATATCCATCCCCCATTTCATGAAGGGACATGGAGCTATTACTGGGTGTAGTAATTCAGCTGGTCTATGCATATTATTTCCGTACCTCTAACATTTATCACATTTAGATACGAAGTCGTTTGCCTCCTCCTCCATTTTAGGCCAATAATACCCCGCCCGTATCAACATTTTTACCAACGATCTACCTCTCGCATGATTTCCACAATGTCCTTCATGTATTTCCCATATTACATACTCCGTCTGTGAAGGACCGAAACACCTTGCTAGAGGACCTTCGAATATTTTTCGATAAAGATTTCCTTGATGTAAACAATAACGGGCAGCTTTCTTACGTAATGCATGAGCCTTTGTTTTATCATTAGGTACGGTTCCATACTGCAAAAAAGCAATAATTTCATTCCTCCAATCCCATGTTAAATGATTAAAATTTACCTCATTCGTATCAGGTTTGAGAATGGAGTGGAATAAATGTACAATCAAAGCATTTGCATCGTTTGCTATATCTGCCACGGATGCGAGGTTGGACAAAGCATCAGCTTCTGCATTTTCATCCTTTGGAATCTGCGTTACCTTCCAAGTTTCGAATTGTCTTACTAATTCTCACTCCTTCTCGAGATATTCTTGCATTCTGGTTTCTCTGGCTACATAAGTCCCCAGTGTTTGATTTACTATCAGCTGAAAATCACTTTTTATTATGATTTGCTTGATGCCGAGTTCGAGTGCCAATTCCAAACCTGTAATCACAGCTTCATATTGTGCTTCATTATTAGTAATAGGATGACATTTTATAGCATGTCTAATTGTTTCTCCCGTTGGTGGTATTAGAACAATTCCTAAGCCTGCCCCCTTTGCATTAGATGAACCATTAAAAACCTGTAATTCTTATTTTTGCCTCTAAATATATCCCCTGACTAAAATCAGCTATGAAATCTACAAGTACTTGGGATTTGATAGCAATTCTAGGTTGATATCATATTCGCTTAATTCTATGGCCCATTTTACTAATCTACCTGACAGTTCATGCTTATGCAAAATATTTCGTAATGGAAAAGCTGTAACTACAACAATAGGATGACATTCGAAATAAGGCCTTAATTTCCTAGATGCCATAATTAAAGCTTAACTTTTCCAATTGCGGATACCTTGTCTCCACATCTAATAAAGTCTTACTTACGTAATAGATAGGAGATTGTTTACCTTGGTTTTCACGATCTAAAACAGCACTTACCACTACTTCTGAAACTGCCAAATAAATAAGTAACATCTCGCCTTCCTTTGGCTTCGCCAATAGAGGAGGGTTTGACAAATAGATTTTCAAATCCTTAAGGGCTCGTTGGCAACCTTCATTCCACTCGAAATGAACCTGTTTCTTAAGTGCCGAGAAAAATATAAAGCATTTTTCAGAAGACTTAGAAAAAAATCTCCCTAGGGCCACAATTCTTCCAGTCAATCGTTGAACCTCCTTTTTATTTGTAAGGATATAAGATATTTCTTCGATTGCTTTAATCTGAGACGGATTTACCTCAATACCACGGTTAGAAACAAGAAAACCCAAAAATTTACCTGAGGCTACACCAAATGTGCATTTTTCTGGGTTAAGCTTCATATTGTATTTACGCAAGATTTCAAACGTGACAGATAAATGAGAAATGTGATCAGTAGAATGCTCGGTTTTGACAAGCATATCATCTATATATACCTCCATTGTTTTTCCTTAACGTTCCTAAAACATTTTAGTGACTAACCTTTGATAGGTTGCACCAACATTTTTTAGACCAAAGGACATTACTTCATAACAGTAAGTCCCCCGGTTTGTGATGAAAGAAGTCTTTTCTTCATCATCGGGGTGCATTTTAATTTGGTTGTACCCCGAATATGCATCTAAAAAACTTAGAAGTTCATGACATGCAGTTGCATCTATCATTTGATCTATATGGGGTAAAGGGAAAGAATCTTTTGGGCAAGCTTTATTTAGATCCGTATAATCTACGCAAACTCGCCACTTACCATTTTTCTTAGGTACGACCACCGTATTGGCTAACCAATCAGGATACTTTACCTCGTGGATTGACCCAATTTGTAATAATGTCTGAACTTCATCTTGAATTACTTGATTCTTGAAAGCTCTCTACTTTCTTTTCTTCTGCTTGATTGGAACAAAAGATGGATCCACGTTGGGTTTATGAGTCATCACCTCCGGTGGTATACCTGTCATATCAGCATGGGACCAAGCAAAACAGTCCCCATTAGTTTTTAAAAATTCAATTAACATACCTCGCATGTCAGGCCTTAGATTAACTCCTACGTAAACTTTCCTTTCAGGCTATTGCTCAAATAGTATTAATGCTTCGAGCTCCTCTATTGTTGTCTTGATGTTTTTGTTTTCCTCGGGTTCCTGAATGACATCGGGTCTCGAGTCTAAATCCGTTTTTTCAGTTGAAATTTGGTTGTTATTGCCTCCAACTGTTCTTACGATACTCGTATTTGCCACAACGTTGATACTCCTGGCTGTTTGTTGTTCTCCTCGAATTTGACATATTCCTCAAGGCGATGGAAACTTGATAACTTGATGTAAAATTGATGTGACAGCATCCATATCATGAAATCATGGTCTTCCCATGATTATATTATATGCCATTTCCATATTAACTACCTGAAATTTAGTTTCTTTAACGACACCTGCAGCATAAGTTGTTAGAATTACTTCACCTATCGTTATCACATTTGTATTGTCAAAGCCTGATAACGTATGTGCTTTGGGTATCATTCTATCTTCGGCTAGTATTTCCTGCAACACTCTTAGCAAAATGATGTTGACAGAACTTCCTGGATCAATTAAAACTCGCTTTACATTAGTATCGTGTACGAGTAATGATATAACCAGTGCATCATTGTAAGGTGTGATCATTCCTTGTGTATCTGCATCATCAAAACTCATACTTTCATCCTCTAAGGTTTGGCGTACTCGCTTCCCGTGTGTAATAACCACTTTAGAGATTTTATTTGAAGCCGTGTACGTTACTTTGTAAATATCCTCTCCCCATTGATGACATTCAATGTCCTTTTTGGCAATGGTGTATTTGACGCAAAAGTATCTTCACGAGACTGGCATGGAGAGGCTCGAGGGGAAGGAACTATGTTAACATTGTTCAAATCCCTTTGAGCATGAGGGATCTGGTTTTCAATAACACTGTTGTTGTTGTTGGTGTTGTTTGACATGATTTTAACCACAAGTAAAGTGTGTAAGCTTGGAAAGAATATATTATTAGATTCCCGGTAACGGAACCAATTTGTTTAACCAAAATATGAAATTTCGATTAAAACTAGAAAATAATAGAAAAATCAGGTTAATAATAATCAAGAGACCGAAAAGTGTAATAGGGTTTCAATAATTAGAATGAACAGTAAAGAAAAATTATATTTCAGTAGGCTTTCAATAGTTGATCGTGTCCGAATAAAACCTAGGCTTTAATGACATAATTATGAGTAATAAATGACATTGAATGAGTCGTTACACAATCATTCCTATTAAATGTCAATTCTTCAACGTATCAGGTACTTAATGATTGAATTTGGACTTCTTTCTGTCTCCAGATCCATGCTTTAAATGCTTTTTGATCCGTTGCCCTTGAATGTCTTGAATTGATATGGAACTCATATCTACTTGCTTTTTGTATCCTTTGTCTTTAGAATTAAATTCCAACGGGATTCGTAGTTGAATTACGTCCCGTGTCTAATTTGTCTCCTCATATCTTTTATTTATTTATTATCTTCCGGAGTAATAACCTTTTGACCATTCCACATGTCTTGCCACGTCGTAGAAAACGTTTTCCCAATACAGTCCCTCCACGCCACTGATGTCACAGACACCCGTACTATAATTGTTACCTGCATTAAGCTTAGGCATTAACAAGTGACTTCTATATATGGTGTTGATTGATTGTAGATATTACCTTTGATGAAGACACTCACCTTTGACATTGTTTGCTCTCTCCTTTTCGGGCTAGAACGTGGAACACGAAGAGACCATATGGTTCAGTGCTTCGAGCGGATGATTGAAGGAATGTGGTCAATCCCTATAAACTTGCCCGTTACACGCTTCAACCGCAGCCTCAAGGCAAGCACAGATCTGTGGAAAATGCTGCAACAACTTGTATGTGAGAAGCGCTATGCGTTTGAGCACAATTCAGCTTCATCCCACCAGGACCTTATCACCTGCTTGCTCAGTATCCGTGGAGAGGACAACAAAGAACTTTTATCTGAAAAAGAAATAATTCAGAATATCACACTAATTATGGTGGCTGGACATGACACTTCATGCATCCATCTTGATATCCTTCATGATAAGAGTTTTAGCTAATCATCCCAACATCTATGCCGCTGTCCTTAAAGGTAAAAACTAAGAACTCCTCTGAACTTCATTCTGAGTTATCGTTCTATGCTTTGTGCTCAATTTCACATACGGTCACTAAACTTTACCCAGTTATAACAATGAAGTTGCAAAACTACGTTTTGTCACACTAAAGCAACTGACTTTATCCGCTATAATAGTAAAGTCACTAAACTATTTTTTCTAACTGAACTCAATCCATTAATTCTCAAAACTTTACCGATTATTATAGTAAAGTCACCTTGATAGGTATGTTTTGTCGTTACTGTGGATAAAGATTACTAGCTTTACTATTGTAGCTGATAAGTTCAGTTACTCTTAATGTGACAAAAGATAGTTTTGTGACTTTACTATGACCGCGCATGAAATTAAGCTTATGCTTTCGGCTTCCCTGAATAATCTCCGTGAGTTCACAGAACAAGAAGAGATTGCACAAAGCAAGTTACCAGGAGAGACCTTAACTTGGGAAGACCTCAGCAAGATGAAGTATACCTGGAGAGTAGCAATGGAGACGCTCCGAATGTTTCCTCCCGTTTTTGGAGGTTTCAGGCAGGCTGTAAAAGACATTGAGTACGGCGGCTACCTCATTCCTAAAGGATGGCAAGTAAGATCAAAATCCTCTGTCTTTGATCTTCCATTTTCGTTTCCCTATCATATCTGATCAAAGGTTAACCACTGATTAACGGCTGCACGTAGATATTCTGGGTAACAGCTATGACACACATGGACAGCAGCAGTTTCCGAATTCCGAGAGCCAAAGAAATTTGATCCAGCGCGCTTTGAGAACCAAGCAACGTTGCCCCCTTACAACTTTATTGCATTCGGAGGGGGAGCTCGTGTATGTCCTGGATACGAGTTTGCAAAGATTGAAACTTTAGTAACAATTCATTACTTAGTAAGGCATTTCACATGGAAACTATGTTGTAAAGAGGATACCTTCGGTAGGGATCCAATGCCAACACCAAATCAAGGTCTTCCCATCCAAATAGTTCCCAAGAAACCTCTCTAATTCAATGGACTAATCCTTGGCTTGGAGCTGTACAACTTTAGGATATAAAGTTGAAGGCTGAAATTTGGACGTGAAAGATTAATGAAGTTGTATGAGACATAATACTTCATCCTTTCTCCTTATTCTAATGTATTTTGCATTTGGGTAATTTTTTAGAAAAATGTTTTGGGGTATGGAAAATTGAGTGCGGATCTATAAAGTTGGGTGGGGGGGTGTTTTAAAAATAGCCAGATTTACAATCGGTCATTCAAAAATAGCCCAGTTTCAAAAGTAATCGAAATTTAGCCACTTTCATGTAAATATAAATTTGAGCGAAAATACTGTTCAAAATCCGAAAAATATGCCCGTATATTATACGGGAGTTCCGAGATAACTATGCTGGAACTCTCGTATAATATGCGGGAGTGCAAGTATAATTATGCTGGAACTCCCGCATAATATACTGGAGTTTCAGCAAGTATAAATATCCAGTATAATATACTAGAGTTTTGAGCACCGGTTCTCCAGTCTCCCGTATATTATACAGGAGTCAGCAAAGTATATCGGTCCAGTATAATATACACACCGTAAATGAATCCAGCAGGTTGTATTCTTGTGAGAAATGGTCCATCTACCACATGCCGTGCTCACATGCTATGAAGTGTTTTCAACATACAGGTTTAGGTCCAACCAACTATGTTGATAGGCAATATAGTGTTGCAGCATACTTAAACACATATTGTGGGCACTTGCAACCAGTTGGCACTGAGCATTATTGGCTGCCAGAACCATTTAAAATGGTTTATAACAAGGACTATTTGCGTATGCTATAAGTGCAAAAAAGAACACGTATACGAAACCAAATTGACGTTAGTGATACCGTTTATACGCATAAATATGACAGATGCTCGCAAAAAGGATACAACCGTTATAAAATTTCTTCAACTGGTTTGGGTGGCGGTGATAATCCAGCTCGTGGTGGAAGTATCTAATGTGCCCAACTATCAAGGATACACGTAGTATTTTATTTTCATAATGTGGTTGTAATACGTGTATGTACTTGTTTATGTTGCAAGATGTATCACATAAAATTATGTTTCCATTATCGTTAAATCATATGGATACTTAATATTTTCAACTGAGTAAATTAATAAATTTCTCCCCCACCCCTCCCGTTCAGATAATCAAAAATAGTATTGGATTAGAAACGGAATTCTTTTTACGTTGGCTTTTGAATTTCACTCTAAAATTATTAGAAAAGTACATTGTCAGAGGAGGAAGATGTTTGATAAATATGTGAATATATATATATATATATATATATATATATATATATATATATATATATATATATATATATATATATATATATATATGGTTAAATACTACGTTATGTGTGTTGTCTTGTCAATCTGAAAAGTTGCCCGCTTGTGAAAAAGCTATTTTGTATCTGAAATAATCTTTAACCCGCGAAGAATAGCGCGGTTAAATACTACGTTATATGTGAGCATATATAGCACGGTTAACACTACGTTATGTGTGTTGTCTTGTCGATCTGAAAAGTTGTCCGCCTGCAAAAAGTTTATTTTGTACCCAAAAGAATTTTTAATACGCAGAGCATGGTGCGGTTAAATATTACGTTATATGTGATCATATATAGCACGGTTAAATACTATGTTATGTGTGTTGTTTTGTCGATCTGAAAAGCTGCCCGTCTGCAAAAAAACTATTTTGTATCTGAAAGAATTTTAACATGCAAATTATAGTGCGGTTAAATACTACATTATGTGTGAGCATAGCTCGGTCAAATAAAATGTTCTGTGTGTTGTCTTCCCTATAAATAACGGGCACATTCTAGTTATTCTACACTTAACCATAAGAAAAAGCAAAACGTGTCATAAAAATAGGATTTTTATTCGCTTTAATAAATGTCTGAACACATTTATGTACCAATGTGGCAAATGTTGTATGTTGGCCGACTGTTGGGATGATGGTCAAGTTGAGGAAAAATACTGGATGTGTGTGAACATGTTTGGAGGCAACAACGAAAATTTTTACAATTTTGAGGTATGGTTTGATGAATCCTATAAGCATGAATGCTATAAAGAGTCTTTGAGTATTATCATGATTTGACAAAAAGATATTGGGATGATGAGATTATGTATTAACGAGAAATTGCGGAGTTGAAGGAGAAACTAAAAGAGGCGGAAGAAGAAAAAAATAAGCTGAAAGAGAAATTTAAGTGGTTGGAGCAGAGAATATTAGACGATCGTGACTAAACAATAACATGTATGTGTTGAGTGTAGTACTTTATTTTTATGTTTCCCGTGTTATGTATTTTTATTAGTTATATTGAATTCAAATTATGTTAAGTTGCTATATTTGTGTTTATGTTGTAGTATTAAATAAAAAGAAGAAACGAGGAAATAAAAACATAATGCGCATATAATGTAAACATAAAATATTATTTCTATTATTTACATAAAATACAAAAAAAAAAATTAATGTGTCCCACAACCTGTGTGCTTCAATGCAGCCGTTGGCTTGATGCGCATCCCATCTTGTCCCGAATACACTGTCATAATCATCCTTATCACGCCGCCTCTTTATTGCAGGATGCGCTGCAACATGATTGTCAGTAGTGCTGGCAGGATTGGTAAAAGGGGCCGTCAGTACATCAGTAACCTACAGAAGAATAAGTCAACTCAGTATATGAAAATATATATTAGTAATGTACGTGTTAAGTCAAAAAAAAATTTAAATTGTCTTACCATGGTCTCGTCGGGCTCCTGAATATATGCATTCATCGCACCCTGGTCAGCATCGTACAAAGTGTCCTCCGTGATGGACGGGGATGAAGCCTTAATAAGAAAATTATAAAGTTATTTATGACGAATCAATGAGATAAAAATAAATTTAAATTTAATAGCGATACAAATATACATTTGCCTGTGAAAGATTTTCAGCACCCGTCGATAATGAGACATAACTCAGCCGGCGCCCACCATCCACATCTCGGCTCGGCTGATCCTCAATAGTGGTTGATGGGGCTGAGAAGTACTTCTCCCAATCCTCTCCAGTAATGCTCGTGCTTGTGATCAATAATGGATATGACGTGGTCACTTGCAAAGTCGCGGGAGTGAGCGACGACTGAAGACTGAGTGAAGGCATGCTGGTGTGATGCTCGTCTGGCTGATGGAGGTCACACGACAGATCATCTCCAATATCCTTAACACCCTCTTGCTGGGGACAACGTCCTCATCGGCCCCCGCGACCCCGTAGGATAGCCCTGCCTCGTTGGGCAACCTTACCTCGTGGGATTGCCCTACCTCATGCTCTCTTACCTAGTATGATAGCCCTACCTTGATAGTGGTGCTTTGGCGCCACATAAGTAGGGTCGTGCACAAAGCGCTTATCCTCTCGGGCTCGCATCTGGGTAGCCAACTCTGTGACTTGCCGACCATACTCGTGCATAATGGTCGCTCCCTCGCCCGACTGGTGGAATAAATGTAGGCCAATAGCCTGCACAACATGTAAACTGTAAATTATGGAACGCAGTTATAAGTAAGAGTACCAAATAACATACCAGTGTCTCCTGCCTCCTAGCGTTTGGAATGTACCGACCGCCATCTCGATGAATAGAATTCCCGACGAAAAGTCGGATAACTCCGCAGTACCATTACATATAATCATGCTTAGTATCCCGCCGACTCGGTGAAGGGAGGGGGGGGGGAATTAGGTCAAATCGCCGGTCCCAAGTATCGATTTGCTCCTCTAGCCATGCTAAATATATGTTGTCCATCTTGGAACGATCATCCCGCTGGAAATGTGTAGTCTGCCATGTGGGCGGTGTGGGTACAAGTTGCAGACGGCCAAACTGACTTGCCCGATTATTGTTCGGCCTGTAGAAGCCCGTATCTTGCAGGCGTCTGACTACACGAGGATGGAGAACTTTTCCCTTTAGAAAGTCCCACATGTTGTCCACTCTCATAACGCGGAGAATCTTGGTAGTAACTCTCCTTTCCATATGTTGGCGGACCTATGATCGCCCTCTAACGACAATAGCTCATCGCTGGAAGGTCGGAGATGAATAGGCGGCACCTCCATGTCGTCTACTATAAATTAAACAACATTAATTATATATTAGAGTTATAATTTTATATGTTTGTTTGTAAATTAAATAATTAATTTTTATAATTATACACTATTTAATTATTATGTATTCACATAAGGGTTTCATACTCGATATTTGAGGCCATGTAGCACTAAGATATCTAGATTCTTGTATGTGTTAGTTTTCTTATTTTACATGTTTGTTTTATAATTTTATATGTTTGTAAATTAAATAATTAATTTTTATAATTATATAATATTTAATTATTAAATATTTATATATGGGTTCGGCTCGATATTTGAGGCCCAGTAGCACCAAGATATACTGAATTCTTGTATGTGTTATTTTTATTATTTTATATATTGTAAATAAAATAATTAATTTTTATAATTATATAATACTTAATTATTAAGTATTCACATATGGGTTCCAAGCTCGATATTTACAACCCAGTAGTACCAAGATATCCGAAAAATATTGTTCTTTTCTCATGTTGTTTTCTTATGATCGTTGACTATAATTGGACAGAGTTTGTGTTTGATCTATCTATTTTTTTTTTGATGCACTTTTGAGTATAATAGATACTTAACAGGGATACTACGCTAAAAGGCATTACCTTTTATTACGCTAATAGGCAATACATGTTACTCCCCTAAAAGGACACTATATTACTAGTCTTTTAAGTAAATAAATAATATAAACTAGATAAATACAACAAATACTATTAATCACAAAACATTTACGAAAATACATATAAAACAGTAAATAAAAAAAAACTTATTTACATTTTTTTAACAAATAATAATGATTTCTCTATTTTTACATATTTTTTAGCACACTGATATCTAAGTCCGGATAAAAATAACATACCGATTTAATCGCAAAAAGCACACAAAACAACATACAATACATGAAAACAACTAATATGCAATTTTTATACGAGAGAAGGCGCTAGCTAGGATGTGTGACCAATATTCTTTACTTTTTATAAGACGGGTGGGGTGCACTCGAGTTTTTTGGATCGTTAATAGGGGAGACTGCTGGAACTATTTTTTAAATTGGGGGGAGGGGGGGGGGGCAGGACTGCTGGAACTATTTTTTTTAAATTGGGTGGGGGTTCTTTTTGGTTTGGGTGTGGGCAGGGTTGCTCAAGCACATGCAAGGCCTAAAGCGAAAGTTTAATATGAGATCTTAATTAGATATATTTTTATTTGAAGTCTATTCTTCTAACTTTTTTAGATATGTAGTTGTTAATATTCTTTCCATAATAGTTTTTTTTCTTCTAATAATTCATTCTCAATTAATATTATAGCCAACTCATCTAGTATTTCTTGAGATATTGTTGATTTTAGATAAGATATTATAGAGCAATAGAATTATTGGAAGCTTAAAAGTATTATTTAACACTTAACTAATGAAATATTGGAGAAAAAAGGTGAATAAGAATATCAAAGACGAAGACAAAAAATATGTTGAGGTTTTTAAACTACAAAGAGATTGGGAAAAAGAAACATTGACTTGGACAAATTAAGAAAGAGAGAGTAAATTTTTTACATGTTATCTAATGAAAGAGTAAAAAACAAAAAATTGGAACGTCGGGAATACTATTCATCTATCCATTTCTGAATATGCCAACTTATTACTTTATTTTTATTTATATATAAAGATTTTTCTTTCCTTTTATATTAAAAACTCTATTTTTTAGTATTAAAAGTACTACGTATTATTTTTTAAACACCTATAAACCTATTGTTTTTTTTAAAAATGGGGCCCCAAAATTTTGGGGCCTAAGATACCACCCTCACTACTCATAAAGTTAGAGCATGCCTTTGGTGTGGGGGAAGGGAAGGGGACAGGTATTTGAATATGCAAAATGTGATTTAGTAAAACATTTTATATAAAACAACTTTATCAAATCACGTTTTAATTAAACGTCTTATCAGCTTCAGGTAAAGCGTGATTTGAAAAGGCGTTTTATATAAAATGTGAATTTGAAAGCGCTTTACTTAACGTCCCAAACGGACATTAAGGTAAAGCGCATTTATAACCACGTTTTATATAATTTGGTCACTAATTTTTTTCCCACTTCGGTATTTTGAATCCAAAAAAATCACAATTAAGTTCCAGACTCTGAAAAGATTCCTCATTTAATAAGAACGATAGTCAGTGAGCACAAGCAGATCCTTCCAGCCACGCGACGCAACTTAGTAAAGATCATCGCCACTTTTGTCACATTATTGATTTGGACTGCTTATTTTTACTAGAAACAAAACACAACAGTTAATGTTTATGAACACTATTATTTTTGGACATGTCATATAGGAGATCAGTATAACTTGGTATCTCCAGATGGGAGCATATTTTTGTTTCAGGGTACCAGTATGGAGCTAAGATACCTTACCAGTAACCAACAAAGTCAACAACACAAGAAGATCATATAAAATCCTCCTACCTCTAAGCTCATTCCCTTTATACCTCAATCATGAACATTATCTTAACTATTTTACTATTTCTTCTCCCATTCTTCCTCCTCTTTGTTCACGGGAGAAGGCCCTCAAAAAGGGTTCCACCAGGATCCCTTGGATTACCGATCATCGGCCAAAGCCTTGGCATGCTAAGGGCAATGAGAACCAACACAGCAGAGAAATGGCTTGAGGAAAGAGTTCAAAAATATGGTCCTATCTCAAAGCTAAGCCTCTTTGGCAAACCTACTGTGTTCATTTATGGACAGGCAGCTAACAAGTTTATATTTACCAGTGATGACTCTGTCCTGAGTAACCAGCAGACACAATCAGTCAAGATGATTCTGGGCGAACGTTGCCTATTGGAACTCAACGGTGTAGATCATAAACGGGTTAGAGATGCTCTGGTATCATTCTTGAAGCCAGATAGTTTGAAGCGGTATGTTGGAAAGATGGAAGAAGAAGTTAGAATCCACCTTGAGACTTACTGGAAAGGCAAGCAAATAGTTAAGGTTTGTCAAGTACACCTGTACTATTTGTGCATACAAATGTTGACATTTACAACTAATTTTCGTGTATGGTATTTGATGGTAGGTATTGCCTCTAATGAAGACACTCACCTTCGACATTATTTGCTCTCTCCTTTTCGGGCTTGAACGTGGAGTGCGAAGAGACCAAATGGTTCAATATTTCCAGCGGATGATAGAAGGGATGTGGTCAATCCCCATAAACTTGCCCTTTACGCGCTTCAACCGCAGCCTCAAGGCAAGCAAAGATGTCCAGAAAATGCTGAAACAACTCATTCGCGAGAAACAGTATGAGTTTGAGAATAACTTAGCCTCATCCCACCAGGACCTCATCACCTGCTTGCTCAGTATCCGCGGAGAGAACAATCAACAAACTTATATCTGAAAATGAGATCATTCACAATGTCATGCTTATCATGGTTGCTGGACATGACACTTCATCCATCCTGATAACTTTCATAGTAAGACTTCTAGCAAAGAATCCCAACATTCATGCAGCTGTCCTTAAAGGTAAGAACCCCTCT
>JASVEL010006320.1:0-279913 GCA_032618575.1 Nicotiana noctiflora | reverse complement strand
AACCAGAACTCTTCAACCTGCAATTTCCATGATTTTCTTCCGTTTAACCATCCGAAAACACCCCGAGGCCCCCGGGACCTCATCCAAACACACCAACACATCTTAACACCTTATTCGAACTTGCTCCAATCCTCAAAACACGTCTAATAACACCAAAACCCATAATTCACATCAAATTCAAGCCTAAATTCCTTAAAACATTCCAAATTACACATTCAATCAAAAACCCGACCAAACGACGTCCGAATGACCTGAAATTTTGCAGGCACATCCAAAATCACCTAACAGAGCTACTGCAACTGTCAGGATTCCATTCCGACCCCCGGATCAAAATCTCACCTACCGTTCGGATTTCGCCATAATTCAACATTAGCCAATTCAAGCCTATTTCTACACCGGGCCTCCAAATTCAATTCTGATCGCTCCCCTAAGTCACAAATCACCTCCCGGAACTAACCGAATCATCCGAATCCGATTCCGAGCCCTCTAACCAAATAGTCAACTCCGGGTTGACTTTCCTTATTCAAGTTTCCTTCACAAAGGCTATATGCCTCATTTTCAATCCAATTCACTCCTAACTCACCCGATAGACTTTAACACTGATATAAAATCATAAAACATGCATTTACAACATAACGGGGTGGTAATTCTCGTGACGACGGGCCGGGTCGTCACATTTGTACTCAAAAAATCTAGAAGTAGTAAATAAACAAATACCATATACTCTTAAGTATTTTTTACTACTTCCTTTTTATCAGTACAAAACTATTTTACTATTTCAAATTGTGCAAAACACAAAATGTAACATTTCAAACTTTAAAAACTAGTGCTAAAATAATTAATAATAAACAAAATTAAAAATCTAAAAATTAAAATAAAATTAAAAAAATCAGCCATGAAAAAGAATAGTATTTTACCAAATTACAATTCAAGTGGTCGAAAAAAAATGGTGGTATGCCAAGAAAGGATGTTCGGGGACTTCGCCAGAATTTGGTCGGATTTTGATCACCAGATTTTTGACGTAGAATTGACATCAATAGCTAGGTCTTGAGGAGCTCTATCCGTTGATGTATGTATTGTAGGGTGGTAGTGGCTGGAACTTCAAGAACTTGGGCAATAAAACGACGGGAAAGTTTCTTAGATCTAACATTCAAGGAGTTTGAGAGTTTTTTGAAGGATTTGGTTTGGAGATATGATATAGATTACATGGTGAAATTTTGGGGCGGATTGGAGGTCGGCCGCCACCGGTGGAAGATTTCCGACGGGCGGCGATGGGCGGCGTGGTAGAGAGGGAGAGAGAGTGACAAGAGAGAAGAAGAAGAAGAATTATGGGTGGAAATGGGGAAAATTTTCAGATTTTGGAGGCTTTAAATACCTAAGTCAAGAGTGAATGAGATCAATTGGATCAAGATGGAATGGAGGGATAAGATTTGATCTTGTTTTATTTAGTGAAACGACGTAGTTTTGATCCAAAACTACGTCATTTTGACCCCCCCCCCCCCGGCAGCCCCCAGTGGGACTGGATTTGGGCATTTTGGGCTTCCAATTTTGGCTCAATTTTAATTAAAATATACTAACCCAATCCCTACCCCATTCATAAACCATTAGTCAACTCTTAAAACTTATACATACAGAAAACAAGAAAAAAACACACACACACACACACACACACACACACATACACACACACACACACACACACACACACACACACACACATATATATATATATATATATATATATATATATATATACATGGGGCAAAAATTAGGCATTTACACTCTTCCCAGACCTCACTTGTGAGATTATTCTGAGTATATTGTTGTTGGATCGTTTTTCATTTAATAGCTTTATGCGACATTAAGTAGAACTATTAAGGATCTAATTCGAATATTAGTATCAGATACGAAATTAAAAAGGGTTCTTTTTTTTATTTATTTTTTTTATATATTTTTTTATTTTAAAAGGGTTCTTGAAAACTAAAAATTTGGATAAGTATTATGCTTTTGGCTCATCAATGCGGGCAAAGTGTAAAAACAACCACTCTAAGGCTGCAATTTATGGATTAAGTAGAAGTTATTTTATCATGAAACTATAAATTAAAAATATTAATGTCAGGACAATTGAGGATACTTGTATTGTGTCCCAACCTTTTATTAATGGGACAATTTTATATAAATACAACTCACACAGCTGACTTGCAACATAATAGCTTAGACACCACTTTACAAATTTATAGCTCACAAAAATAGGCTAATTTCCGAAAGACAGCTTAATTCACACAATCAACTACGATTATTGCTTCTTCTTTATACAACTAATTATTTTTATACAATATTATGTGCAATTGCTGAAGCAATCCAATTTCAAAAATCCTCAATATTCTTCTGCTTGCCACCATAGACGACGGAGTAGGAGCACAAGCCTTCTTCGAGCCATTGATGGCAGAACTGCATAAGGGGTAGGGTAGGGGAATATGGGGCTAGGTTAAGAGAGGATGATGGATCTATATGAGTTGGAAAGAAAGAAGCGAGAGGTTGTGAGAGAGGTTGAGAATGGAGAAAGAAGAAAATAATAAAAATCAAAAAAGTGTGTCTTTAATAATGGGCTAAAGACTGAAAAGTTTCTTTCAAGTTATGTACAATATGAGCTAAATATAGTAAGAGCTTCAAATTTTGGCCATTTTCAGTTGGGCTGTTAGGCCAAGTGACAAGAGCCGTAATTCTTACTTTATTAATGTGCTCCCCCTATTTTCAATTTAATATCAGGTCTTTGGCTCATACTTAGTAGCGAATCCAGAATTTTAAAGTTATGAGTGCTTGTCAATAAAAATTTCTAAAGAAAAGGAAAAATGAATTAACATATGGGTGACTCGTTCAATATTTATATGTATATCTGTATAGTTACTTATATAAATTTATTAATATGTTCAAAATTAATAGGTGCTTTAACACCCACAATTGGTTATGTGCATCCGCCACTGCCTTTTGTCTAATTTCTTTTTAAATGTTTCTTTCTCATCCTTTTACTGAACAACCCGCCGAAAGAGGAGAAGAAAATTCTAAACAACCCGCTGAAGAAAGAAAAAAGAACATTTTGGTGACATGAACTTTCTGGAACAGATCATCATTACACGTGATTATGATTACTGTAAAATAGTATAAGAATGATTAAATTAATCATTTTTAGACGATTCTATATTATTATTATTATTATTATTATTATTATTCATCCACCATTTCCAGCCCAAATTAAAATTGTGTAGCTTGCGGGTTTATTCGCTAAATTTGATCGAAATTAGTAGGTCAAAAGTGATTTCTGCATTTGATTATTGAATAATTATCATTATTAAAAAAGTTAGTTTAACTAGTGATTGAATTAGATGAAACAACCTAACATGTTGTATCAAGGAAGAGGCAAACCCGAAAATAAATAAGATAAAGAATACCAAATTTTAATGTGAAAAACCCTTAAAATTGAAGGTAAAAATCACGGGATCACAATGATCCAAAAAACTCCACTATGATAATAAGAGGGTTACAACATTCTCCAAATTGGCTACACAACAAGGGCCAAACACGGAGCAACAAGAGCAACAACTAATCAATTGAAGAAAGAGTATAATCCACAAAACGAAGCTGCTGTTCAAGGCACGAAATCAGATTCTACGAGCCTTCAAATCCGATCTCCACCGTTTAAATCCAATACCGAGATGTAACAAACACTCAGTCAAAATTGTAGCCCAATCCAACGGTTAATGAATCCAACAACGAAATTTTAATGTTGGCTGATCGGAATAAAAATCTGCAGCAAAAGAAAAATATTTTTCTTTTCTCTTCTTTCTTCTTTCCTGATGAAATCTCTCTCTAAACCACTCTTATGTGCTTAAGTCTTTCAAAGACTTGTATCAATGAGCATAAAATAATTCTCTAAGGTTGTCCTATTTATAGATCATGAGTGGTGCTTTCTCTTAAAGCCAAAACTCACTCAAAATAGGAATAAACAGAATCCAATTCCAAATAGGATTGGAAACCAAAAAAGAATATGATTATACCATTGTGCCTTTGGCGGGACAACATGGGCATGTGCCCAAGCAAACTCCCCCTCCAGCCAAGGGGCCAAATGTGTCTTCAAGTAGAGGAACTATTGACAGGCTTCATACCTGCCAATTTTTTACAAAATTCATGTTTATCTGCAACCACCACCTTTGTCAGCATATCCGAAGGATTTTCATCAGTGTGTATCTTCTCAACCTCAAATAATTTCTCTTCCACGGCCATTCTTATCCAATGATACTTTCTATTTATATATTTGGTCTTAGAATGAAAAGTGGAGTGCTTGGTGAGACAGATAGCACTCTGATTATCACAAAATAAGATGTAACGTGGCTGCGCAAAGCCAAGATCATTAATTAACTCCTTCATCCATAATAGTTCTTTGGCACCTTCTGTGACAGTAATATATTCAGCTTCTGTGGTGGATAAAGTTATGCAGTTCTGTAGTCTAGATTGTCATGAAACAGCTCCCCCATGCAAAAGTGATCAAATAACCAGAAGTGGATCTTGAATTATCAAGATTGCCTCCTGAATCAGAGTTTGTGTAACAAACAAGTTCAGGCTTGCCATTGCCAAAGCATAGCTTCAAATTTGCAGTACCTTTCAAATACCTTAATATCCATTTTACTGCATCCCAATGTTCCTTTCCATGATTAGAAAGGAATCTACTAACAGTACCAACGGCATGTGCAATATCTGTTCTAGTGTAGACCATAGCATACATCAAGTTACCAACGAGAGAAGAGTAAGGAATACGAGACATCTCATTTTTCTCTTCATCAGTATATGGACTCTGAGTAATACTCAATTTGAAGTGTTTAGCAAGAGGAGTACTAACAACTTTTGCATCTGTCATATTGAACCTCTTGAGTACCTTCTAAATTTATTACTTTTGGGATAGAAATAACTCATTTCTATCTTTGTGTCGGTGGATTTGAATGCCCAAAATTTTATTTGCTGGCCCCAAGTTCTTCATCGCAAACGATTTGCTCAACTGCTTCTTAAGGACTGCGATTCTCGATTTATTCTTACCAACAATAAGCATGTCATCCACATAGAGAAATAAAATAATAAAATCATCATCAAAGAACTTTTGAAAGAATACACAGTGGTCTGAAGAAGTTTTCTTGTACCCTTGTTCTTCAATGACAGATTCAAACTTCAAATACCATTGCCTTGGAGCTTGTTTCAATCCATACAGGCTCTTTTTCAATTTGCAAACATAATTTTCTTTTCCCTTAGTTACAAAACCCTCAGATTGCTCCATATAAATCTCTTCATCTAAATCACCATGAAGAAAAGTAGTCTTGACATCCATCTTCTCAACCTCTAAATCTAGACTTGCTGCTAAGCCTAGAACCACACGAATAGAAGACATCTTCACAACAGGGGAGAAAATTTTATCAAAGTCAACTCCCTTCTTCTGGCCAAAACCTTTAACTAACCTCGCCTTGTATCTAGGCACAAAGATATGATTATCTTGCTTTATTCTGAATATCCATTTGTTAGATAAAGCTCTCTTACCTTTCGGTAATTTCACTAACTCATATGTGCCATTCTCATGGAGTGAATTCATCTTATCTTCCATCGCTTCGATCCAATAATCTTTATGATTATCTTGTATGGCTTCATCATAATTCTCAGGTTTTCCCATGTCAGTCAAAAGTACATACTCATCAGGAGGATATCGCATGAATTTTTGCTTCTCCCTTGTAGATCTTCTAAGAGAGGTTTCATGAGCATTCAAAGTAGTTACCTGTGCATGAATTGGTTGCTGATCAACCACAACTTTATCAACTGGAGCATCCATAACATCTACACCATGATGATCATTTTGATCTTGATCACTATCTCCATCATTGTCTTGGGTTCTTTCATCTACTATAGGTGCCTTAGCAATAGAAACTGGATCAATATCAACTAAGCTCTCATTACTCTGAGAATCTATCTTCTCATCTTTGTCAATATCTTCATAGTTTGGTCTTCAAAGAATATTGCATCACGACTTCTAATAAGTTTATTATCAACTGGATCATAAAAATGATACCCAAACTCATCTTGACCATAACCGATAAAGATGCACTGCTTAGTTTTGACATCCAGCTTCAATCTCTCATCTTTAGGAATATGCACACAAGCTTTACACCCAAAAACTCTCAGATGATCATAAGAAATATCTTTGGTAAACCAAACTCTGTCTAGGACATCACCATCCAAATCTACAGTAGGAGACAAATTGATAACATAGGCAACAGTGTTAAGTGCTTCCGCCCAAAATGTATTTGGAAGCTTAGACTCTGAAAGTAAGCATCTAACTCTCTCAACTAGAGTTCTATTCATCCTCTCTGCCAAACCGTTCAATTGAGGCATCTTGAGCGGAGTTTTCTGATGATGAAATCCTTGTTCCTTGTAATATTTATCAAAGGGACCACAATATTCACCACCATTGTCAGAGCGAACATCTCTCAGCTAAGGTCTGAAATTCCGTAAACACGCCAAGTGCTTGATCTTTAGATTTCAAAGGATACACCTAGAACTTACGAGAATGATCATTAATAAAGGTCACAAAGTAAAGTGCACCACCTTTTGACTTTACTTTAATCCACACAAGCCAGAGTGTACTAGCTCTAATAAATCGGGCTTTCTTGAAGGAGGATGGCTATGAAAGGAAATCCTTTTCTGTTTGCCAGCTAAAAAATGTATGCACCTTTGCAGCTTTGCTTGTTTTACTCCAGAAAGCAAACTTTTCTTAGCCAAACATGTAATCCCTCTCTCACTCATATGACTCAATCTTTGATGCCACAATTCTAACAAACTATCACTTTCCACCATATTTATTGAGTCATTAAGAATAGAGATCACATATAATTGACCAGACTTGACTCCGCGAACCACTACTAACGAGCCCTTAGTAAGCTTCTATTGGCCATTAAAGAGAGCATTATGGTAACCTTCATCGTCTAATCTTCCTGCGGAGATCAAACTGAAAGAAAAGTCTGGAGCATGCTTCACATCTTGAAGAACTAACGTTGACCCATTATTAGTTTTCAAACAAACTGTGCCAACACCAAGCACATTAACTTCACTAGCATTGCCCATCTTTAACACTCTAGAATCAACAGCAGTATAAGATGAGAAAAAATCTTTTTTTTGTGTGACACGTGAGGTAGCTCCAGAATCTACTATCCAGCTAGTCTCATGGGATACCAAATTGATGACGTTTTCATTATAAGCAAAAAAAGGTCATCTCGAACAACAACGACAACATTGTTCTCGTTATTTTCAACTTTCTTTCCTTCTCTAATGTCTTGATTAAACTTATGGCAAAACCTTTTGATGTGTCATTTCTTGCCACAATGGTAAGAAAATTATGGCAAACACCTAACAATTTCCTTTTACAAAAAGGAAAACTCAGTTAAGGTAATTATATTTCCCTTTTACTACAAGAGATAGGAAAATCAAATATGGTAAGAAAATTATGGCAAACACCTAAAAATTCTCCCTCTTGGCCTGAATTTTCTGACAAAATAAACTTGAACCCCCTTTTTCACATAGTCTTCAACAGGTCGCATCTCCAAATCTCTGCCACAAAGTTTGTCTCAACGTGCATAGCACACCGATCAAATTTCTCTTACAAAAATCACGATTATCATCAAATATGTTGCAGCTAGAACTGAACCTGCCGAGATGAACCTGTCTTGAACCTCGCTCTGATACCACATGTGAGGACCGAAAAAGGACTAGCCAAATATGGAAGATTTATAATTTCCTTTTATAAAAAGGAAAACTTAGTTAAGGTAATTATATTGCCCTTTTTCTTCAAGAGATAGGAAAACCAAATATGGTAAGAAAATTATGGCAAACGCCTAACAATTCTCCCCCTTGGCCTGATTTTTCCGGTCCTCACAAGTGGTATTAGAGCGAGGTTCAAGACAGGTTCATCTTGGCAGGTTCAGTTCTAGCTGCAATATATTTGACGATAATCATGATTTTTGCAGGAGAAATTTGATGGTGTGCTATGCACGTTAACACAAACTTTGTGGCGGGGATTTGGAGATGCGACCTGTTGAAAACTATGTGAAGAAGGGGGTTTAAGTTTATTTTGTCAGAAAATTCAGGCCAAGGAGGAGAATTGTTAGGTGTTTTCCATAATTTTCTTACCATATTTGGTTTTCCTATCTCTTGAAGGAAAAGGGCAATATAATTACCTTAACTGAGTTTTCCTTTTTGTAAAAGGAAATTATAAATCTCCAATATTTGGGTAGTCCTTTTTCTTGTAGGAAAATGTTTAGACTTCTATAAATTGAGGATCCTTCCTTCACATTCAGTAGCATCCACAATGTAGCCATAGGGGCTTGAGAGTAGTGTTTAGGGGGAGAACTTTACGGGACAAGTGTTAGTGTGTCACTTGTGTTTGCCTCTTCGTGAGGTTGTTCTCTCGATATTTTGTACTCTCTTTTATTATAGTGGATTGCTCATCTCCGTTGTGGACGTAGGTCAGTTGACCGAACTACGTTAAATGTATGTGTCTCTTTTGGTAGATTTCTCTTGTGTTGTTGGATTTATCGTCGTTAAAGGTTTGCTTTGCTAGAACTACATTTTCTTTGTATGGTTTGTTCCTCATAAATTAACATGTTTTCTATTAGTTTCAATCTTTTAGAAACGGATAAATATTTTTAGTAACAAATTTCCTTTAAAGTAATTCCAAGACAATTCCTATCAAAAACCTAAAACTCAAGTTTTGAGAAGCTAAAAAGTTTGAACTTATACTTGAATTTTGTTTTCTTTAAAAAACATTCTACGAGGGAAGAGTGTGATTAAGCCTATATATTAGGAATATGAAATGTTGTAGATTTTTAAAAAGTTGCATTATATGTAATAATATAAAAGCAGTTGTAACTTATTTAAATAAATATTAAATAAGTTGTATTCTATGTAAATTCCTCTTTATAAGGAGTTAGTACTATTAACTCAATTAAGAGAGATATATTAGGAATATGAAATGTTGTAGATTTTTAAAAAGTTGCATTATATGTAATAATATAAAAGCAGTTGTAACTTATTTAAATAAATATTAAATAAGTTGTATTCTATGTAAATTCCTCTTTATTTTATTTATTCTTCGCTAATAAAATTTTATTCACCTTACGTATTAAATTTCTAATGTTAATGAACCAAATACCTAACAGAAACAAACCCTGCATTGCCATTCCTGATTACTAATTCATGTATCACTTGGGTACAATTAATTAACCAACCAACCCGTAAGAACAAGATGATAATTCCCATAACAGTGCCAAAAGACATTTAATTAACGGAAAATGTCTAAAAATGTCACTCAACTTTTAAAATTAGTCTATCCCTACTATTCGTTAAACAAATGTTCATTTTATGTCATTGCCGTTAAAAAAATGGCCTATCCATGCTATTATTGACTAACGGCAGTGACATGAATGTGCCAAATAAAAATTGAGCCCTTAGTCAATAATGATATGAATGAGCCATTACTTTAATAATAATGGCATAAAATAAATATTTTTTTAACGGATAGCATGAATAAACCATTTTTAAAAATTGAATGTCATTTTTAGAACTTTTCCGTTTAATTAATTTACTGGAGGACAAGGTGTAACCTTGAACCTGTAAATAACCTTCTTCTTATCCGAAGTAGGGTTTTCAATTATGAGCACCTCCTTATCTTCATAGGCAATTTTGGCACTGCAAGAAATAACTGGCTCTTCAGTACGCACCATCATTCTAGCCTTCCGAAATATTACAGTGTAAGTGTTTAACCAGAAAATAGAAATTTCGATTAAAGCTAAATTTTAGAAAAATTCAAGTTACTGATAATCAAATTTGGAACAAATAAAAAGAATTAATTTAAACGATAGCCGAGTAAAAGAAAGTAAAGTAAATTAGTGTATTTCAATAAGACTCCGTGTTCCTTTAAATATTCATTCCTCTCCTTTTATAGCTACTTCTAAGTAATACATTTCTTTCTTCTCACAACAAAGTCTTTATGAGCAATTAATAGTATTAATGTAACCTTATAATTAGCAATCATAACTGTTTCGTGAACCTTCTGTAAAGTTTTCCATCATTAATGCCCATTAATTACAGATAATACGTATCTGTACTTTTTGCTATCTGGGTTCGTTCCTCCGATATCTCTTCAAATTACCAAGAGATTCGAGTAACCGTGCCTACTTATCTTCTAGTGTTCTTGCCCGTACCCGTCAAGGCTCACAACTCTTCGAATACTCTCTGGTAGTTGTCACGCTTTCATTAATCCACCCGTCCATGTTAGCACATAATTAAAATCAAACGTTGACTTAAGTTTTCCAATACTGATAGTCCTCCCACTTGCCATTTATTCAACAATTGAATATTTGGGAAGTGGACCTCATTAAAGCGGAAATTTTTGCCGCCATTATTCCTTCTCCAAAACTGACGCTTCGCATGTCACTTTCATTTAATGCTCGTATTGAAAGTACAAGAGGCGGATGAAATGTATATAATTTAAATAAATCATAATAAGTTGACTTAAAACTTTAGCAGTCGACTTAATATGGCAATCTTGTAGATAGAGAGATTCGAAATAATATGCAGAAAGTAAATGTAGAAATTAAAGGCACCATGAATTTTATACTGGTTCGGATTCAATGTGAATCCTAATCAGGTCCTCTTAGGTTGCAAGGGATTTCTCTTCAAGCAAATGAGTTTTCTTTCGAGTATAAATTTGATATCTGTCGCTCAGTGCTCTAGCACTTGTTTGATAAAATGCCTCAGCAGTTGTATGCTCTCTTTGTATTCCTGACTTGGTATAAAATAGATCCATATAGACTACTATGCTTGTTTGCGGTAAATTGAAGAGAGTTATTTTGGTTCGATCAAAGTATACTAAGGATGGAGTTGCACTATGAATTTATACAAGGATGATTGGTGAAGGCATGTGAACCAAGTGTTTTTATCCTTGGAAAGAGTTGATCATTTCCAAGAATAAGGTACTAGCCATTGCTTCTCTTCAGATCATTTCCTTTGGCAATCGAGGGTTTGACAGAATTCTTCCTTGATGCTTGGACCTTCCGATCTTGTCTGCTGTCCGGATCCTCTAGATTTGATCTGGCTCGTCAATCGCGGATTGCATTAAATCTTCATTCCATTATGACAGATTTGGTTTCCTAGAATGATGGAGTTAATCCCATTTTGCTGATGTAGAGTTGATTCTTTCCTTGTGGATCATGAGTATTTCGAGCAGCTTCTTTTTAGAACGATATCCTTCCTTGTTCGACCTGGCAATTTCAATGGTTCGTTTTGCTTCTTTGAACTCCTGCACATGCATATTAATTTGCATCATTAAAATATGTTCTAACAATCCCCCTCTTTTTGATGATGGCAAAATAATATACATATATGTAAAGGGATAAACAACAGTTGACTTCCCTGTTTGGGACTGGCTGACTTGGCTCTCCCTCAATGCGTGTAGGCCGACATGGCTACCGCTCAATGTGTGTAGCCAACTGAAATTGATATCCCCCTCAATGTGTGCAATTGACTTGTACCTGTATATTATTGTCTATGCATGGGCGGCATAGCTGAATTGATCAGTTCAAGGGAATAAGAGATACTAACTATGCATAGCACAATCTACTTAACCTATATACTATTTATGCATGTAGTATAGAATAGAGAGCAATCTATGCATGTATTATTGTCGAATTAACCTGTATAAGGGATATAGAGTATATGCTTGCACAAAGAGCGTTAATATATTCTGCCCTTTTTGACATCAGCAAAAGAGGGCGTAGCGAAATTAATATCCACATAAGCAAAAAAGAAAAGAAAATCATCCACAAGCATAGCCCAACCACAGCCAAAAAAAAGTTTTAAAACAAATAAAAAATTGTCTTTAGACCACATGCATCTCATCGTCGCAGAAAGTAAGTAAGGGTGTTGCAGATTGCCTCCTTCATCTGTTCAAAGCTGGTGATGGCAGCAACGCTCGTCCCATCCAGTGTGTCATGCACCTCCTTGAAGGTTTTACCGCATTCTCCTTACGCTTTGCACAGCCCCTATGATTTTGGACACATCTGACCCTGTTTCCTTAGAAATAGCGTGAATAGCATTCACAGTTGATTGTGTGGCGGACATGAGGGTCTTGATGTCTAAGAGTTGAGAGTCAATGGAGCTGAACTTTTCATTAGGTATGCAGGAATGGGAGTGGGAAGAACATCAGATAAAGGCTTGGTTTTGTCACGACCCCAAACTCGGTCGTGATGGCGCCCAACACAACTGCTAGGCAAGCCGTCATTTACTCACTCAACCCGAGCATGAAGCTCAATAGCAGGAATTTGTATATCAATTAAAGAAAAATCATAAAAAAATAGCTACCCAAAGATCTGGGTGTCATGAGTCTAGAGCCTCTAACAATACATAGTAATAAAGCTCCAATAATACAAATAATAAAAACCACAGAAAATGACAACGAAATAGGGAAGTAGTTGGGTCCTACGGACGTCAGACAACTACCTCGACAACTCAAATAAAACTATAGATCAGCGACGAGCTTAGCTAAGCTCCCAAATTACCCGCATTTGCACATATGGTGCAGATAGTAAAGTGAGTACTTCCAACTCAATGGTAATAAAAGTAAATAATGCTGAAAAGCAAGAACCACGCAAGAGCACTACCTCATGCTATAAAATACCGTACCACACATATTATACAACAGTAATTTCTATGAAAACCCTTTATAAAACATCTAGCTCACTTTGAAAACTCTGTTTGAAAACATATATTTCTTTCCTTTTTAACAGTTAAGCATGTGACAACAACATCAAGTAGTGCAAGTCTGCACACAAATCAGCTCCTTGGGCTCAGCACTCGTTTAACAATTTACACCATAATGTTTGGTCAACAAGACAAGTAATACATGTAGGCAAATAATATATATGAGTTCTAAATGTCATGCCACGTAGTACAAATAACAACCAATGCATGAGTGCAATGCAATGCACATGACCACTACGACGCATAGTCCGATCCGTCTAGGCGCCCGACGCTCACTGTGGGGGGTTCAGACTCTAGAGGGGCTCCTTCAGCCTGAGAACGATATATATAATTTTACATCCGCTGTGGCATGCAGCCCGATCCATGCATAGTCATGAATGCACATAAGCCTCTTGGGCACTAATCACATAGCAGTTCTCAGCTAAAATATCAGTTAAGTTTTTAAATCTTAGAAAGATGGCTGAGTTTGCAAAATAATGTTTTTAAACCTTGGTTCGAGACAAAAGCATACTGAGTAATACAAAAATAGTGACTTAATCCCTAAAGGATTCAAATATTCGGCACGAAGCCTAAAACATGACATTCAGTCCAAATCATGATAACTAACACATTTAACACGATATAAATTTAAACCAAATAATTTAGTAATGATTTTATTAAGCGGGACAGACCAAGTCAAAATCCCCAATTGTGCTCTACCCCACGCCCGTTATTCGGCGTGGAAGTCACCTCAATATAGCACTATAATGTGCAAGTCCGGGATTTCAAACCCTCAGGACATCATTTACAAATATTACCCACCTCGAACCGGCGAGAATTTTAGCCCGTGACACCTTTGCCCCTCAAATTGGCCTCCACGCGCGTCCAATCTATCCAAAATCATAGGGAATAAATCATAATATGCTAATGAGACATAACTCAATCGAAAGAACTCAAAAAATACTCAAAACACGAAATTGGCAAAACCCGAGCCCAGGGCTCACGTCTCAAAAAATTCCGAAATTTATATTCCCGGACTCCTCGTCTCGCCACGAGTCCGTACATACCAAGAACTCTCAATTATGATATCGTTTGGTCCTTCAAATCATCATTTTAAGATGTTTGCTCAAAGCCCTAATTTCTTAATTTTTAGCCATAAATTCATGAATTACATGGATGATTCTTGTATAAAAACTTGTAATTACGACATAAAACATACCTCCAATGATTTTGAGTCGAAACCCCTTCAATTCCCGTTCAAAGGCTCTCAAGAATGACCGAAAATGGTGGAAAATGGGTTGTTTTCGCGACTGAAATGTTCTAAAACATTCTACCCAGGCATTTTACTCATCGCGATCGTGGGAATCGCTCCGCGATCGCGGGAAATGCTTCGCGATCGTGGTGCACAATTCTGGTTCCTCTGGATAGGCTTTAGTATAATGGTCCTAACTTTCACACAACTCCGAATTACAAATGGTTTGATGTTATGGAAACTATACACATAGGGCTATAACTTTCATTTGTTTCTCATTTCCCGAATCCTTTTACATTTCGAGATATAAGCTTCCAAATTTAGACATGTGTATTAGAGATCCTTCTCGGATAGCCTATAGATGTCCAAATCACAATTTTTTTAGCTTTCTGAAAACTATACATGATGAGCTACAAGTTTAGTGTTTGAATCATCTCAAAAGGCCTTATAAATAAAAAGATAGGAGCTTCCGAAGTAGGTTCAATGCAACATAAATTTCCTTCTTCGCAATCGCGGAGCATTTCACGCGATCGCGATTCACTAATGCTTTCTCAAATGTTACTCACCGCGATCGCAACACACTGTCTGCGATCGCATAGAACACTGATACAGACATAAACCAGTAGTTAAAAATGGCCTAGAAATGGTCCGAAAGCACCCCGAAACTCACCCGAGGCCCCTGGACCTCAACCAAAAGCACCAACACGTCCTATAACCTTACTCAGACTTAATCCAATCATCAAAATACTATCGTTAACATCAAAATTGTCCATTTACAAAAAGTTCAAGCTTAAGTTTAACTTTAACTTTCAAAATTCACATTCGATCTGAAACCCAACCAAATGACGTCTGAATGACCTAAAATTTTGCGGACAAGTCTAATATCACCTAACGAAGCTACTGCAACTCTTGGAATTCCATTCTGACACCCGGATCAATATATCACATATCAACCGGAATTCGCCAAAATACTAACTTCGCCAAAATAGGTTAACTTCTTCACTGGACCTCCAAAATTACTTCGATTGCACTCCTAAGTCACATTTCATCATCCGGAGCTAACCGAATCATCGAAATTCGATTCCGAGCACTCTAACTCATAAGTCAATATTCGGTTGACTTTTCTAACTTAAGCCTTCTTAAAAGAGACTAAGTGTCTTATTCCTTACCAAAATTACTCCAATTAAATTCTAACACACCCAATACCGATAATGAAACATAATGCAACACAATAAGGGAAAAACAGGGCGGTAATACCTGAGACGACGGGTCGGGTCATCACATTCTCCCCAACTTAAACAAATTCTCATCCTCGAGCGAACCCAGAGTTGTCTTAGAAGTTCGCAAATATCTGATTAACTTTACCGTGCATATAACTCGGGGTGATCCCACGTCACCCTATCTCATATAGGTCGGACAACACAATATAGCTGAAATTTCATAATCCATCTAGTCCATAAACCATAGAGCTATATTTCACATTCTGAAATCTTACACAAGATAAGAACCTCACATTTTTACTCAGAATAAACCCAAACTAGTCGTATTAACCCGTACCTGCAACCTTGACTGCAATCAGATGATATACCACATAACTCAAACACATGCAGCGATAACTTCCATCCACAACAGCTGCCCACGACAACCAAATATCGATAGAAAACCCTTTTATTAACTAGAGTCTTATTCCAACACTTTCATCTATTGCCAATGGTAAATAAAACACGCGATAACCCATATCCATTCCTCAAGTCACCCATTCATGAGGCCATCTCCCCTCTGTTAATTATTATAATAAATTTTTGAACCGAACCTCGATATTTACCCATCAAACATGCTGAAATCAAATATGTTTATATTCATTAATGATCCCCACGATCACCTTTGACCAAACACACCATCCCGGTGACATGACACAATCAATACGGCCTAACCACAACTTGACAAAGCATCACAATATATATCAACAACATTAAATCTCAATACAACATGTATTATATTATCAAAATTGATACCTGGACGTGCGTTGCACCTATTCAAATCATAACACATAGAAAATACCTTTTAATTACACATAAGGATCATACCACTTAAGGACACCTCGCAGGAGATAGCCCACCTACTTCGCCTTAATTCGATATTACAACATACCTTTCACCATCAAACACATAACACAATCATCTAGTCTTCCTGAGTCTGAACTCATACCGCCACACGTATTGCACTTAACCTTCCAACTAGGAGATACGAAAATATTCTTCACGCACCTATAACTTGGGGTTACACAACAAATCGCAATAGGAAAGAAATACTTAACATCTCATCTATTATCCAGCAGACTCCTTCGTTACTACCAAGATCACGTAGATATATCTCACAGTACTAACATACTCATCACATGGATATCCAGCCGCCACTCAGGCTAATAAAGACAACACTGAACAAATAAGCTCGAATCACTTCCTCGCATAATCAGCACCTCGGTGCTCAAGCCATATGCAAAGATCTGGCCCCAAGTTCTCTAGACTGGCCTAATATGAAACTTATAGATATTACATCTCGCCCATCGATTGGGGAATCACAAGCCATCAAGGCATATATACTACTGAGCACTCGCGTGCGCATACAGACGCGTGGAAGGAACTTCAAGAGTTATATCTCAAGCTAAATCAAGTACGCACGATAAGAATTCCAAGAAAGTGAAATTTTCCTAAAGGTTCCGCAGCCTCCCGAGGATAAGCACATGCATCCCCGTACCGATCCACGAGACTCTACCAACCGGATCATGACTCGTGAGACCTAGTAACCTTGGCTATGATAATAACTTGTCACGACCCCAAACCCGGTCGTGATGGCACCCAACACAACTGCTTGGCAAGCCCGACCATTTACTCACTCAACCCGAGCATGAAGCTCAATACCAAGAATTTGTATATCAATTAAATAAAAATCATAAAGAATAGCTACCCAAAGATTTGGGTGTCATGAGTCTAGATCCTCTAACAATACAGAGTAATAAAACTCCAATAATACAAATGATCAAAACCGTGGAAAATAACAAAGAAATAGGGAAGGAGTCGGGTCTTGCGGACGTTAGGCAACTACCTCGACAACTCCAATAAAACTATAGATCTGTGACGAGCTCAGCTAAGCTCCCAAAATACTTGCATCTGCACATATGGTGCAGGGAGTAAAGTGAGTACTTCCAACTCAGCGGTAATAAAAGTAAATAATGTTGAGAAGCAAGAACAACGTAAGAGCACTACCTCATGCTATAAAATACCATATAACACACATTAGACAACAATATTTTCTATGAAAACCCTTTATAAAACATCTAGCTCAGTTTGAAAATCCCGTTTGAAAACATATCATTCTTTCCTTTTTAACAGTTAATCATGTGACAACAACATCAAGTAGTGCAAGTCTGCAAACAAATCAAACCCTCGGGCTCAGCACTTGTTTAACTATTTACACCAGAGTGTCTGGTCAACAAGGTAAGTAATACATGCATGCCAATAATATAGATGAGTTCTAAATATCATGCCACGTAGTACAAACAACAACCAATGCATGAATGCAATGGAATGCACTTGACCACTACGACGCGTAGCCCGATTCATCTAGGTGCCCGGCGCTCACTGGGGGGGTTCAGACTCCGAAGGGGCTCCTTCAGCCCGAGTGCGATATATATAATATCGCATCCGTTGCGGCGTGCAGCTCAATCCATGCATAGTCATGAATACACATATGCCTCTTGGGCACTAGTCACATAGCAATTCTCAACTAAAACATCAGTTAAGTTTTCAAATCTTAGAAAGATGGCTGAGTTTGCAAAATAATATTTTTAAACCTTGGTTCGAGAAAAATCATACTCAGTAATGCAAAAATAGTGACTTAATCCCTAAAGGATTTAAATATTCGACACAAAGCCCAAAACATGACATTCAGTCCAAATAATGATAACTAACACCTTTAACAGGATATCAATTTAAATTAAATAATTCAATAATGATTTTATTAAGCGGGACGGACCAAGTCACAATCCCCAATGGTGCTCTACCCCACGCCCGTTATCCGACGTGCAAGTCACCTCAATATAGCACTATAATGTGCAAGTCCGGGCTTTCAAACCCTAAGGACATCATTTACAAATATTACCCACCTCAAACTGGTGAGAATTCTAGCCCGCGATGCCTTTGCCCCTCAAATTCTCCTCCACGCGCATCCAATCTATCCAAAATCATAAGGAATAAATCATAATATGCTAATGGGACATAACCCAATCAAAAGAACTTGAAAAATACTCAAAACACGAAATTGGAAAAACCCGGGGCTCACATGTCAAAATATTCCAAAGTTATATTCCCGGACTCCTCATCTTGCCACGAGTCTGTACATACCAAGAACTCTCAAGTCCGATATTGTTTGGTCCTTCAAATAATCATTTTAAGATTTTTACTCAAAGCCCTAATTTCTTGATTTTTAGCCATAAATTCATGAATTACATGGATGATTCTTGTATAAAAACATGTAATTACGACATAAAACTTACTTCCAACGATTCCCAGTCGAAACCCCTTCAATTCCCGCCCAAAAGCTCTCAAGAATGACCAAAAATGATGGAAAAATTCGTTGTTTTCACGACTGAAATATTTTAAAACATTCTGCCCAAGCATCTTACTCATCGCGATCGCAAGAATTGCTCTGCGATCGCGGAGAAAAAATTTTCCGGCAAAACATTTACCCTTTGCCATCGCGAGAAATGCTTCACGATTGCGGTGCACAATTCCGGTTCCTCCGGAGAAATTTTGTGAGTGGTCTCCCTCAAACTTCGAGGAAGTTTGATTCAGTATGGGTCATTATTGATTGACTGACCAAATCTGCTCACTTCATTCCAGTATGTACTACTTATTCATCGGAGCAGTTAGCAGGGATCTTTATTCGGGAGATTGACAGATTACATGGGGTTCCAGTGTCTATTATAGAGGTACTCAGTTCACTTCTCAGTTCTGGAGAGCATTTCAGCGGGAGCTGGGTACGCAGGCTAAGTTGAGCACAACATTTCATCCTCAGACAGACGGACAGTCTGAGCGCACTGTTTAGATCTTGGAGGATATGTTGCGTGCTTGTGTGATCGATTTTGGAGGTTCATGGGCTGAGTTTTTGCCACTTGCAGAATTTGCCTACAACAATAGTTATCAATCGAGTATTCAAATGGCCCCGTATGGTAATCTATCTTATGATGTGGAGTCGATGACTATTCTGGGTCGACAGGTTCGGATGTTAAGGTCTAAGGATATTACTTCAGTAAAGGTGCAGTGGAGAGGCCGACCAGTGGAGGAGGCTACTTGGGAGACCAAGCAGGAGATGCGGAGTAGATATTCCCACTTATTTGAGACTCCAAGTATGTTTCTTGACTCGCTTGAGGACGAGCGTTTGTTTTAGTTGGGGAGAGTGTGACGACCCGGTCCGTCGTCACATTAGTTACCACCCCATTTTCCCCGCTATATGCTTGTTCATGTTTCAATATATGTATTTGGTGAATTTGAGTCCATTCGGATTGAGTTTGGTAGGAAATGAGACAAATAGTCTCTTTGATTAAGAAATAGTTTGGAAAAGTGAACTAGACGTTGACTTGTGAGTTAGAGGGCTCGAAATTGAATTATGATGATTCGGTTAGCTTCAGGGGATCATTATGACTTAGGAGAGCGATCAGAATTAAATTTGGAGGCCCGGTGTAGAAATAGGCTTGAATTGGCAAAGTTGGAATTTTGGCAAATTCCGGTCGATAGGTGAGATTTTGATCCGGGAGTCGGAATGTAATTCCGACATTTACAGTAGCTTCATTAGGTGATTTTGGATATGTCTACAAATTGTTAGGTCATTCAGACATCTGTCGGTCGAGTTTTTGATTGGATGTTGGTTTCGGATGTTTTAGTTGAAACTTAGGCTTGAATCCGCCTTAATTTGATGATTTTTGTGTTTAAGGGCGTGTTTTTATGATTGGAACAAGTTCGTATCGTATTTTGGAGTAGGTTGGTGGTTTTCATTGGGTCCCGGGGGCCTCGAGATAAATTCCGGTGGTCAAACAGACCAAATTCAATTGTTGGAAGCTGCTGAATTGCAGCAGTTATTGCAGAGCATGTTTGTTCTATGTCACATAGAAAGGGTTGTGATCGCATAGCATTGGATAGTAAAGAAATGCGATTGCATGGCAATGTACGCGATTGCATAGGAGGTTTTGAGGGGCAGCTTATTTTGCACTATGCGATAACATGAGGAAGGTCGCGGTCACATAGGTTTGGGAGATCATGAACTGCGATCGCATATGGTGTGGTGCATTTGCATAGAGCATTTTTGGAGACCAGGATTTTTTGTTCATCGCGATCGCATGCAAAGGTCTGCGATACATAGTGTTAAATCTGGGCGACAGAAGGGTTTTTATCAACATTTCAGTTGCGAATTCATTCATAATTTGCTCCATTTTTGAGCACCTTGAGAGTTAAGTTATAGAATTTGAAGGGGATTTATCGGGAAAGGATTAGAGGTGAGTCTCTTGGTCTTAATACATCATTTTATCGAAGAATCTTCCATTAATTCTCTGAATTTTGGTATAAATTGAGGAAGTTAGGTCTTGGATTTTGCTATGTAAAATCATGATTTGGCGGCTCATTTGAAGTCCGATATTGGTAGATTTTTCAAAGAAAGTTCTTCTCTACAACCTAAGGATCAATAGTATATTATTTCTAGTTCACTTTATAATAATTTTTGTGGTTAAATCTTAGTTTTATTAAAATCCTAGTTTTAGCTATAACCCTTTGATTTTACCTTGTTTTTAGTGTTTAACCTACCTAATATACATGTATTTAAAGTAAGGATGAATCGAAATACCTCACAATGCTATGTTGAAATTCCCTCTTTGAAAGCTCACATATCACCCAAGTGTGGAGTAAAATGAAACAAATGCTCTTTGAGCTCAAAAAAATAAAGCTCAATGGCCAGCGATTTTTGCACATGCGGTTAGGGGTCCGCATGTGCAGTCTGCACCAGCGGAAGGAGAGCTGCATCTGTGAAACTCAGCAAAAGGGGCTGGGACTGCTCTGCGGTTTGAGGCCTGCATCTACGGCTAGTAAGCCGCTTTTGTCGTTCTGGACTGGATTGACCCTGGTCGCTTTTGCGGAGTGTTGACCGCACTTGCGATCCCGCATCTTGGTCCTAGTACCGCAGATGTGGTTATGACAGAAGCCGCAAACTCAACCCTTTTCTCCAAATTTCTACTTCACCCGAGCCTCGTCCCATTGACGCTCGGGTCCCCTAACCCCCCCTCCCCAAACATACCGACAAGTCCAAAATCACGAGGCAAGCCTATTCGAACCCTCGGAACACTTAAAAAAATTCTAAATCTAGGAATCACCCCTTTAAATCAAATGAATCAATCTAATGAACTTCAAGTTCTTAATTCTCCTCTAATGGGTCAAAACGACCTTAAACTACTTGGATTGACACTAAATTTTACGGCCAAGTCTTAAAAGATATTTCGGACCTGTACCACGCTTCAAAACAAAAATACGAGCCCGATACCTAAGAATTCAATGATTTCTAAACTTCTTTAATTCCGTAAAACTTCAATTTAACAATTTCTAACGAAAATTCATTACTCGGGCTAGGGACCTCGAAATTTAATTTCGGACCTATGCCTTGGTCCCATATTTTCTCATGGACCCTTCGAGACCGTCAAATCACGGATTCGGTTCTGTTTTCCCAAAAAGATGGCCGAAGTCAAACTTGGTCTTTTAAGAGAATTCTAAAGAAATAATTGTACATATTTCACTCAAAACTCTTCTATCTTCTGAACCAACTGTCCTAGCAAGTTATAAATTATCTAAAGTAAGCATATAAAGTTTTATTTAAGGGAACGAGGTTCTAAAAGGCAAAACGACCAGTCGGGTCATTCTAAGATGTGACAACCCAACTAGAAGTTATGATCTTTTGCTTTTTTCTCGCCAGTTCTCGAGCATGGCTTGCCCTGTGTGATGTATTATGACTTATCTAAATTGTTGGTTTTCATTTTCAGGGTAACCGGAATGAATTCGGAAGAACAATTCTTAGTTGAAGCATAAAATTTGAAAGGTTTGACTAGTTTTGACATTTTAGTATTCAATCTCGGATTTAGATTTATATGATTTGGTTATCTCTTTTAGGTTATTTTGGACTTGGGTGCGCGTCCATAATGTATTTTGGAGGTCCGTGGTAGATTTAGGCTCGAATTGGCAAAATTGAATTTTTTTCATTTTTTGGCTGGTAGTGGAAGTGTTATGGGGGTCGAAATGGAATTTCGGAAATAGGAGTAGGTTTGTTGTGCCATTTTTGATGTGTATGCAAAACTTTACGTCATTCGGACAAGGTTTGATAGATTTTTTGATTGAATTCAAAATTTGGATGTTTTGGAATACTTAGGCTTAAATCCGAGGGTGATTTGATATTTTGATATTATTTTGAGCGTTATAAAGTTTGGAAAAAGTTTGAATTATGTTATAGGGTGCATTCGCATATTTGGTCGGGGTCCCATGAGGCTCGGATATGTTTTGGAAGAGATTTGGGAAGTTTTTGATGTTTTGAGCATAAGCATGTAATGATCCAAAGGTCTAATTTTTAGTTCTATAGATCGAAATTTAATTTTGAGACATCGGGAATTTTGATAATGAATTATAGGAGTGATCAGGAAAGCTTGGCGTAATTTTATCAAGTCGCGATTCAATTTTTGATGCGAAATCATTAGTTAATTGTTTAACGAGTAGAATGGATATCACATTGAGCAAACGAGCTCTGAATTGAGTTTCAATAAATGGACTATCTTTGTATCATTATTTGTGACGTATAGGAACACGAATCATCAAATACCAAGTTTGTATGATGGTGTTAGAGCTATTTTAGTGAAGTTAAAGATTGCTAGTGCATCAGATCTGGTATGCAGCTTTTAGCAACCAGATTGGAACTTTTAGCGACGGGAATTAAGCCTTCCGCGACCAAAATCATATTTATTAAAGTTGTTACATTTTTTTAGCTCATTTTGACCCCCTTTTTTGGTAAAAAAACACGGCTTGGGGCAATTTCGGAGCAAGAAATCATGGAAAATATTGAGGTAAGTCGATTGTAATCATTTTTACTCCATAATATTAAATTATCATCGAATTATCTGACTAGATTACATGTTTTGAGGTCTAAATTAGGGATTTGGACCTAGGTATTTGAAAACGATTTGAAGATTTGAAGGCAAAATTGTTATATAAATTTAATAATTTTGGTATGGTTGGACTCGTGGTTGAATGGGTTTTCGAATTTTGTGAATTTCGTATGATTTCGAAGCGTGGGTCCGGGGGCCAAGTTTGAGCAATTTTGGGATTTTGATGTTAAATTGGATATTTTAAAGTAGGCTTTACTTCCTTAGCATATTTTAATGATTATGTACTGATTGTGGCTAGATTTGGAGCATCCGAAGATCGATTCGAGCGGGCGAAGCATCGCGGGCTAGAGTTTGGATCGGATCGAGGTAAGTAATGATTGGAAATACTGTTTTGAGGGTTTGAAACTCCGGATTACACATCATTGTGTTATTTTGAGGTGACGCACACGGTATATGATGAGCGTGGAGTTGTGCACCATTGGGGATTGTGACTTGGTCCGTCCCGTATGATTGTTAAGTCGCGTATTTGATTTGAAACCTTATGATATTCCATGATTTTAGAGATTGATATTATATTTTAGGTTGTATGCCATGTTTAGGGCCTTGTGCTAACCTGTTGAGACCTATAAGGGTATTTTTACTATTTTCCTCATTCTATTTATTTTGAAAGCATATCCCCAGTCATGTTTTTACCTGGTTATTGTTTAAATATGGTTTTGTCACTATATTTCTTATAAATGTGAAAACTGTTTGGGCTGGGTTCCCTGTGTTATTGATGGTCCGAGTAATCGTGAGTTGATGATTGAGATAGACCGAGGTTCTGATTGTGAGGTTGATGACTGAGAAAGACTAAGAGTATGATTGTGAGGTTAATGACATAGAGAGGCAGAGGGCCTGGTTGTGAGGATTATATATCTATGGATTAGGCTGCACGCCGTAATATTTTACATATATATATATATATATATATATATATATATATATATATATATGGATCAGGCTGCATGCCAAAACGATATAGCGCTTGGGCTGTAGGAGCCCCTCCGGAGTCTGCACACCCCCAGTGAGTGCAGTAGACTATATATATGGATCGGGCTGCAAGCCTCGGCGGTTACTATAGCGCTTGGGCTGTATGACTCCTGTTTTGCCCGAGGCATTTTTTACGAACTATTTTTTGCCCGATGGGCCGATTATAGTTTTCCGCTCTTTTATTAAAAATGGTATTGAACCTCTACTGAATCCGTCTGAAGGCATTAAATGATTTTTACCAAAAGCAGGAGTTTAAAAGAGGCAATTAACTCGTATTCTGATTTAGCAGCCTATGTGCTTATTGAGTTTAACAAAAATGTGGATTCATTATTTCCTACTTCTTAGTCTTTATTTACTCTTATTACTTACTAGGTTAGAATTGATAGCACCACTGATAAGGATAGAGTTTTGGAAGCTCCAAGAAGGCCATTTACAAGATCTCAAGCTAAGGAATTGCAAACTAAGGTTGCTGGACTTCAATGGCAAATAAAGAAGCTTCTAACTACGGAGGAAGAGCTCATGCACAAAGGAGAAGAGTTTTCGAAGTTTTACAATTATTTGGTTGCTCAAATTGAAGTCCAAGAGGAGGAAGATTTGGTCACCCAAATGAGCCGTTGAAGTACACCAAATGGGCTCAAAATGAGCTTAAAAGAGTTCGAGAAAGAAGTTACAAGAGGAGCCCAATTAGAATCCAAACCAATAACCCAAACTAGTTGTTTTAAGGCCCAAATTTTCCCCAAAATGTCTTGGCCGCCCCTCACCTAATTTATGACTTTTCTTAGTCTTTAGCAACCACCTACCTTATTGTAATGATTGTGTTTTCCATTACAACCACCCCACCTAGTTTTTAATGTTATTTTATGCCTTTGTACTCCTATAAATAGGCTGTTATTCTCATGCATAAGACAGAATATTATTGATTAAGTATATCATACTTTGAGAGTTCTTTTGAACCTTTGTTACTTGTGCTTTGAGATTTTTCTTTCAACCTTTTCTAGTTCATAGTTCAAGGTAGTAAGATTACTTCTTCTTATATCTTTGATTCCTTTGTGGTATTCTTAGAAGGCGATTAATACTAGTATTAATTATTGTCTCAAGTTACTCGTAAAGTGGTCAAGATCTGAATATGTTGTTTTGATTTACTTTTTAAGTAAAGGCGTTTGATTTCTTTCATAAATCAAGACATTGTTACTTTGATCTTGTCAAGGCTATATAACTTGCGTTCTTTGAAAGTTCTCGGAATTCTTTCCTTGAATCTTTCCCATATCCTTTATTTTCGTCTCTTTAATTCTAGTTGTTTAATTCCTGTTATTATTTCTTCCGCATTTACTTCTCAAATTCTTACGCTAGTTTGGATTCTCGACCTAGTTGTTATCAAGTGGCCAAGACCCTTTGGGGCAAATTTGGGCCTTAAAACAAATAGTTTGGGTTATTGGTTTGGATTCAAATTGGGCTCCACTTGTAACACCTCTTTCTGGAACTCTTTTAAGCTCATTTTGAACCCATTTGGTGTACTTCAAGGGCTGATTTGCGTGACCAAATCTTCCTCCTCTTGGACTTCAATTTGAGCAACCAAATAATTTTAAAACTTCAACAACTCTTCTCCTTTGGGCATGAGCTCTTCCTCCATAGTTAGAAGCTTCTTTATTTTCCATTGAAGTCCAGCAACCTTAGTTTGCAATTCCTTAGCTTGAGATCTTGTAAATGGCCTTCTTGGAACTTCCAAAACTCTATCTTTATCAGTGATGCTATCATTCCCCTCTTCTTTAAAACAATTTGTCCCCGAATTTGATCCTACGTTAAACAAAGACAAGTCAGCAACATTGAATGTAGCACTTACGTGAAACTCACCAGAAAGGTCCAACTTATAAGCATTGTCTCCAATCCTTTCAAGGACTTTAAAGGGGCCATCTCCTCTACGATGAAACTTTGACTTTCTTTTGGAAGGAAATCTCTCCTTTCTAAAGTGAACCCAAACTAAATCTCCAGGTTTAAAAATAACTTGTTTTCGACCTTTTATTCTTTCTCAAGGCAGTTTGCTCATTTTTCTTCTCAATTGCAAGCCTTGTTTGCTCATGAATATTTTTCATCATCTCAACCTTTGTCCTATCATCAAGATTAGCAATATCATTAGTAGGTAATGGTAATAAATCAAGTGGAGTAAGGGGATTAAATCCATAAACAACTTCAAAAGGAGACATACCTGTAGAAAAATGGATTGTTCTATTATATGCAAATTCAATCATAGGTAAGTGATCTTCCCATAAAGTTAATTTACCTTTCAAAACAGCTCTCAACATGTTTCCTAAGGTTCTATTAACTACTTCAGTTTGTCCATCAGTTTGTGGATGACAAGAAGTGGAAAACAATAATTTAGTGCCTAACTTCCCCCAAAATACACGCCAGAAGTGATACAAAAACTTAGCATCCCTATCACTAACAATAGTTCTAGGTATACCATGCAATTTCACAACCTCTTTTACAAAAAGATTAGCAACATGTGAGGCATCATTAGTCTTTAAAAACGGAATAAAACGAGCCATTTTGTAGAACCTATCTACCACAACAAATATACTATCCTTAACATACTTATTCTAGGGAAACCTAACACAAAATCCATAGATATATCAATCAGAGGTGAAGTAGGAACATGTAATGGCATGTAAAGACCATGTGATAACACTTTAGATTTAGCTTGTTTACATTACAAATACTATGTGCACATTCTTTCAATATCTTTTCTCATTCCAGGCTAAAAGAAATTTTCAGCAAGTATGTCTAATGTCTTTGGGACCCAAATTGTCCCATAAGCACCACACAATGTGTTTTCCTTACAAATACTTCACGTAAATAGCAATTAGGGATACCCAACTTATTTTCCTTAAAGAGAAACCCATCTTGTAGGTTAAACCTATCAAAAGGACCCAACTTACAATCTGCAAACGTTTTGCCAAAATCAACATCATTAGCATAAAGTTCCAAGATTTGATCAAAACCCATCAATTTAGAAGTGAGGGTAGAAACTAAGACATACATTCTTGAAAGTGCATCAGCAACAACATTCTCTTTCCCTTGTTTGTAAGAAATTACATAAGAAAAAGTTTCAATAAATTCAACCCACTTAGCATGCCTTCTATTAATCTTACCTTGACTTTTCAAGTACTTGAAGGATCCATGATCAGTTTTAATGACAAACTCCCTTGGCCACAAGTAATGTTGCCATGTGGCTAAAGTCCTTACCAAAGCATAAAGCTCTTTGTCATAAGTGGAATAGTTCAATATGACTCCACTCAACTTCTCACTAAAGTAGGTAATAGGTTTAGAATCTTCCATCAAAACATCACCTATTCCCTTGCCAGGAGCATCACATTCAATTTCAAATGATTTAGAAAAATCAGGAAATTTTAATAACGTAGCAGAACATAACTTTTCTTTCAACAAGTTAAAAGCATCATCTTGTTCTTTTCCACATTTAAGAAACCTATCCTTTTTAATAACTTCAGTTAAGGAGAAGCAATGGTGTTAAAGTCTCTCACAAACTCCTATAAAAACTAGCAAGTCCATGAAAACTCCTAAATTCAGTTACACTCTTAGGTTTAGGCCATTCTTTAATTGCTTTGATTTTCTCTTCATCAGCCTCAACTCCTTTAGAACTAACTACAAAACCCAAGAAAATCATATGATCCACATAAAAAGTATACTTTTTAAGATTAGCAAATAACAATTGCTTTCTAAGAACTTCAAAAACTTGTTTTAGGTATTCTACATGCTCTTCTAAAGTATTAGAAAAGACCAAGATATCATCGAAGTACACCACAACAAATTTTCCATGAAAATCCTTAAAAACATGATCCATTAATCTCATGAAAGTTCTAGGTGCATTAGTCAAGCCGAAAGGCATAACTAACCACTTATAAAGCCCATATTTGGTCTTAAAAGCAATTTTCCATTCATCTTCAGAATTCATTCGAATGTGATGGTAACCACTTTTTAGACCAATTTTAGAAAAGATTTTGGATCCATGTAATTGATCCAACATGTCATCAAGGCGAGGAATAGGGTGACGATACTTTACTGTAATCTTGTTGATTGCTCTACAATCCATGCACATCCTCCAAGTTCTATCCTTTTTGGGTACCAGTAGGACCGGAACAGAGCAAAGGCTCATGCTCTCTCTCATAAAGCTTTTCTCAAGAAACTCCTCAACTTGCCTTTGAAGTTCTTTTGTCTCTTCTGGATTACTCCTATAGGCTGGCCTATTTGGGATTTGTGATCCAGGTAAAAAATCAATTTGAAGCTCAATACCACGTAAAGGTGGCAATCCACTAGGAATATCTTCTGGAAAGACATCTTCAAAATCCTGCAAAAGATAAGAAATACTACTTGGCAAAGAAGAAGTTAGCAACTCAGAATTAATCAAAGCCTCTTTGTAAGTAAGTAGTATTATGTGCAGTCCATCTTTTCTTGCATTTAAACACTCTTTGGCTTTTATAAAGAAACTCTTTTTTTTCTTTCCTTACTCTCTTTCCTCTCACCAAGACTGTCTATTTTTTCATTCGAACCCTTCTTTATCTCTTCTCTCAAATTGCTGGTCTCTCTCTCTTTCTCTCGGCCATCTCTTTTTTTCTAATTCTTGGCCTCCTTTCTTTTCTTTTTCCTCAAGCTCACTTTTTATCCCTCCCCTTGCCTTTCCCATTGTTTCGTTTAATCTTTTCTGATCTTCAAACACTTGAGAAGGAGATAAAGTGTAACGACCCGACCCGTCGTTACGGGAATTACCACCCCGTTACCTTGAAATTACATATCTTATGCTTTTATAACAGTATTAGAGTATATTGGGTGAGTTAGGAGTGATTTGGATTGAAAATGAAACAAATAGCATGTTTGAAGAAAGCTTGAATATGGAAAGTCAACCAAGAGTTGACTATTGAGTTAGAGTGCTCGGAACCGGATTCTGATGATTCGACTAGTTCCGGGGGATCATTTATGACTTAGGAGAACAATCGGAATTGAATTCCGAGGTCCGGTGTAGTTTTAGGCTTGAATTGGCGAAGGTTGAATTTTGGCGAAATCCGGATGGTAGGTGATATTTTGATCCGGGAGTCGGAATGGAATTCCGACAATTTCTGTAGTTTCGTTATGTGATTTTGGATATGTCTGCAAATTTTCAGGTCATTCGGACATCGTTTGATCGGGTTTTGGATTTAATGTTAGTTTTGAAAGTTTTGAAGAAACTTAGGCTTGAACCCGTGAGTAAATGGAGATTTTGATGTTTAGTGTGGTGTTTTTATGATTGGAACAAGTTCGTATCATGTTTTGGAGTATGTTGGTGGTTTTCGTTGGGGTCCCGGGGTCTCGGGATGAATCCGGGGGTCCAAACGGACCATTTTTGGAAGAAAAGAGAAGGCTGGTTGCTGTCATAAACGCAGCAGGTTTTTGCTCTTCGCGATCGCGGGGAGGGGGACGCGATCGCGTAGGGCTAGGGGCTAGGCCATCGCGATCGCAGGATCACCAGTCGCGATCGCGTAGAGTTAACCGCGTGGCCATCGCGATCGCATGGGCATCTACGCTATCGCGTAGAAGAGAAATGGGGTCCAGGGAAAAATGTGCTACGCGATCGCAGGAAGAGGGACGCGATCGTGTGAAGCCGGATGATTGTACATCGCAATCGCGTGAGGAGAGTCGCGATCGCGTGAGGCCGAAATTTTTGAACATCGCAATCGCGTGAGTAGAGTCGCGATCGCGTAGAGCAAATGGGTTTGGCAGAGAATTTAATCACAGAACAGAGGGTTACGGGTTCATTAACCCAAAACTCAATTTTGAGCCCTAGAGAGAAGAAAACTCGAGGAAATCACCGAGAAGTCATCGGGTATTCGTCGGAGGTAAGATTCTTGACTCAAAAACATCATTTTATGGTAGTATTAACATCAATTTTCATGATATTGGGTTGAAATCTTGAAGAAATGTGGCCCAATTATTAAAAACGGGATTTTTAGATTTGGAAGGCCATTTGAACTCCGATTTTGATAAATTTTATATGCACGGACTCGTGGCGAGATGAGGGTCACGTTGGTACTAATTTCGAAATTTTCCGAGCAGTGGGCCCGGGGTCGGGTTTTACCAACTTGGTATATTTATGCGAATTTCATGTAAATTGAAGTGGGTTACGGTTCTTTGACCCGTATTTGATATAATTATTGTTATTTGACTAGATTCTACGCACGAGGCAGTAAAATTCAAAGAAAAAGGCATCGCGGACGAGTCTACGACCGGCTAGAGGTGAGTGGTTTGTGTATATAGTAGCCTGAGGGTTCGAAACCCCGGCTTAGCACATTGTGACGCTAGTAGGGCGTGGCTCGCACACCGTGGAAGGTGCGGGATTGATTGTGATTGGGGATTGAGACTTGGTCCATCCCGGAAGTGAATAATATGTTGTTAGTGTTGGAAATACACTGTATGTGATATATTTGTGGGTTGTAAGCCTTGTTTGCGGCCTTGTGCCGATCTGTAGCGTCCTTAGAGGACAATATTTATGTGATAGCTATAATTGCTTAAATCACTGATCTCAGTCCTGGAAATTGAAATCACACTTTTGAAATACTAAGTCACCGGCTTTTGCAAATTTAATAAAGTTTAAGTATTTTTCATAAATTATGAATTGAGAACTGGAATTGAGGAAAATGAATTGTTTTGTGACTTAATTGCTTATTGTGGACTGAGTATGGGATCGGGCTGCACGCCGCAGTGGTTTATATGTGGATCGGGCTGCACGCCGCAACAGTATTGCGCTTGGGCTGTAGGAGCCCCTCCGGAGTCTGTACACACCCCCAGTGAGCGCCATCGACGTTAAATTGGATCGGGCTACACGCCGTAGTGGTTATGTGCATTGCATTGCATCTATATTTGTTGAATTACTCTATGGTAGCTGTATTGTATTGTTGCTGTTAGTTCGTAGGAGATTCGGACTGTAGTGTAGCTTCATATTATGGTATTTTGTGGATTTCTTACTGTCAGCTACTTATATATATTTGTTACTCACTGAGTACTTAGTACTCACCCCTACTCCCTGCACCTTTGTGTGCAGACTCAGGTACTCAGGAGCAGTAGACGGGAAATTCCAGCGGTTGCAGTGTCATATCGGGTTGCTGAGGTAGCTGCTTACGTTCGCAGAACCTAGCTTCTCCTCTCATTTCCAGTTGTTATTTTGTATTTTGTATTCAGACTTGAGTACTTCCATATCGTACTCTCTATTTCCTATTGGGTTTTGTTAGAGGCTCTAGACTTGTGACTCCGGATCTTTGGGAGTGTCAGTATTATTATTATTGGAGTTCTTAAACTCATATATTCTTCTTGAGTTGTCCATTTGGGAACGGGTATTTTGTGATAATTAAATTGTTGGTCTGGCTGGCCTAGCTTGATTGTTGGGCGCCATCACGACCGGATTTGGGTCGTGACAAGTTGGTATCAGAGCCAGGTTATTAGGACTCGCGAGTCATGAGCCGGTTTGGTAGGCTTTCGCGGATCGTTACGTAGACGTCCGTATCTATCCTCGGAGGGCTACAGAAACTTTAGGAAAAACCTTATTTTCTTGAATTCATATCGTGCGATTTGTGTTATCATGAAATTAATTCTTTCCATATTCTATTCTCTCACGGATGGCGAGAACACGTGCTAGCGGACGTGGCGGACCACCACAAATGGCACCCAGAGGCCGTGGTCGTGGTAGAGGTAGGGCAGTAGTGCCCGCACCTGCTGACCCACCAGTTGACCAAACTCAGGGTTAGATTACAGCTCCGATGGCCCAGGTTCAGGATCAGGTTCCAGCTGCAGGCACCCCAACAGCTCAGGTTCAGGTGCCGGCAGTTTCTATTGAGATACCGGGTCTTCAAGAGACTTTGGCCCAGATTTTATCAGTATGCACTGGCTTAGCTCAGGTGGTTGCAGCCTCTACTGCAGCGGCTTCTTCACAGGTAGGGGGGGAATCAGACCCCCGTGGCTCGTACACCCGAGCTGATAGTTCAGGGTTTACAGGCACCAGAGGCAGCTCCAGCTCAGTCGACTGCACTTGCTGCACTAGCCCCAGCTTATGTGGTTCCAGCTATGCCTGACGATAAGTAGCGTCGGTTGGAGAGGTTTGAGAGGCAACAGCCTCCGGCATTCAGTAGTGTTGCGGGTATTCTAGAGTCCAGCGGTGTTTCATTCACCACTTTTCAGTTCACAGGTGCAGCATTTCAGTGGTGGGAGGATTTCGAGAGGCGTAGGCCCGCTGGGGCAGTGCCCCTCACTTGGCAGCAGTTCTCCATGGTATTTTTGGAGAAGTACGTGCCTCGGTCTCGGAGAGAGGAGCTGCGACGTCAGTTCGAGTGGTTGAAGCAGGGAGAGATGACGGTTAATTAGTACGAGATGAGATTCACACAGTTGGCCCGTCATGCCATGTGGATGGTTCCTACGGACAGAGAGAGGATTCGGAGATTTATTGATGGCCTTATTTATCCCATCCGCATATTGATGACCGGGGAGAGAGTTTCGACAGAGTTACCTTTGAGGAGGTGGTTGATGCTGCCCGTCACATTGAGACGGATCGCCGCGAGAGCGGGAGGAGAGATAGGCTAAGAGGCCTCGTGGTACCGGAAGCTACGGTGGTGCTCCGTCTAGGGGCCAATTTCGGCATAGCGAGAGGTCACTCTTTCGGGTCTCATCAGTCTGGACGTACAGAGTCCAGTGGGGTTTCATCAGATCGTGGTCGTCAAGGCCAGCAGGGTTATCAGGGTCGGCAGAGCCGTCAGCAGAGTCAGCCTGCACTGAGTGCTCTTCCAGCTCAGAGCTCTGCTCCTGCTTCCTCAGCACAGGGTTCATCGGTAGCGAGGGGTCCTCAGCAGCCCCTTCTTCCATCTTCAGGCCGTTGTTTTGAGTGCGGTGATTTGGGCCATATCAGGAGAGAGTGTCCTCAGTGGCTTCGTAAGCGGTCTCAGCAGAGGGATCAGCCCTCGTCTTCTACTCCTGTTTCTTCGGCGCCAGCACAGTCGGCTAGGACTGGTGGCCAGGTATCCAGAGGTCGCCCTAGGGGTGAGGATCGTACTGGTGGAGGCCAGGCTCGTTTCTATGCTCTTCCGGATAGGAAGGATGCTAGTGCTTCAGATGCGGTTATTTCAGGTATTATCTCAGTCTGCCACAGGGATGCTTCTGTCTTATTTGATCCCGGATCCACCTATTCTTATGTCTCTACTTATTTTGCACATCATTTGGGTATGACCCGTGGTATTCTTGATTTGCCCGTACATGTGTCTACCCCGGTGGGGGATACTGTTGTTGTGTATCAGGTATATCGATCCTGTGTTATTACTATTTGAGGGTTTGGAGACCCGAGTTGATCTATTACTACTGGGCATGGTAGATTTCGATGTTATTCTAGGCATGGATTGGCTATCTCCTTACCATACGATTCTGGATTGTCATGCCAAGACAGTCACACTAGCTATTCCAGGTAATCCGAGGATCGAGTGGCGTGGCTTGACTGATTATGTGTCCGACAGGGTGATTACTTATATAAAGGCCCAACGAATGATTGGCAAGGGTTGTTTATCTTATTTGGCCTTCATTAGAAATGTTGAGGCCGAGACACCCGGTCTTGATTCGGTCCCCATTGTGAGGGAGTTTCCGGATGTATTTCCAGCAGACCTGCCAGGCATGCCGCCTGATAGAGATATTGACTTTGGTATTGACTTGGTGCCGGGCACTTGGCACCAGCAGAGTTAAAAGAATTGAAAGAACAGCTTCAGGAACTCTTAGATAAGGGTTTCATTCGTCCGAGTGTGTCACATTGGGGTGCACCGGTGTTGTTCATGAAGAAGAAAGATGGCACAATGAGAATGTGCATTGATTACAGGCAGCTGAACAAGGTAACAGTGAAGAATAAATACCCATTACCTCGTATTGAGGACCTATTTGATCAACTACAGGGAGCTAGTGTATTTTCTAAGATTGATCTTCGATCGGGCTATCATCAGTTGAAGATCAGGGACTCAGATATTATGAAGACAGCGTTCAGAACGCGATATGGGCACTACGAGTTCCTGGTGATGTCTTTTGGGTTGACTAATGCCCCAGCTGCATTCATGCACTTGATGAATAGTGTATTTCGTCCGTACCTTGATTCTTTTGTGATTGTGTTTATTGATGATATTATGGTATATTCACGCAGCCAGGAGGAGCATGCACAACATTTGAGAGTGGCATTGCAGAGGTTGAGAGAAGAGAAGCTTTATGCGAAATTCACTAAGTGTGAGTTCTGGCTTGATACCGTGGGTTTTCTGGGACATGTAGTGTCCAATAATGGTATTCGGGTTGATCCACAGAAGGTCGAGGCAGTGCAGAATTGGCCCAGACCTTCCTCAGCTATAGAGATTCGGAGTTTTCTCGGCTTGGCAGGCTATTATCGCCGGTTTGTTCAAGATTTCTCATCTATTGCTTCACCGTTGACTAAGCTGACACAGAAGAATGCTCCATTAGTGTGGTCTGATGAATGTGAAGAGAGCTTTCAGAAGCTCAAGGAGGCTTTGACCACAGCTCCAGTACTTGTGTTACCATCGGCCTCAGGGTCATATACGGTGTATTGTGATGCTTCCGGAGTTGGACTCGGTTGTGTGTTGATGCAGGAGGGTAGAGTTATTGCATATGCTTCTCGTCAGGCTAAAGCCCCACGAGAAGAACTACCCTGTTCATGATTTGGAGTTAGCTGCTATTGTTCATGCCTTGAAGATTTGGAGGCATTACCTATATGGTGTATCTTGTGATGTATATACAGACCACCGCAACCTTCAGCATTTGTTTAAGCAGAAAGATCTAAATTTGAGGCAACGGAGATGGCTTGAATTGCTTAAAGACTATGATATTACTATCTTGTACCATCCGGGGAAAGCCAATGTAGTGGCTGATGCATTGAGCCGGAAGGCTATTAGTATGGGCAGCTTGGCGTATATCCCAGTTGGGGAGAGACCCCTTGCAGTTGATGTTCAGGCGTTAGCTAATCGGATGGTGAGGCTGGATATTTCTGAGCCCGGTCGGGTGATGGCTTGTGTAGTTGCTCGTTCTTCTTTATATGATCGTATTCGAGAGCGCCAGTATAAGGACAGAGTTCAGCATGATGATGCCAGAGATGTCACTATTGATAGTGATGGTGTAATGCGGATGCAGGGCCGGATATGCGTGCCCAATGTTGATGGCCTTCATAAATTGATATTGGAGGAAGCCCACATCTCGCGGTATTCTATTCATCCAGGAGCCGCGAAGATGTACCAGGATTTGAAGCAGCATTACTGGTGGAAAAAGATGAAGAAAGATATTGTGAGCCATATGGCTCGGTGTCTAAACTGTCAGCAGGTCAAGTATTAGCATCAGAGACCTGGTGGTGTATTCCAGTGTATTGATATTCCTGAGTGGAAGTGGGAAAGGATTACTATGGACTTTGTTAGTGGACTCCCTCGGACAGCGAGGAAGTTTGATTCGGTTTGGGTGGTGGTGGATAGGTTGACCAAGTCAGCTCACTTCATCCTAGTGTGTACTACCTATACCTCAGAGCGGTTGGCAGAGATATTCATCCGTGAGATAGTGAGATTGCATGGAGTTCCCATTTCTATTATATCAGACAGAGGTACCCAGTTCACATCTCAGTTCTGGAGGACATTTCAGCGAGAGTTGGGTTCACAGGTAGAGCTGAGCACAGCATTTCATCCACAGACGGATGGGCAGTCCGAGCGTACTATTCAGATATTAGAGGACATGTTGCGTGCTTGTGTCATTGATTTCGGTGATTCATTGGCTGATTATTTGCCTTTGGCGGAGTTTGCTTACAATAATAGCTATCAGGTCCAGCATTCAGATGGCACCGTATGAAGCTTTATATGGGAGACGATGTAGGTCTCCAGTTGGTTGGTTCGAGCCCGGCGAGGCTAGGTTGTTAGGGACAGAGTTAGTCCAAGATGCCTTAGATAAGGTGAAGGTGATTCAGGAGAGACTTCGCACAGCTCAGTCGCGTTAGAAGAGTTATGCAGACCGGAAGGTCCGAGATGTGTCTTATTCAGTAGGTGAGAAGGTGTTGTTGAAGGTTTCGCCTATGAAGGGTGTTATGAGGTTTGGAAAGAAAGGGAAGTTGAGCCCAAGGTTCATTGGACCTTTTGAGGTGCTTAGGAAAGTTGGGGAGGTGGCTTATATACTTGCTTTGCCACCCAGTTTGTCGGGAGTTCACCCGGTGTTCCATGTATCTATGCTCCGGAAGTATGTCGGAGACCCGTCTCATGTGTTGGACTTCAGCACGATACAGCTAGATGAGGATTTGACTTATGATGTGGAACCAGTAGCCATTTTGGGTCGACAGGTTCGTAAGTTGAGATCCAAGGACATAGCTTCAGTGAAAGTGCAGTGGAGAGGTCGTCCCGTGGAGGAAGCAACTTGGGAGACCGAGCAGGAAATGCAGAGCAGATATCCACACTTGTTTGATGCTCCAGGTATGTTTCTTAACCCGCTCGCGGACGAGCGTTTGTTTAAGTTGGGGAGAATGTAACGACCCGGCCCGTCGTTATGGGAATTACCACCCCGTTACCTTGCAATTACATATCTTATGCTTTTATAACAGTATTAGAGTATATCGGGTGAGTTAGGAGTGATTTGGATTGAAAATGAAACAAATAGCATGTTTGAAGAAAGCTTGAATATGAAAAGTCAACCAAGAGTTGACTATTGAGTTAGAGTGCTCGGAACCGGATTCGATGATTCGACTAGTTTCGGGGGATCATTTATGACTTAGGAGAACAATCGAAATTGAATTCGGAGGTCCGGTGTAGTTTTAGGCTTGAATTGGCGAAGGTTGAATTTTGGCGAAATCCGGATGGTAGGTGATATTTTGATCCGGGAGTTGGAATGGAATTCCGACAATTTTTGTAGTTTCGTTATGTGATTTTGGATATGTCTGCAAATTTTTAGGTCATTCGGACATCGTTTGATCGGGTTTTGGATTGAATGTTAGTTTTGAAAGTTTTGAAGAAACTTAGGCTTGAATCCGTGAGTAAATGGAGATTTTGATGTTTAGTGTGGTGTTTTTATGATTGGAACAAGTTCGTATCATGTTTTGGAGTATGTTGGTGGTTTTCGTTGGGGTCCCTGGGGTCTCGGGATGAATCCGGGGGTCCAAACGGACTATTTTGGAAGAAAAGAGAAGGCTGGTTGTTGTCATAAACGCAGCAGGTTTTTGCTCTCCGCGATCGCGGGGAGGGGGATGCGATCGCGTAGGGCTGGGAGCTAGGCCATCGCGATCGCAGGATCACCAGTCGCGATCGCGTAGAGTTAACCGCGTGGCCATCGCGATCGCATGGGCATCTACGCGATCGCGTAGAAGTGAAATGGGGTCCAGGGAAAAATGTGCTACGCGATCGCAGGAAGAGGGACACGATCGCGTGAAGCCGGATGATTGTACATCGTGATCGCGTGAGGAGAGTCGCGATCGCGTGAGGCCGAAATTTTTGAACATCGCGATCGCGTGAGTAGAGTCGCGATCGCATAGAGCAACTGGGTCTGGCAGAGAATTTAATCACAGAATAGAGGGTTACGGGTTTATTAACCCAAAACTCAATTTTGAGCCCTAGAGAGAAGAAAACTCGAGGAAATCACTGAGAAGTCATCGGGTATTCGTCGGAGGTAAGATTCTTGACTCAAAAACATCATTTTATGGAAGTATTAACATCAATTTTCATGAAATTGGGTTGAAATCTTGAAGAAATGTGGCCCAATTATTGAAAACGGGATATTTGGATTTGGAAGGCCATTTGAACTCCGATTTTGATAAATTTTATATGCACGGACTCGTGGCGAGATGAGGGTCACGTTGGTACTAATTTCGAAATTTTCCGAGCAGTGGGCCCGGGGTCGGGTTTTACCAACTTGGTGTATTTATGCAATTTCATGTAAATTGAAGTGGGTTATGGTTCTTTGACCCGTATTTGATATAATTATTGTTATTTGACTAGATTCTACACACGAGGCAGCGAAATTCAAAGGAAAAGGCATTACGGACGAGTCTACGACCGGCTAGAGGTGAGTGGTTTGTGTATATAGTAGCCTGAGGGTTCGAAACCCCGGCTTAGCATATTGTGACGCTAGTAGGGCGTGGCTCGCACACCGTGAAAGGTGCGGGATTGATTGTGATTGGGGATTGAGACTTGGTCCATCCCGGAATTGAATAATATGTTGTTAGTGTTGGAAATATACTGTATGTGATATATTTGTGGGCTGTAAGCCTTGTTTGGGGCCTTGTGCCGATCTGTAGCGTCCTTAGAGGACAATATTTATGTGATAGCTATAATTGCTTAAATCACTGATCTCAGTCCTGGAAACTGAAATCACACTTTTGAAATACTAAGTCACCGGCTTTCGCAAATTTAATAAAGTTTAAGTATTTTTCATAAATTATGAATTGAGAACTAGAATTAAGGAAAATGAATTGTTTTGTGACTTAATTTCTTATTGTGGACTGAGTGTGGGATCGGGCTGCACGCCGCAGCAGTTGATATGAGGATCGGGCTGCACGCCGCAGCGATATTGCGCTTGGGCTGTAGGAGCCCCTCCGGAGTCTGTACACACCACCAGTGAGCGCCGTCGACGTTAAATGGATCGGGCTACACGGCGTAACGGTTATGTGCATTGCATTGCATCTGTATTTGTGGAATTATTCTGTGGTAGCTGTATTGTACTGTTGATGCTAGTTCGTAGGAGATTCGGACTGTAGTGTAGCTTCATGTTGTGGTATGTTGTGGATTTCCTACTTTCAGCTGCTTATATATATTTGTTACTCACTGAGTACTTAGTACTCACCCCTACTCCCTGCACCTTTTGTGTGTAGACTCAGGTACTCAGGAGCAGTAGACAGGCAATTCCAGCGGTTGCGGTGTCATATCGGGTTGCTGAGGTAGCTGCCTACGTTCGCAGAACCTAGCTTCTCCTCTCATTTCCAGTTGTTATTTTGTATTTTGTATTCGGACTTGAGTACTTCTATATCGTACTCTCTATTTCCTATTGGGTTTTGTTAGAGGCTCTAGACTTGTGACTCCAGATCTTTGGGAGTGTCAGTATTATTATTATTGGAGTTCTTAAACTCATATATTCTTCTTGAGTTGTCCATTTGTGAACGGGTATTTTGTGATAATTAAATTGTTGGTCTGGCTAGCCTAGCTTTATTGTTGGGCGCCATCACGACCGGATTTGGGTCGTGACATAAAGGTGCAAGAGTAAATTTTCTGCCATTTACTTCAAGCGAATATTTGTTCTTTCTCCCATCATGAAAAACGTTCCTGTCATACTGCCAATGACGACCCAGTAATATATGACAAGCTTGCATAGGCACTATGTCACAACAAATATCATCCTCATATCTACCAACGTTAAATGAAATCATACACTATTTATTTACCTTTAGTTCACTACTATCATTTAACCATTGGAGTCTATAGGGAGTAGGGTGTTTCACGCATGCAAGTCCCAGTTTTTCCACAAAGTATGAACTAACCACATTAGAAAAAATACCACTATCAATGATCATAGAGAAAGTTTTTTCTTTTATCCCACACCTAGTATGGAATATATTCTCTCTTTGTGATTCACTATTGCTTCATAAATTGATAGTCATAATCCTCCTAACTACCCCAACCATTCCATAATTAGGTAGTTCTAAATCACCATCATCACTCATATCTCCCTCTTCTTCTCCTTCACTCTTTTCACTCTCATATCCTCCATCTTCTTTTAGAATGATATTTTTTCTACTTGGACATTCATGCATCATTTGTCCCCTTCCTTTACATTTATGACACTGAATAGAACTAGAAGGTGTAAAAGGTTTAGGGTTAAAGGTTTTACCTCTCTCTTTGTTCTCCAATTTATCTTTTCCCTTGTCTTCTTGAGGTCTAGAAGAACTCTTCATCTCATGATTTGGTCATGGCTTCTTAGGCATGGTGCTTGTCCGACCTCTCTATGAGCTAGTTTGCTTTTTTTATTTTTTATTTTGATTTTATACCTTTATACACAAATAAACTAACTCCTCTATTGTTACATATTATTGTAATTCAACTACATCAGCTATTTCCTTATTTAAACTATTTAAAAACCTAGCCATTATAGCCTCTTCTTCCTCCATACAATTAGCTTGGATCATAGCTATCCATAGCCTTAAAGTACTCATCTACTGACATTGACCCTTGCTTCAATGTTTGAAGACGTAGTTGTAGCTCTCTTTCAAAGTGTGATGGTACGAATCTCTTCCTCATCACGCTCTTAGCCTCAACCCAAGTAGCAATTGGTGCTTGTCCTTCTTGCAATCTATCCCTATTAAGCTTTTTCTACCAAATAGAAGTATAGTCAGAAAACTCAACAACAGCAAGTTTAACCTTCTTACCATCAGAGTAGTTGTGACAGTCAAAGATGGCTTCAACCTTAATCAAGATACAAGTCTGGATCCCTTGTTCCCTTGAAAGATGGCATATGCATCTTTATACAACTTATATTATCATCCTCTATTCTACCTCTTTGTCCCCTCCTATCTCCTCTCACCCTATCAAAATCAATATCATTAAAATCATAAATAAATTTTGCTTGATTTACAATAGGAGCATGGGGTACATTTCTTCTGGCAGGTGGCCTAACAGTATTTTCCCTCCTAAGTTCAATTATTGTATCATATTGATCTGCAATGGTATCCCTCATTTCTTGGAGTTGAAGATTCAGCCTTTCAAACTGTTGATGCATGGCTTGTAAGGTAAAATCATTCCTTGCTTTGATTTCAGCTTCTTGGAGAACCCTTCGTTCATCATCACTACATGTATGTGACATCTTTAAAAAATGTATCACACAAATTAGTTTTTTTTCTATCGGAATAACCTTTGAACAAAGTACTTTATAGATTTATAGTTAAACCCAACTTGTATGTAGTTCTCAGTAGTATAACTCAAAATTATTTTCTTTTGTTTTTGGGAACAAATAAAAGAAGAAAGAACCAAATCTTAGAATTTTTAGGCTCGGTTGAAACACGATACGCGAAAAGGAAAGAATATAGATATGCAGAATACAAAGAGTAAGAAAATCGAGGATCCCCTCTTCTTGTTTCCTTTGTTAATTTTTGGAAATAACTTAGATACAAAAGATATATCCTGAAGAGTATTTCTTTTTTGCTTTAAATTGGCTTTCATTTTTTTTTCCAGTATTCAAGATATCCCAAGAATTATCAAGAACGAAATTTTGATAGAACTGCTCTGATACCACTTGATAACAACTAGGTCGAGAATCCAAACTAGAGTAAAAATCTATATATATAAATAAATAAGGGAGGTGAGGGAGGTGATGTGGCATCTCTATAGTGTAGGAATCCTCAATATCTTTTTCTCATTTTTTTTTTGAATATTTTCTTACCGCTTTTTCATTTTAACTATTTAAAAAGTTCTCACCATAACAAACTCATACATGTTCATTGGGGGTTATGACTTTTCAAGTCCATAACCTCCAACCCTTTAATATATTCCTAATAACTCTCTATATATCTCATGCTTCTCTTCTTTCTCACACCTGACCATTACCCATTCTATTGAAATAGATTCCATCTTTCTATTATTCATATCATCACATTGCTATTTCTTTAGAGATTTACGTTTCCGTATTTCAAATTGTAGTTTTAGTATTTTGGTCTGCTTACTCAGAACTCATTTGGAATATGTAGTTTTTTATGATCGTAATGGAGTATATCTTGATTTTGTTCCCTAGAAACTATGTTCAGGTTCGTATTTTGTGAATTGAATTTGAAAATTAATGACTTGAGTATGTTTGTTATCTTATCTTCTCAAAGTTCTACGTTAATTAGCTAGAGCTCAGTACTTTGAAGTGAATTCCATCTTTCTATCTTATGGGTTATTGTTACTTTCTGTTGTTAATTATAATAGTCAGTTTACCCATTTCATTTTTTCGTTCTTCTTTTTATTCAGAGATTAATTTGTATGTTTCTTCCTGTTCTTCTTTTTCTATTAAACATGTGGAATCATTAAGAAGTTATACTTTAATATAAAAAGAATTTTTTTAGGAAAGACAACGAAATTCATGACAGAAGTATTAAATTTGAATGAGGCAAATGCAAATAGTAACCATGGGAAGAGGGATAAAAAGTAAAATAAGAAAATGAATAAGAAAGTAACAGTATGTACAAAACATCAATAGGTTGTTTGAGGGTACTCTTTTCTTGAATTTACTCTTTTCATGCGCCGAGGGTCGATTGGAAACAGCCTCTCTGCCCTCTCGGGTAGAGGTAAGGCCTGTCTACATATTACCCTCCACAGACCCCACCTTGTGGGAATATACTGGGTTGTTGTTGTTGTTGTTGTTTCCTTTCATAAAATCTCTCTATGTTTTGAGTTCCGTTTCTTCTTCTATAACAGGTATATACACGATCTTACTCTTGTCATGATCATCATTATTTCATAACAATTAAGTAGTTGCATGGTTGGTAGAAGCAGCCAGCCAAGTTTTATTCCAAATCCGACAAATGCATCATCACATATAGAATTAGCAAATTAAATAAGAATTTTACCTGAATTGTTCATTTGACGGGGTAGTAATAAAACAAGGAATTTTTGTTTCATGAGAAATTTCAGTCAAAAAATTTGTTCGTCTAAACCACATTGAGAGACCTTTCTTTTGATATATTATAATAATTGCGCCACTAACTACTCTCAGTTCGTCCAAATATTGAAGGAGAAAAAAAATCTTTCATGATAAGAATCTGGTCATAAAAATCTTTTGAAATTCAGCATTGACAAGGGCTACAATGCTATGATTATCAAGTGAAAAATAAAAGGTTAGTTCAGATTGTGTTTTTCATGTTATTTGTCAAAATAAATAATAGAATAACGTGAACCCCTTATAACCTATAGGTAGATATAAGGATGATGACAAAAGCTATAAGATTAAGTATGATGTGTCAATACATGGGAATGAGCTAGCACGTGAAGATCACAGTAAAAGATGAAATCTTGAGTACAAAAGAGGAAGACTGCAAGAGCATGAGAAGAACGATGAGATGATGAGATTTAGTAATTAACAAGTTATGGATACTACAATAAAAATATTATACTTGCGCCAAGGTTGATGGATCATGGTTGAGGAGATTAAGATTGAGAACGTTTTTTTTTTTTAATTGGAAGCCATTTATTTAAGACAATAAATAAAAGTTTGAGCTGAAAAATAATAAAATATGTCAACTAAACTAAATCAGCGATTTTCAAAATGTCATCCACGATCGGTTTGTTGAAAGATTCTAAAATGCTGTGATTTTGATTTTTGTTTCAAGTGAAAGAGATGAAAAAAAGGAACAAAACAAGTACCTACGTTTAATATATTAAACATAGAAAATCGCATATATTAGGACCGCGTATACAGAGGCGGATCCAGGATTTCAGGAGAATGGATGCACAATTATTCGACCACCGTTTGATTTGGTTCTCTAAAACTCGCTTTAGAGAACTATCAATAATAGCATCATTATTTATAGTTACAAGTATTAAACTCAATATTTAATTCAAGGATATATCAAAGGGTAAATCCAAAAACAGAAGAATGCATGAAAAAAAAATAGATAGAGAGAAAAGAATGAAAAAGAAAATAGTAGAGAGATGAAGATATATAGGGAAGTGGATTCAAATACAAGACGAATGGGTTAATAGTGCACAAAACTACCAATGCACCAAATGATCTTTTGACCATGGGTCCCCACATGAAAAAGTAAATACTTTATGTGAAAAATATCTCTGTAATACACAGCTTAAGGAGGGGAACATGGGTGCACGTGCCCCTCAACGTGGATCCACCTCTGCGCGTATATATACGTATATAAAGGTGAAAATTTTCCTTTATAAGTTCTTCTCTTCTCAAAAAATAAAATAAAAAATTGTATGAAAGCATGTCAACTAAGTTGTCTTACCATATAAAAATATTTTATTTGTCGAGTCACAAAAATATATAATTTAGTTGTATGGATACTCATAAGAAAATTTCTCAAATATCTTGATTAATTATAAAGATTATTTCAAAGTTCATTAATGTCTTACAATCGCGCGAAGCGCGGGATGTTTTACTAGTTTGAGAAGTAAATGCCGAACCAATAACAACAGGAATTGAACAACTAGAATTAAAGAGACAGAAATAAAGGATATGGGAAAGATTCAAGGAAAGAATTCCGAGAACTTTCAAAGAAGGCAAGTTCTATAGCCTGACAAGATCAAAGTAACACGTCTTGATTTATGAAAGAAATCAAACGCCTTTACTTAAAAAGCAAATCAAAATAATATATTCGGTTCTTGACCTCTTTACGAGTAACTTGAGACAATAATTAATACTAGTATTAATTGTCTTCTAAGAATACCACAAAGGAATCAAAGATATCACAAAAGAGAAGTAATCTTACTACCTTGAACTATGAACTAGTAAAGGTTGAAAGATAAATCTCAAAGCACAAGTAACAAATATTCAAAAGAACTCTCAAAGTATGATATACTTAATCAATAATATTCTGTCTTATGAATGAGAAGAACATCCTATTTATAGGAGTACAAAGGCATAAAAATAATATTAAAAACTAGGTGGGGTGGTTGTAATGGAAAACATAATCATTACAATAAGGTAGGTGGTCGCTAAAGACTAAGAAAAGTCATAAATTAGGTGAGGGGCGGCCAAGACCCTTTGGGGCAAATTTGGGCCTTAAAACAACTAGTTTGGGTTATTGGTTTGGATTCCAATCGGGCTCCTCTTTTAACACCTCTTTCTGGAACTCTTTTAAGCTCATTTTGAGCCCATTTGGTGTACTTCAAGGGCTAATTTGGATGACGAAATCTTCCTTCTATTGGACTTCAATTTGAGCAACCAAATAGTTGTAAAACTTCGACAACTCTTCTCCTTTGGGCATGAGCTCTTCCTCTATAGTTAGAAGCTTCTTTATTTGCCATTAAAGTCCAGGAACCTTAGTCTGCAATTCATTAGCTTGAGATCTTGTAAATGGCTTTCTTGGAGCTTCCAAAACTCTATCCTTATTAGTGATGCTATCAGGAGTACTCATATTACTCCTTACACTTCGTGTACTGATTCAAGTGTTTCGAAACCTGGTAGCGGGTGTTGGTTGCTCAAACGTGAAGTCATCAGAGTTAGCAAGGTGGTTGCATGAACTGCTTCCTTCCTCTCATTTTTATTGTTGTACTTAGTAAATTTTACTATTTTTGTTGTATCCAGACCTTGGTAGATGCTCATGACTAGTAACACCCCAATGTCGGGCTTGTGTAATTACTCTGCATTTTTATTTTAAATATTTATTATGAGATTAACGGTTTATAAATGGTATAAAAATAACTTTTAATGGAAAATGATTGAATTGGGAAATTGTGTCGGCTGGCCTTGTCTTCATGAGATGCGCCATCACGACCGGGTCCGCTTTGGGGTCGTGACAAATAGCCAGCTCTAATTATTGTCTTAACAAAATATCTTCCTCCAACGTTATTCCCACAGTGTTCCTCGTGTATTTCTTTCATCACATATTCTTTTTGGGAAGGCCCGAGACATCTTGCAAGAGGGCCACCGAATATCTTTCGATATAAATTGCTTCGATTTAAACGGTGAAACGCTGCCTTTTGGCAAAGTTCTTGAGCCTTTTTCTCATCCTCAGGTAGTATTCCATACTGCAAAAAAATAACAATTTCATTTCTCCAATTTCAAGTTAAATTATTATAATTTAACTCATTTTTATCTTAATTAAGCATTGAATGAAACAAATGTATCACGGAAGCATTTTCTTCATTTGTTACTTCTGCAATCGATGTGAGATTAGCTAAAGCGTCAGCCTCGGCATTTTCTTCTCTTGGACAAGACACGACTCAAACCCCGAATATTTTTGGAATGTCCACCTTAGGTGGAGATCAGACTAACTTCTATCAAGGTGTTAAGAGTTACAAGTAATGAGTAAAATGAAATTATAAAATTGCGACTCGATACTATTTGTGTCTTATAGACTTACTGTTGCTAGTTCATCGATAAAATTTCTATTTGTAAATGTGTTTTGGTCCCCTTTTGTTTTTAAAGAGTACTTGAAAATTATACATCAACTTTTGCAAAACTTCTTGAATCAGAAAGATGTCCTAGTCAATGTAACAAAAACATTTACTTCACCAGGCACGACTGCTAGAAGTAACATTTCGACTTCTGTACCTAGGACAAAAGAATTCATCGTGGAATTTTAATGCCTTCGAATTCTACATGGATATATAATTTTATCCGAAATTCAAATATATATAGTTCTCTTTCCATATTTTATTGATTGGAAAAGTCTCTTAAAGACAACATAAGCTGCGATATGTCGCTAGTTTTCTTTGGTGTTTCTTCCATTACATAGACATACTAGTATTTGCTTGTTGATTTACCTTAGTTTTTCATCTTAAAGTGCAAAAACAACTGTACTGTTATTGACTAGGCACTCTAGACCACCTCTCCCCTTAATTTTATGTCCTATGAAAGTGTAATACATTTTTACACCGTTGCAAATCACCTATGAGAATTTCTACCAATTCTTTTTTTATTTATCAAAGCTCCCCCAACACTCTAAACCAAACAAAAAAGAAAAGATCAGCCAAAAGAACATGTAAGCGAGAAAGTAAGTTGATTCAGAGAAAACAAAAAAAGAATGAGATGAATAATATTCGGAATAAAAGAATCACATTCTTTTATCTTGATTCAATCTTATTATTAGAATACGAAAATTCAACCGAATAAACTGTTTTTTCAAAGGATAGTAATCGATCCGCCGACAGCAATGCCAATGAAGATCAAATTTATCGAGGTCTGAGTCGTGTCTTGTCCTTAAGTTCTCTCTATAAATTTAGTGAATAGGCCCTAACTTTGTGTATTGATGACCAAACCATAGGAAGTTGAATTAAAGTTTTTACTTCAACTTTTCAATAGCCAAGTGTAGTTGTTGGCGGCATTATAAAATAATTTTCTCGGAAATAACGACCAAAGTTGGTTGCTTTTTACCCAGATTTCTGAAAAAGCGACCAACCTTGGTAGTTATTCCATTAAGAAAATAATTTCTGGAAATATAGCGACAACTTTGGTCGCTTATGTTTAAAAAAATATTAAATTATTGAAATGAGATACCAACTTTTGTTACTTATTTTTTAAAAAAAATTAACAAATTAGCGACCAACCTTTGTCTCTATTTTTCCAGATTTTAAAATATAATATTGTATTAGAGACCGAAGTTGGTCGCTTTTTTATGATTAATAATAAATAAAAAAAAATATATTTTACATTTAGAGAGCTACTTTGGTCGCTAAAATTATATTATTAAAATAATAAAGCGACCAACGTTGGCTGCTATAGTCAATACCCGGAATATTTGGTCCCTAAAATAAAGAGACCGGTAATATAGCGAACATACATGTTTGGTCACTTTTAGGCCTATAAGAGATCAACTTTGGTCGCTTTTTGTGGTCGCTCCCTTCAGTTAGACTCGGTTGATCCCATAATCCTTTATTTTTGCAAGAGGTATGTGGTGTACCTCGGGCAAACCCACCAATCGTTTTGGAGGATCATGATCCTCCTATGTCATTTTGCGAATAATACTCCTAACCTACGGTTCACCCTTGACCATCTACTCTACCTATATAGCCCCCAGATTTTCCAAGGGGCGCTGATCAAGCTTGTCCATCGAGCAAGGCCCGTTTCTCGAGCATTGACGAGGATCGAGAATGAGGATGGCCGGGGAGATTTGTTCGCGTGAAAATCGAAGATATGATCCCTTCTAAATTTCTGTCATTCCCCGAGAAGTAGAACACATATCGTAAGTGTCGTATTTCTTATGTATTGACATCTTTTTATTTCATTTGTCATTGTATGTATTTACGGCCGTGCAATTGTTGCCCAAGTTCCTGATGCAGTGCTCTAGTTCAAGGAGTGGATCGAAGGGATCTGTAAGCAAATGTCATACTCTGAGCAACCATGCACAAACCTTTGAAGGGCAAGTGGGATGCTCGATCTCATGGTGAGGTTCTTCCCTGAATAGTTACCACTATGCCCCCATATTATGCAATGCTAACATTTTTTCTTCTCCTATATGTCTTCCTAGACTACCAAACTTAGGTCGCTAAATGAGGATTCGTCTTTACTCGTCGATCTCTCCATTTTGAGATTTCGTGAGGCTGCCACGGAGGAGAAAAAGAATAGGAAAGATTGTCGACCTCGAGATCAAGGGTTAATGATAAAAGGAAAGGGCCCTGGGGATGTGAGGGGGCTTTTAGTAGGGCGAATCCTTCTCAACGGTTTAAAATAGGCGATTCGATCGTCCGACTTCGGAGGCTTCCGTTTTTGAAAAAACATTCCCCGTTTCTACTGAGGGTATATAGAAGGGTGAGCAACACGTGGTGCCTCCTTCTTTTCCTACCAAAGGCATTTCAGGGGACAACAAGCCATTAGTAATTGGCTTGTCCTTTGGTAAAGATCAGCGGCTCGGCATTATGTTAGGCTTTGGCAACAGTCGTAAGATTATTCCAATCCTACACTCTTCCTTTTCATTGAACTCTTTCACAGGCCTTTGAGAGGCTCAAATCCGAGATGCTTTGCTATGAGGCCAGGTTGTGGGAAGCTTCGGATAGGGATAAATCCGTTAAACTTCTTTGTGCGGAGAAGGAAAGCGAGCTAGTTTCCCTGTGGCGCAAAGTGGATCAAAGTCGGAGCCGCGAGACCCACCTCGAAAGACAGGTATCTTGTATTCCATGCTGACACATACTTCCCCTTTTATCTTTGAAGACTAATGTTTTGATATTACAGTTAGAGATCAAGACGGAGTAGTTGGAATGACTTTGGAGCATAGTTGGCCAGGCCAAACAACTGCAGGTTCATGTAGATACGCAAATCGCAGCCAAAGAGAGTACTCTATCCATGGTTTTCAATCTTGAGGTATAAATCAATACCGTTCTTGTGAATGAGTCTGCACGAGCAAATATGATCACAAGGCTTGCGTCCGATGTCTCGGAGGCAAATGCCGAGGTGGTGAATGTCAGGGCCGAGGCCCAAATGAGTAGCACCAGGGCGGATCAAAAAGCGGTGGCCTATTTGAAAAGCGATACTGGTGCTAGATCTGAGCTGAAGAGAGCCCTTGATAGCGCGAGCAGTAACAAAGAGTATGCAAAATGCAAATATCAGAGGGAACTTCTCGAGGAAATTTGTGCTAGGGGCTTCGATCTCTCGGAAGAGAGCAAGCAAGCCAAGGGGGATGAGTACAATGCCAAGTTCCTTTTGTCCGATGCCAAAGATGGCGAGGACGGGACCACCGAGCCATAGTCCCAAGGGGGACATTTACTTATTTCTTTGTTTGTGTGCGTATAACATTCACAGTATGTGGTAAATGGAGCTTGTATTATATTACATGTATGTATAAGGGGGGAACCTCATGACTTTGCATCTTCTAGGTTTCTGTTGGCCATGATTCGTTTCATAGAGTTGGGATTCTGCTGTTAATGTTGTGCTGAAATTGATGGCTCCATGTGGTGTACTAAAGCTTTGGTGGATAGATCATACCCAAATGGGAAAGTGTTCACTAGGCTAGCAATTTCATGGAAAAGTTCTAATTGAGGTAGTTGGTGTTTTCTCTTTGAGGGTAGAATTCTGGTGTATAATTCCCAAATGTTAAATATGCATATTTTCCTGTTAAGGTAGTCTGTAATTGTTGTCATTTGGTATTAATTGGCTTTAAAGTATATAGATATTCTGTCTTGGATCCAAATTCTAAGTGTTATTGGTTGTTTTAGACTTAGGAAGTGTCACGACCCAATTGCGGTCGTGATGGCGCCCAACACTAAAGCTAGGCCAGCCAGACCAACAGACTATTTTCACAACCAAATATCAGTCCCAAATGGACAACTCAAGAAGAATATATTTGTGTCACACCTCCCTTTTTACTACCCCCACTTTGGGAAAAAGCAATATAAATACGCTTGTAGGGTATACCTCGACGCTCAAATACCCGAAAGAATATAAAGCATAGAGGAAGGAGTTTTTCCAATTAAAGGACAATCGGTTCGAGATTTTATTGAGATTAATCAGAGTCGCCACTTGGGAAGATAATGGTGTCCCAAGTCACCGGTTAATCCCGAATCCGAGGAATTTGACTCTTAAAAATGTCTGCGAAGCAAAGATCCGGATAAAGAACTCTGTTAACCCGGGAGAAGGTGTTAGGCATTCCCGAGTTCCGTGGTTTTAGCACGGTCGCTCAATTGTCGTTCCCAACTTTTGTTTGACTCAATATAGATTTTAACAACAAATTGTGCCTTTTACTTAAATATTATTTTTTATGGAATTTGCGGCATCGCGAAAACACGCCTCGAGTCACACCGCAACCAGTACGCCTGTGACCTTTGGTGTATTTCAGCTTTGCCGGGATTTGGATTTGAGTCGCACAAAGTGCACACTCGTTCATAGGAAAGTTCGTTAAATCGCGCCCTAAATAACATCTATCGGCTTTTAAATGTTTTGGGAGAAGCTATGGAATTCGCTATTAGCTTTCGCGAGTCTACTTTATTATCTTATTACTAAGTAAGGGCCCCGCTTGTTTAACGGCGGGCGAGGCTCGTCCCAATTGCATTTTAGAAGTTCAATCTTAATATATACTACAATTTCTATATTGTTTTTTCCTTAATCGTATTTTAACACTAAGTATTCCAGGCCCACATGATTTCTATTGTTATTGGGCCTGGATTCTTCATTCGCTTAATCAGATCAGCAATGGGCCAGCCCAGGCCTTAAAGCCCAGGCAGTCTTCAGGCTTTCATTCAACGGACCAATCAATTTCGCAGGGCAATTCAGGCCCATGTTACACATAGGGCCCAAACCAAATTGTAATAACAAAAGTATAGCACATAATTCATAAAGAAACAAATACTCAGAATTGGAAATGAAATCAAATCACTTTTATTTATTAATAAGGAAATCAATACATAAAAAAAAGAACGGTAATCTTAAGCCAATGGTCTATGTACATGAGAACTCAACCAATTGTTATCACTACATGCTCGTAACTAAGAATCTATACTAAAATCTAACCATTTACTAATGAGATATTCTGGGAAACAACCTACTTGCCTAGGAAATCAGATTAAATTAAAGTGAATCATCTAATTATTTACAGTATCGAAAGAGAAACTAAATGATTACTCACAGGCATTTACTATATTACCGGTTTCATTGTGAGTTATACCTCTTATCATCACAGTTCATCCTAATTGAATTGCTTCAATATCTAATAGTTCCCCTTTAAAACCTGACCAAATCCGAACGGCTGATCCTTAAACATGAATTAACTACATGAGCAATGATTTTATAGTCTAATTGCTCAAATAAACACTCACATTCCTATAGCTTTAAGACTTTAGCACAACTACACAACATATTTTACCATAACTAGTTCATTGCAAAGTTACTAGCCCAATTATAGATGAATCACAACTCAAGCTAACGTTTTCTTCTTTAAATCCTACTTATGTCTGTATACGGGTTCATGATGGAATAGTTAGCTATATGATTTGGTTTGTACGAAAAAAAAAACTGCAATTAAGATCAATTACTGATTTTACGACTGTGATATATCGACTTATGTTTTAAGATTTTTACCTAATTAAACAAAATGTTATACTACCGCTACTATACTACTTGCTATACCACTAGCTATTACATGATTTTTGTTTTGTTTTCTGTTTTTTCAACTACTATATACTACTACAATGGATAAATTACAAACTTAAACTAACAATATTAAACTACGACTACATGACAGCATATAATAATCTAGATCTTCATTTTATTTGATCGAAATCATCAATACAGCTTCAGTTGTAAGAGAAGTGTACCCGGATCACAAAGAAAATCCAATGAGTTCTAGGGAATTAGGCAGATAAGCACATCAAGGTTTTGAACGGCAATGCAACAGTGAGATTGATTATCCACGAAAACAGAACACCACAGCCAAACAGCAAACAGAAATCCCACAGCAAAGGCAAATAGAAATCCAGACCAGTTTGAGCAAGGAACCCCCAAAACCAGAAGAAATTCACCAAGTTCTCACTTAAAATACCAGAAACACTACTGTTCTATTGCTATTTTTACTCTGAAAACTTTTATATCCAAAAGGCAGCCCTTAATCAACCTTTTTAGGGGGTATTTATAGGTATGTGCCAAGGCTGACACTTGAGGAGAAAGTATGTGATTAATCTCACTTCCCCCCTCTAAAATTTATCCCATTTGCACTTTGGCCCTATTTCAATTAACAGAAAACCCTTCCAGCATGTGCTGGAAGGTTCTAAAGATTCTTTTTTAATGGGTTTTTACCAATGTAGCCTTAGGGGTTAGGGATTTTTACTGATTTCCCTTTTTAGGGAGACCATTATACCCTTAAATCTCTGCAAAATTGCAGAAATCAGGGGTACAAATGGCTCCCTTAGCCTCTTAGGTTCTAAATTATTTACCAGATTACTATTTCAAGTTCCCTATATGCCCTCAAAGACATTGCTGATTTACCCGACCTGTCTAGGTCAAGTTTCAGCTTTTTGGGACTTATTTAACTAATAGACAGCCCTTGCATTGGTATTTAAGGGTTGGCCAATTCTACTTTAGGAAACTATTTCAATTTTAGCCTCTTTTAACTTAGTTCCAGTTAATTAAGACCACATTATTTCAATTTTAAGCTAATTGCAGGACTAGCGTGCCTTATTTTTTGAAATTAACTATTTAAAACCTAGCCAGTCTCAAGTTGAGACTCAGCTTGGGTAATTAAACCCAATTGCTGAACATAGGCTGGGCCCAAGCCTTTGCAGGCTTGGCCACCTACAGTTCAGGGCTCAAGAAGAGCCTGGGCAAGTCTGCATTTGCAGACTTAGCAATTTTGCACAACCAGCCCCTTTTAAGGTGGACTGTGTGTTAGGACCTTATAGAGTTGGTCAACCTTTGCAAAGTTGACCACTCTTAGGTCAATTGTTGCCTAGTAACCCTTCTTTGTTCATTTTAAGTTAATTTAAACTAATTTGCAAGACTAGCCTGCTTTACTAAAGCAATCAGATTATTTAACTAATGGCCAGTCTCTAGTTGAGACTTAGCCTGGGCAAATGAAGCCCAATTACTGAACATAGGCTGGACTAAGGTCTTTGCAGACCTAGCCACCTAAGGTTCAGGGCTCAAACAGAGCCTTGGCAAGTCTGTATTTGCAGACTTAGCCCATTTTGACACAATTAGCCTACTTAAGTGTTGGCCAATGTGTGACAGACCTAACAGAGTAGGTCAATTGCAACATTGACCCCTCTTGGTCACTTATTTAAGTCATAGCTTATTTTTGTGATTTTCAGTTTTAACCTATTTAAAAACTAGCCATTTTCATGGACCTAATGCTAGCAGCTATAACCAATTCTCCTAAAGTTCAAACAATTAATCAGACATTCATAAGAAGCAACAACTAGCAAAACTTAATCATTCTTAACATGCATTGCATACAGAAACACATATGATCCAATAAACATGCATTAATCAACTCAAATTCAGAGGAAACAATTGATATGGTTGAATTTTAGTCAACTAACTCATTTCATCAGATTGTATGTGATACAGTTTGAATTTATGTCAATTCAAACCTAATTACTACCAATTTCAGTCATATGATAGTTTGAAAAACTTCAGAACCTTTAAAGTTCATGGCACAATTACACATATAAGCACATGCTCTCATGAACAGTCAATATGGCTCAGACTAACATAAGCATGGTAATTAGAATTCACTTTGAGGCACTAACCCTAGAATCATGCTAAGCAAATAGAACAGGAAAAGCTAAATAGAACAAACTCAGACACGAGACTAACAGCTAATCCTAGTCCTGAGACTAAACATGAGAATAAATAGAGGAGAAGAATCATTCAAACTAAAAGAAGTTATCTAATATCAACTAGAGGAAAATGCCTAATGCTAACAGAGGATGAAGAAGACAAATAAACTAAATATGTGAAAAATCATGAAGAGAAACATAAGTCATGCTGTTGAAGATTAATAGATCACAATAAAAAGGAAACAACACAAGATAAAAGATAGGTCTTTTGTCTTAGTAGGAAATGAGCATGGTTTGCAGCAGACAGAATAGAAGAAACAAAAAATACGAATAGAAAAAGAACAGTCAGAAATAAGAAAAATAGTATGAACCCTAATACTAAACAGGTTTTCTTTCGAATCAGAGAAATAAAGCAGAAAATAGCATGATGATGAACATAAACATAAACCTTAAGACTAACGGACGAAGCACAAAATATCAAGAATAAGTCGAACATGCAAAACATGAAAACATGAAGGACAGGCGAAGAGAAAAAAGAAAGAAATTAAACACAGAAGGGACAGGGACTTAGCTTTGCGGGGTCTGTCCCCCAAGCTTCCTAACCCTTTTATTCACTCTCTTTTTCAGACTCTTTTTATTTTTTTCTTTGCTTCTTTTCCTTATCTCTTTTCAGACTTCCAGACATCTTTTCTTTATTCCCTTGTTTCTTTTTTTCGTTTCTGACTTTCTTGTTTGGACTTCAAGACGAAGCCTTTCTTGGGTTTTTGTTTGAAGAGGGGTGTTTGGGGAGGGTAAAGGACGGATCTTGAAAGATTGGAGTTTAGGGGTCGCCGGAGTTAGGGTTCCGGCGACACTTTTTGGGATATTCGATGAGTTCCAGGCCGATTCGAGGGAAACCATTGGGGTAGGGTGATAGATCAGGTGAAAAGGGTTCGAATGGCGTTGGTTTGAAGGAAGTTCTCGTTGTTTGAGTGGTTTCCGGCTAAGTTCCGATGATCGGAGTTTTTCAGAGAAGGATCTGTTCTTGGGGTTTAAGGGGTTTTGGCTATGGCTTGAGGTGTAGAAGAAGGAGAAGAGGGCGAGGGAGATGAAGAGGGTGGCCGGAGACCACCGTGGAAGTGGTGGCCTCCATGGCCGGCGATGAGATGAAGATGATGAAGAAGAAGAGGGGCGAGGGAGAGGGCGGCTAGGGTTAGAATCTTGAAGAAATGGCCGGCCGTTCAGACTTGAGCCTTTTATAGGCGATGAGGTTAAGGAGATCTTGGCCGTCCAATTGATGAAGATCAACGGCCAAGAACATGCATTACTAAAATGCCATCGTTTGGTTATTAAAGAGACCAAAGGTCTCGACCTTCAGATCATCTGAACGGACGGTTGAGATCACTCTTATTTTATTTAATTATCTAAGAAATCTGTCCCTTTTTTCTCAGCCGTTAGATAACACAAATGAACGGCTGAGATTTTTGCCAATTCAAGGACTTAGAGACCGGATCAATTGGGCCTATGCACTAGGCTATTCAATTCATATCTTTTGGCACAGAACAAATATACCCAAACTATTTTTGTATTTTTCTGATTTTAATTATTTTTATGTATTTTCTTTTGTACTTTTTTTTCTTTTTCTTTTATGGAATATTATAAAAACTTACTCTCCTACTTATTCTAATTACCTAACATTTTTTGCAATTTTTCTACTATTTTCTCTAATTTCCGCTATTGAGAACTATATATTTTTTTAAATTTTCTTCTTTTAAACTAATCAAATTAATCAAAGTAATTACCTAGCCTATTTTTTCTAATTTCTAATTATTCAAACACATAAAGTGTAGCTAATTTCAAACAAAGCAAGTAATTGCACTCAAAAACATAATTATTTTAATTTTGGAATTAATTGCCCGGTGCAAAAATCACGTGCTCACAGCTGCCCCTCTTTGCTTGGGAACACGAAGAGTTTCAGTGCAAAGACAAGTGAGCAGTAATGAGAGATTTTTGCACATTGGCACATTCCGTAAAAGCATTTTGGAAAACCTTTTGACCGCACCCTGCTTTAGAGGTTGCCTACATATCCTGGGCTAAACAGGAATCAGGTCAGTGTAGTTCGGGAAGGTCTGGCAGTATAAAAACTAAATGAAGAAGCTATTATAAGCTATGATCCTACAATTACAATTGTTCCTAATCTAGCCTTTGTTTGCTTCTTCTTCTCTTTTCCTTGATTTTCTGTGATGCCAACTTTCTTTAATGTTGATTTTCTTTTCTTGCTTTCCTCTTTTTTTTTGAATTTTCGATGGTAGTTCTTATCCTCGGGATGAAGCCTGCCCAAAACAAAACAAAGCAACAAACTTTTCTTCTGCCCCAGTGTGGGCTTTTAGCTAACACAAAACCAAAATTGCAGGAAGTAAATATGCAGAAATGTATTCCCGTGTTAGAAGGTGGGTGCCTAACAGAAATTAAACGTGCAATGCAGAAAAATATTCCCTTGTTTGAAGGTGGGCGCCTAACAGAAATTAAACGTGCAACGCAGAAATGTATTCCCGTGTTAGAAGGTGGGCGCCTAACAGAAAAACGTGCAAATGCAGAAATGTATTCCCGTGTTAGAAGGTGGGCGCCTAACAAAAATTAAACGTGCAATCCAGAAATGTATTCTCGTGTTAGAAGGTGGGCGCCTAACAAAAATGAAACGTGCAATGCAGAAATGTATTCCCGTATTTGAAGGTGGGCGCCTAACGGAAATTAAAAATGCAATGCAATGCAGAAAATTATTCCCTCAGCCTGAGGACTAGGGAGTGGATTTTAAAAGATGTTACCTCCTCTTTTTGAAGGTGGGCGCCTAACAGAAATTAAACGTGCAATGCGATGCAGAAAAGTATTCCCGTGTTTGAAGGTGGGCGCCTAACAGAAATTAAACATGCAATGCAAAAATGTGTTCCCGTGTTAGAAGGTGGGCTCCTAACAGAAATTAAACATGCAATGCAGAAATGTATCTCCGTGTTAGAAGGTGGGCGCCTAACAGAAATTAAATGTGCAATGCAGAAATGTATTCCCGTGTTAGAAGGTGGGCGCCTAACAGAAATTAAACATGCAATGCAGAAATGTATTCCCGTGTTAGAAGGTGGGCGCCTAACAGAAATTAAACGTGCAAATGCAGAAATGTATTCCCGTGTTAGAAGGTGGGCGCCTAACAGAAATTAAACGTGCAAATGCAGAAATGTATTCCCGTGTTAGAAGGTGGGCGCCTAATAGAAATTAAACGTGCAATGCAGAAATGTATTTTCGTGTTAGAAGGTGGGCGCCTAACAGAAATTAAATGTGCAATGCAGAAATGTATTCCCGTGTTTGAAGGTGGGCGCCTAACAGAAATTAAATGTCCAATGCAGAAATGTATTCCCGTGTTTGAGGGTCGGCGCCTAACAGAAATTAAACGTGCAATGCAGAAATGTATTCATGTGTTTGAAGGTCGGCGCCTAACAGAAATTAAACGTGCAATGCAGAAATGTATTCCCATGTTAGAAGGTGGGCGCCTAACCGAAATTAAACGTGCAATGCAGAAATGTATTCCCGTGTTTGAAGGCGGGCGCCTAACAGAAATTAAACGTGCAATGCAGAAATGTATTCCCTTGTTTTGAAGGTGGGAGCCTAACAGAAATTAAACGTGCAAATGCAGAAAAGTATTCTCGTGTTAGAAAGTGGGCGCCTAACAGAAATTAAATGTGCAATGCAGAAATGTATTCCCTTGTTAGAAGGTGGGCGCCTAATAGAAATTAAACGTGCAATGCAGAAAAGTATTCCCTCAGCCTGATGACTGGGGAGTGGATTTTAAGAGATGCTACCTTCCTCTTTTTGGTATTTTCTTTTACCAATTGTCTTTTGCCTGTGAATTTCTCCACTTATTGGCAAACTTTCTCTTTTTGGTGTTTTCTATTTTCCACATTGGTCACATTCACTTTAAAGTGATTAGTGACAATTTGCTCCTGTATGAAACAAAATTTATTAGATATAAACTGCTGGCAACTGGCATCTGCCGTCCTGCCTCTTATTGCTTTCCTCTTTTGCTTTTCCCCTGCTGTGTGGCCTTTAGCTGCCTATCTCTTGCAAACTCTTTTTTGTATTTTCTTACTTTTCCCTTTTTGTTTTTTTCTTTTTCCGTTGGCCATGTTTACCAAACTTCTTTATTTCCTTCCCAATTTTCTTCCTTTCTGATCCAGTGTTGTTTCAACTTTTGTCATTAGGAGCTGGTAGTTAGCTCTCGAAAGGGTAAACAATGAAATGCAGAAAAATAAAAGAAGGGTAAAGGGTGTTTTGGACAGATGATAGAACTTATCTGGGTATTTGCTGGGTGATTCCGATGACCATGCTATGTATTTAAACTCTTACCCAGTTCGTTCCAATCATTATTCTGTCTCCGAATTGTTTTCAACCCAAACCGATACTATTTTTTGTTGCCTTTTCTCTTTTCTGGTAGTCCTCACGATCGCCCTACGGTGCCTCGAAAGGTTTTCACCAATAGGACTCTCTCATTTATTCTCTCATCCTCACAATCGCCTCACAGTGCCGGTTAAGGTTTTCACTGATGAGACTCTCTCATTTTATTTCTCTCAATCGCCTCACAGTACCGGTTAAGGTTTTCACCGATGAGACTCTCTCATTTTTTTCATATATTTTTTTTCATTTTTTTTCATCATTTTCATTTTTTTTTCGTATCACGGGTATTGTCCGACGTCTTGCTCCTCCTTCATTGCATTCGTTATCATTTCGGAATTGATTAGAAGGTCTTTCTTTGGATTGTAGCGTGGCTTTTGGATGGGTTAAGAAATAAAGGTATAAAGGCTCAAAATTTTATGAGGGTTCAAAAATATTTACAACTCTCGGAATTATTAAACATAATTTCTGCCCCAGTTTCAATATGTGGGGAATTATGGATTTTTCTTTATTGTGACTGAACCTCAGTGAGGCTGCCTACGTACCCTTTCGGGATCAAGTCGAAACGTAGTTCGGAAGTCATTAACTAATGAATTTCTTTTGACTTTTTCCCGATTTTTGTCGTTTTCTCATTTTTCATCATTTTTTTTTCTATTCTCTTTTTTTTTCTTTTCTTTCTTTTCTTTTTTTTTGTTTCTTTCTCTTTTTTTCATTTTCTTCATTGTGCCATAAGCGATTCCGAGAGAGGGATATGAAAGAATATATTAATCATTAAGGCTCAAAAGGGTTGTCAATGGATAAAGTGTTTGGATAGAGAATAAAACGCCTTCGTCATTTCAACTCCAAAATCACAACAAAATACAAAACACATAATTGAAAAGGAATCATACATAGTATCTTTTGACCGCATCTGAATTGATAGCAGTCTCTACGCACTTTCCTTCAACATCTGTTAAATATAATGCCCCATTGGACAACACCCGCGATACCACAAATGGTCCGTGCCAATTTGGCGCAAACTTGCCCTTTGCCTCAGCCCAATGCGGTAAGATACGCCTCAATACGAGTTGTCCTACTTCAAACTTCCGAGGTCGCACCTTCTTATTGTATGCTCTGGCCATTCTTCGGTGATACAACTGTCCGTGGCAAACTGCGGCCAATCTCTTTTCATCAATCAAACTCAATTGTTCCAGCCGGGCTTTTACCCATTCTTCGTCATCTATTCCAGCTTCAGCTATGATCCGCAATGACGGTATTCTACTTCTATGGGTATAACAGCCTCCGTTCCATACACCAGTGAATAAGGTGTGGTTCCGATAGAAGTACGCACTGTCCTGCGGTAACCCATAAGAGCAAAGAGTAACTTTTCATGCCATTGCCTGGATCCCTCCACCATTTTCCGGAGAATCTTCTTGATATTCTTATTCGCCGCTTCTACTGCCCCATTCGCCTTTGGCCTATAAGGTGTGGAATTGCGATGTGTGATCTTAAATCTCTCGCAAACTTCCGCCATGAGATGACTATTTAGATTGGCTCCATTATCTGTGATGATCACCTTAGGAATTCCAAATCGGCATATAATATTCTCATGCACAAAGTCAACCACCGCTTTCTTTGTCACTGCCTTGAACGTTTTTGCCTCAACCCACTTAGTGAAATAATCGATTGCAACCAAGACGAACCTATGCCCATTGGAAGCTGCTGGATCTATCGGGCCGATAACATCCATGCCCCAGGCAACAAAGGGCCAAGGTGCAGACATTGTATGCAACTCATAAGGCGGGGAGTGGATCAAATCTCCATGTACCTGGCATTGGTGGCATTTCCTTACATACCTGATACAATCACGCTCCATAGTGAGCCAATAATACCCAGTTCTCAAAATCTTCTTTGCTAGGACATATCCGCTCATGTGGGGTCCACAGGCTCCAGCATGTACTTCAATCATAAACTCATCAGCTTGTTGTGCATCCACACACCTCAATAACCCCAGATCTGGTGTTCTCTTGTATATAACTCCTCCAATGAGAAAAAATCCATTGGCCAAGCGCCTGATAGTTCTTTTCTGATCTCCAGTGGCCTGTTCCGGGTATTTGTCAGCTTTCAGGTATTCCCTGATGTCATGATACCACGGTTCTCCATCCAATTCTTCTTCCACAGCAAAGCAGTAAGCATTTTGATCACGGACTTGGATCTGGAGTGGATCTATATAGGTCTTGTCCGGATGATGCAGCATAGAGGACAGTGTGGCCAAAGCATCTGCGATCTCATTGTGCATTCTTGGGATGTGCTTGAACTCTATAAACTGGACTCTTTGGGACAACTCGTGGAAACAATATCGGTAAGGTATCAATTTCAAATCTCGTGTCTTCCATTCTCCCTGGATTTGGTGTACCACGAGATCCGAGTCACCCATGACCAAAATCTCTTGAATACCCATGTCAATTGCCATACTTAATCCCAAGATACACGCCTCATATTCGGCCATGTTGTTGGTACGGAAAAATCGAAGCTGAGCTGTAACGGGATAGTGTTGACCCGTACCTGAGATGAGTACCGCTCCGATACCAACGCTTTTGCTGTTGACGGCTCCGTCGAAGTACATTTTCCATCCTGGATTCTCATCTTGTTCGATTTCCTCGACACTCATAGCCTCTTCATCCAGAAAGTATGTCTTTAAAGGCTCATATTCATCATCCACTGGATTTTCTGCTAAGTGATCCGCAATTGCTTGCGCGTTCATTGCCGTACGAGTCACGTAGATAATGTCAAATTCTGTGAACAGAATTTGCCATTTAGCAAGTCTCCCTGTAGGCATAGATTTCTGAAATATGTACTTCAGAGGATCCAGTCGTGATATCAAGTATGTAGTGTATGCTGACAAATAATGCTTCAATTTCTAAGCCACCCAGATCAATGCATAACAAGTTCTTTCTAGCTGAGTATATTTCACCTCGTAAGATGTAAACTTCTTACTGAGGTAATATATAGCTTGCTCTTTCTTGCCCGTCTCATCGTGTTGGCCCAGCACACAACCAAAGGAGTTGTCAAGCACTGTCAAGTACAAAATCAGAGGTCGCCCCGGCTCTGGAGGAACTAACACTGGAGGATTGGCCAAATATTCCTTGATCCTGTCGAAGGCTTCCTGACACTCGTCGATCCATTTCACTGCTGCATATTTCTTTAACAGCTTGAAGATCGGCTCACATGTTGATGTCAACTGAGCGATGAACCAGCTAATGTAATTCAACCTCCCAAATAGGCTCATTACCTCCTTCTTATTCTTTGGCGGAGGTAGACTTTGGATGGCCTTGATCTTTGATGGATCTAGTTCAATACCTCGCCGACTCACTATAAACCCCAATAATTTCCCTGAAGGTACTCCGAAGGCGCACTTCGCATGATTGAGCTTTAGATTGTACCTCCGGAGTCTTTGGAAAAACTTTCTCAGATCTCTCACATGATCAGGTTGCTTTTTGGACTTTATGATGACATCGTCCACATATACTTCAATTTCTTGATGCATCATGTCATGAAACATCGTGGTCATTGCATCATATAAGTTGCCCCGACATTCTTCAATCCAAACGGCATTACTATGTAACAATACGTTCCCCAAGGTGTAATGAAGGCAGTTTTCTCAGCGTCTTCTTCGTCCATCAGGATCTGGTGATAACCGGCATAACAATCTACAAATGAACCGATCTCATGCTTGGCGCAATTGTCGATCAATATGTGAATGTTTGGCAATGGGAAGTCATCCTTTGGACTGGCTTTGTTGAGGTCCCTGTAGTCCACACACACTTTGGTCTTTCCATCTGGGGTATTTGGTGACTCGTATGACCTTTGCCTCAAACTGCTTATTCACCTATTCTTTTATCTTTACACTAATGTCCGTTTTGAATTTCTGCAACTTTTGCTTTACTGGCCAGCATTCAGCGTAGATAGGCAACTTGTGTACCACCAAATCAGTGCTGAGTCCGGGCATGTCATCATAGGACCAGGCAAAAATGTCCTTAAACTCATGCAACAACCTTATCAATTCATCCCTGAGGGGTGCCTCCAAATGAACACTAATTTTTGTTTCCCGGACATTATCTTCGCTCCCCAAATTTATGGATTCTGTATTACTCAGATTCAGTTTGGGCTTTTCCTCGTATTGTTTCATGTCCTTACTTATTTCCTCCAGGGCTTCCTCATCCTCACATTCTATCTCATTATCCTCCTCAATTTCTTGTATTGTAATGCGACTGTCAGAACTGGGTCGAGAATCCTTCACGCATGACATGGCATCAGAATCAACACATACAGAACTGTAAATAAAAAAAAATTAAGAAAAATAAGGCAAAAATGAAGAAAAAGGAAAAACTGCATTTCATTGATAAAAAGATGAACAAAGTTCGAGATACATTATGATTCTTCTTTTCACGAGGGGGGTGGGAGAACTATAAAAAGTAACAATTATTTTTCTGGGAAAGCAATGATGAAATTTTCGGAGCTAACTACCAGGACTCCTTCCTGATAGGGAAAGGAGTAGCTTCCCAATTGTTCAACATGATGTCAGGTCCCACAAACTGCACATCCATTTTTCTAGTGCCTTCCCCTACTTCAACCATATTCACATCCCCAAATATCTTTTCAAAACTCAGAATTTCTTCATCAGGTCGGGTCTCGATGTACTTTGTCACAGCAGATGTCCGATATTTTGTACCAGGCTTGATGAAGGTGTCGGATAGTTTGGGTATAGGCTTAGGCAGGGTCCAGTTCTTTTTGGTTTTGGAGGCTCTTTGGATGTCGGCGTAGGTGGGTTTGAACCCTAAGCCGAAAGTATCTTTGTTCACTGGCAGTTGAACCGGTTGGATGATTCCTTGCAAAGCTTTGCCCAACCCCTTTCCTGGCACAAACCCGTTTTTGAGCATTTCCTTGGCCACCATCACAGTAGTTGGTGCCACCATAGGGATCTGCAATTTTTCTCCTTCAGCAATTCTGTTCACTGCTATGGCATCTGTCACTTGGTAGACCCAAGGACCCCTAACTCCGTCAGCACCATCAAACGGCGCCACCACATTGCAGGTATTTTCTTTCCCATGCACCACAATTTCCTGTTTCTCCCACTCAAAATTGACCATCTGGTGTAAAGATGACGGCACTACCTTGGCTGCATGGATCCAAGGTCGGCCTAGCAACAAATTATAGGACACAGCAATATCCAACACCTGGAATTCCATAGTAAAATCCACAGGACCAATGGTCACCTCCAGGACAATGTCTCCCAATGTGTTCTTACCTCCACCATCGAATCCTCTCACATTTATACTGTTCTTCCGGATTCTGTCCGGACTGACATTCAGCTTCCCCAAAGTTCACAGCGGGCAAATATTTGCGCTTGAACCATTATCAATCAATACTCTGGTCACCACCGACTCCTCGCTCTTCACCGTAAGATAAAGTGCCCTGTTATGCTCGGTTCCCTCAACATGAATGCATTATCTAAGAACATAATTCTATTAGACTCGAAGATCTTATTGGTAATCTTTTTGAAGGTGACAGACTGAGATCTTCTCTGGAACATGAGCCTCATTCAGTATCTTCATCAGAGCTTTCCTATGTTCTTCTGAGTGTATTAACAAAGAGAGCAAAGAGATCTGTGCAGGAATTTTCCTCAGCTGCTCAACTACAGAGTAATCCTGCGACTTTATCTTTTTAAGAAATTCCTCCGCCTCTTCTTTTGACACTGGCTTCTTTAACTGATTCTCTTTCATTATTTTTATTCTTCTCAACTCTTCTGGGGCAAAACACCTCCCAGACCGAGTCAGACCGTGGGTTTCATTAATTTCCCCAGATAACTCTTTCCCTTTATAGATCACTACTACCTTGTTGTAATTCCAAGGCACAGTCTTCGTGTTTACCACCGGCATCTGCACCACCGGTCTTATGATCACTGGTTCCACATTTGCGCCTTTCACAGTCAATATCGGCTTCACGCCTGGTACTACAACCTTCAAACTCTCCACCACTACTGGCCTTTTTGCTGGTTCCTCAACAATCACTCTTTCTTTCTCGGCTTCCTTTTTTGTTCTGCTACTTGCCTTAATCATCATAACAGACTGAGACGGCTTCTGACTGCTCTCATCCTGCACCAATTCTATCATATGCGTTTCATGGTGAGTTGGCAGGGGTTTTTGCGTGATGTTTGGAGCCTCCGGAGCTTGCATTTTAATTCTCCGACTATCAATAAGATCCTGGATAGCATTCTTCAGTTGCCAACATTTTTTAGTATCATGTCCTGGTGTTCCCGAACAATACTCACACCTGACAGATTGATCAGTGTTTATCGGGGGTGGGTTTGGAAGTTTAGGTGCAACCGGGCTCAACATCCCCAACTCTTTTAATCTGTGATAGAGGTTGGTGTATGACTCCCCCAATGGGGTGAATGTTTTCTTTGCCTTATTTCTCCATTCCGAGTCGGGCCTGGGTCTGTTTGGGTTTCTGTAGGGTATGTGTTTTGTGTGTGGTAAACATTATGTGGGGCTTGGGCTCTCCACACATGTGGTGGTGGTGGTGAGTAGGTTTGGGCTTGTGGGTGGTGGTAGTGCGGGACAGTTGGTGGGTAAGATGGTGGCGGTGGGTTATATGCGGTTGGTCTGTTGTATGGGGTTGGTGGGTTATATGAGGTTGGCGGGTTGTATGGAGTGGATGGGTTTAGTGGGTATGGGTGGTAGGGTCTTGGTGGGTGGTGATGTTGGTTACGGTTCCAAGGCCTGCTTTCCACAGTTGCTACTTCTTCTTTTTTCTTCTTTCCAATTGCTCTTCCGTTCCCAGTCTATATTGCTTGATTCGTGGTCTTAATGACCGAAAAACTCATGATCTTGTTTGTTTTTAAACCTTCCTCAACAAAGCTCCCCATCTTCACAACCTCATTGAAACTTTTTCCAATTGCTGACACTAAATGACCATAATAAGTAGGCTTCAAAGCCTGTAGGAAACAATCCACCATTTCTCCTTCCTTCATCGGTGGATCTACCCTTGCAGCCTGCTCCCTCCATCTGAAACCGAACTCCCTGAAGCTTTCTCCTATCTTTTTCTCCATCTTCGTAAGGGATAATCTATCTGGTATGATTTCCAGATTGTACTGGAAATGGTTTGCGAAGGCTTGCGCGAGATCGTCCCAAACGAACCACCTTGTATGATCCTGTCGAGTATACCACTCCAAAGCATAACCGCTTAAACTCTAGCTAAAATACGCCATCAACAGCTCATCCCTGCCTCCTTCACCTCTCATTTTACTGCAATAACCCCTGAGGTGGGCCACCGGTTCTCCATGTCCGCTATACATATCAAACTTCGGCAACTTAAATCCAACAGGAAGTTGCACTTCAGGGAACAAACACAAATCCTTGTATGCCACGCTCACTTGCCCTCTCAATCCTTGCATATTGCGAAAGGCATTTTCCAAACTTTTCACCTTCCTAGCCATCTCTTCTTGCCCTGCATTCTTAGCAGTTCTCTCTTCACTTGTCTCCATCAGCGGAGTATGAGATTCGTGCTGTTGGAAAGTTGGTTCGGGTGGGTAATAATGGGGATCTTGTATGTGGAACATTGGTTCACTAGACGATATGTGCAGGGCAGCAGGTGGAGGTGCCACATACACTAGAGCAACTTGGGGTGGATGAGGTGGTAATTGTTTTGCTGGAGGTGGTGGTACTTGGGAAGTGGAGGCATAATACTGATGGAAGTCAGGGTATGTGGAGGATGAATTCATCGTGGGTGGTTTAGGATTGGGGTTAGCTGGAGGGATGTATGTGGGATTGGCAGGGTAAGTTGGCAGGGGTTGACCTCTAGACCAAGCCTGATACATTTCGGCCATCTGCTGCTTTAATTTGTGCATCTCTTCCTTCATCCCCGCTACGTCCACAATCTCTTCCTCTTATGCGGGATCCACAATAGTTGCCTCAATTTCTTGCGACACAGCTTTTGTCATCTTCTTATATCTCGTGTTGTAAGGGTGAGTAGCCAGAATGCCAGTTGCCACTAAAATCTGAAGCTCACAAATATCAACACCCATTAGTTGTTAGCGCATAAGAGATAAGATGCAACGACTTTTAAAATAAACACATTTTCCTCGAGTCGTCATGCATCATCCCAGCCTTCACTTTTTGAACCAATCATCTCTTTTTCTTCTTTTCTTTCTTTTTTTTTTTCCATTTTTCTCTCTCTTTTCTTTTCTTTTCATTTTCATAATTGTGTTCCTATTTATTTGCCTATCGAAATTAAAAGAAATAATATAAAGCAAAAGGATTGACAACAACAACTTGATTTTCATTGATGATTCAAAACATTGGTTTACAAGATGATGTTGTAATGCTAATGCAAATAAATGTGAAAAACAAGATGCATGCCCTATGAATACATTAATGCTCCAAGTGCCGGCGAGACATCGTTCGGTCTTGCCGCGGGCCTATATGCTAATCCCCTTTGGAGCCTATCTAGGTCAGACATGACTTGTTGCACGAAGAACTTCACTGCTGATACAAAGGTTCCTCGAGACATATCTTCACACAGTTGACTCTTTTGGGTGATGTATTGAGCAATGCGAACAATCTTCTCTCAAATGACCCCTTTTTCTTGAAGCAATCGGCTTATTTGTTCAGCGCGAGCATCTAAGGTATGTTGGTTATCTTTCTGTATTTGCTGCAGTTCTAACTCTAGTCGAGCTATAGTTGTGTAACAATGCTCTCTCTCTTCTTCAAGATCCTTGATAATCTTGTCACTTTTAACCATGGCTGAAACCATTTTCTTTCTGAGCCGAGCTACCTCAAATTCGTGCTTATCTTGTATCTGCCGAACCAACTTGGCTCTTTCCTCAGCATCTCTGGTTATTTGCTTCCGAGCCCTGACTAATTCCTTTTCGTCCTTATCCAAGTCAAAGCTGTAGTCATTTACTTTGCGCCGGAGAGTCTCAATCAATTTCTCATCCCGGGCTAAGCGAATCGGGGTCTCGGATGCAATTTTCATTTGAGCGATCTGAGCCTTCAACATTTCGTTTTCTTTCTTCAGCTGCTTTTTCTCTCCCTCTTCAGATGCTGCCTGTAAACCACTTTCAAACTGGAGATTTCTCAATTGTTCCTCTAGCGAGCTGATTTTGGCCTTGTATTCTTTTTCTTTGGCCGCCCAATTCTGATTTTCCTTAGACTGCTCCACCAAATCTTGCAGGTGAGGTCTTTTCGAAAGCCGTTCATGCTCAACACCCCGTCGGTACCATGTGGAGTATCTAGATGACACTTCTGCCCGAGCTCTATTTTGCACACAAGTATTCACTTTCAGGTTTTGGCACTCATTCCAAATCTTCCGGATCTTTGCTTACGGGAATTGCCCATCCGGACCAATTTCTATAGCTTGCGAACTGAGGTCCCCGTCTCTCGGAATAACCTGACATCTACCCAACTGTCGCAGGGCCCTGTATGGGGCATAAGGTTGGATGCTTTTCAAGCCCATGATCAAAAATGGTGACCCTTCCGTCGTCATATATATTACATTGTCAAGAGGTAACCAATCATATGTCCAATCGATCTGGCCATCAGTCAATGATCGAAGATGTGAAATCAATTCTTTTACTCCTTCTGGCAATTTCACTTCTTTTGTTCTCGTACAAAATTCTTCCAGACATGTTCTTCTAGTTGGACCGTAGCTTGAGAACGAAGGATGATGGCATAGGTGCTCAATCGACCAAATCTGCAAAATCAAATTACACCCTTCAAAGAAGTTGGCTCCCGCTTTCCACGTAGTTAGAGCACGGTAGATGTCAGCTACAATCATTGGAGCTAGAGTGCAATTGTCTTGTACTATCAATGTGCTCGCTACCCCGACAACCTTTATGCTGATATGCCCATCTTTTCTCGGAAATATGACAATTCCGAGAAATGCCACCAAGAAAGCAAACCTTCGGTGCTCCTCCCATTTTGCTCGGTTGGACTTCTTGCATAACTTGTTCGTGGAGTCGTTGAAACCCCCGATGTGTCCATACCTGCTATAGATGAAATTCAAGGAGCAAAACCCGTTGGCTAGATCTTCGTTGTGAACATTTCTGGCAATTTTCAAAGAGTCCAGAAAATGATGCACCGTTACCGTCCTTGGAGATACCGGGTATTTTCCTTTTAACGGGACCTCATTCTTCCCGATATAGAAAGCAATTTTCTCTAGAGTAGGAGTGAGTTCAAAATCCAGGAAATGCAATACATTGTGTGCCGGATCCCAAAATGTGACCAATGCTCTAATCACGTCGCCTCGGGGGATTATGTCCAATAACCCCGTAAGATCTTTCAAGTAACCTTTGACCCAGTCCTGACCATCTGATCCCATGTCTTGCCACCACAGTTTCAGCTCCAAAGGGATTTTATTTAAGGAGAAATGTTCATTCATCATTGTGCTCATCCTGCACATTTATTAAGGCGATTTTATTTAGAAAAAGAAAAAATCTTTTTCAATGCAAATTTTCATTTTTTGAAAGAAATATGGCTTTCGAAGTGGCCATTTTTGCCAAAACAGCCTTCCGGCGTCCTTTCGGAACATTCGGCCGTTTCCAAAAATAGCAATCACCTCGATTATTTGAAAAGGAAAATCTTTTTGGTCTTTTTCTAAAAATGTGGTTGGACCCGTTTAAGGGTTGCCTACGTATCCCACCTAATAGCGAGAATCAAACCTGCGTAGTTCGGTCAGATTAATCGACCAATTTATTTTAACAACAAAACTGTCATTTTTCATTTTTTTTTTCGGATTTTCTGGATACCCAATTTTGACTAACTATTACTTCCCTCTTTTTTTTTTCTTTTTCAATAATTTTTCTAATCTCGGGATTTCCGCCGGTCCGCATAACGATCAAGGACAATAAAAATGCAACACATAATATGCTCGGTCTTTTCCAATACCGGGTCACCTGTCCTAGACGGACCCAACCCCTGTGTTGAGTCTCCTAAGTCAGATATGATGCAAATAATCGTCCTAGACCTATGTTCAAAATCTTATAGTTTCATAGAATGCTAGACCGTGTACCCGAGCGGACTACTCGAATCGAGGAGGGGGCTACATACCGGTGACTCGCGGAGTCAATCGGCTTTGTAACTTATCCGGCCTCTATTTTCTTAATTTTGGGTGACTTAATAGAAATGGGAGTCTCAACCAGTAAGCACATCCCCGGGGGTGAAGAGAGAAGGGTTTTCGGCACAATTTTTATATACAATCCATGTAATATCAAAGCGATAAAGCACATAGTATGTTGTTCAAATCATATAATAAAGTCAAACAATATCACGAACGGCAATTCTAAGGAGCTCGAGTTCTTAAACCCTGAAACCGAAGTTCGGGGTTGGGATCCCCAGCAGAGTCGCCAGAGTTGTCACACCTCCCTTTTTACTACCCCCACTTTGGGAAAAAGCAATATAAATATGCTTGTAGGGTATACCTCGACGCTCAAATACCCAAAAAAATATAAAGCATAGAGGAAGGAGTTTTTCCAATTAAAGGACAATCGGTTCGGGATTTTATTGAGATTAATCAAAGTCGTCACTTGGGAAGATAATGGTGTCCCAAGTCACCGGTTAATCCTGAATCCGAGGAATTTGACTCTTACAAATGTCTGCGCAGCAAAGATCCGGATAAGGAACTCTGTTAACTCGGGAGAAGGTGTTAGGCATTTCCGGGTTCCGTGGTTATAGCACGGTCGCTCAATTGTTGTTCCCGACTTTTGTTTGACTCAATATTGATTTTAACAACAAATTGTGCCTTTTACTTAAATATTATTTTTTATGGAATTTGCGGCATCGCGAAAACACGCCTCAAGTCACACCGCAACCAGTACGCCTGTGACCTTCGATGTATTTCAGATTTTCCGGGATTTGGATTTGAGTCGCACCAAGTGCACACTCGTTCATAGGAAAGTACGTTAAATTGTGCCCTAGATAACGTCTATCGGCTTTTAAATCTTTTGGGAGAAGCTATGGAATTTGCTATTAGCTTTCCCGAGTCTACTTTATTATCTTATTACTAAGTAGGGGCCCCGCTTGTTTAACGGTGGGCGAGGCTCATCCTAATTGCATTTTAGAAGTTCAATCTTAATATATACTACATTTTCTATATTGTTTTTTCCTTAATCGTATTTTAACACTAAGTATTCCAGGCCCACATGATTTCTATTGTTATTGGGCCTGGATTCTTCATTCGCTTAATCAGATCAGCAATGGGCCAGCCCAGGCCTTAAAGCCCAGGCAGTCTTCAGGCTTTCATTCAACGGACCAATCAATTTCGCAGGGCAATTCAGGCCCACGTTACACATAGGGCCCAAACCAAATTGTAATAACAAAAGTATAGCACAAAATTCATAAAGAAACAAATACTCAGAATTGGAAATGAAATCAAATCACTTTTATTTATTAATAAGGAAATCAATACATAAAAAAAAGAACGGTAATCTTAAGCCAATGGTATATGTACATGAGAACTCAACCAATTGTTATCACTACATGCTCGTAACTAAGAATCTATACTAAAATCTAACCATTTACTAATGAGATATTCTGGGAGACAACCTACTTGCCTAGGAAATCAGATTAAATTAAAGTGAATCATCTAATTATTTACAGTATCGAAAAAGAAACTAAATGATTACTCACAGGCATTTACTATATTACCGGTTTCATTGTGAGCTATACCTCTTATCATCACAGTTCATCCTAATTGAATAGCTTCAATATCTAATACTTCCCCTTTAAAACCTGACCAAATCCGAACGGCTGATCCTTAAACATGAATTAACTACATGAGCAGTGATTTTATAGTCTAATTGCTCAAATAAACACTCACATTCCTATAGATTTAAGACTTTAGCGCAACTACACAGCAGATTTTACCATAACTAGTTCATTGCAAAGTTACTAGCCCAATTATAGGTGAATCACAACTCAAGCTAACGTTTTCTTCTTAAATCCTACTTATGTCTGTATACGGGTTCATGGTGGAATAGTTAGCTATATGATTTGGTTTGTACGAAAAAAAACTGCAATTAAGATCATTACGACGGTGATATATCGACTTATGTTTTAAGAGTTTTACCTAATTAAACTAAGTGTTATACTACCGCTACTATACTACTTGCTATACCACTAGCTATTACATGATTTTTGTTTGGTTTTCTATTTTTCAGCTACTACATACTACTACAATGGATAAATTACAAACTTAAACTAACAATATTAAACTATGACTACATGACAACATATAATAATCTAGATCTTCATTTTATTTGATCGAAATCATCAATACAGCTTCAGTTGTAAGAGAAGTGTACCTGGATCACAAAGAAAATCCAATGAGTTCTAGGGAATTAGGCAGATAAGCACAGCAAGGTTTTGAATGGCAATGCAACAGTGAGATTGATTATCCACGAAAACAGAACACCACAGCCAAACAGTAAACAGAAATCCCACAGCAAAGGCAAATAGAAATCCAGACTAGTTTGAGCAAGGAACCCCCAAAACCAGAAGAAATTCACCAAGTTCTCACTCAAAATACCAGAAACACTACTATTCTATTGCTATTTTTACTCTGAAAACTTTTATATCCAAAAGCCAGCCTTTAATCAGCCTTTTTAGGGGGTATTTATAGGTATGTGCCAAGGCTGACACTTGGGGAGTAAGTATGGGATTAATCCCACTTCTCCCCCTCTAAAATTTATCCCATTTGCACTTTGGCCCTATTTCAGTTAACAGAAAACCCTTCCAGCATGTGCTGGAAGGTTCCAAAGATTTTTTTTATGGGTTTTTACCAATGTAGCCTCAGGGGTTAGGGATTTTTACTGATTTCCCTTTTTAGGGAGACCATTCTCCCCTTAAATCTCTGCAAAATTGCAGAAATCAGGGGTACAAATGACTCCCTTACCCTCTTAGGTTCTAAATTATTTACCAGATTACTATTTCAAATTCCCTATATGCCCTCAAAGACATTGCTGATTTACCCGACCTGTCTAGTCAAGTTTTAGCTTTTTGGGACTTATTACTAATAGCCAGCCCTTGCATTGGTATTTAAGGGCTGGCCAATTCTACTTTAGGAAACTATTTCAATTTTAGCCTTTTTTAACTTAGTTCCAGTTAATTAAGACCACATTATTTCAATTTTAAGCTAATTGCAGGACTAGCCTGCCTTATTTTTTGAAATTAACTATTTAAAACCTAGCCAGTCTCAAGTTGAGACTCAGCTTGGGTAATTAAACCCAATTGCTGAACATAGGCTGGGCCCAAGCCTTTGCAGGCTTGGCCACCTACAGTTCAGGGCTCCAGAAAAGCCTGGGCAAGTCTGCATTTGCAGACTTAGCCATTTTGCACAACCAGCCCCTTTTAAGGTGGACTGTGTGATAGGACCTTATAGAGTTGGTCAACCTTTGCAAAGTTGACTACTCTTAGGTCAATTGTTGCCTATTAACCATTCTTTGTTCATTTTAAGTTAATTTAAACTAATTTGCAGGACTAGCTTGCTTTACTAAAGCAATCAGACTATTTAACTAATGGCCAGTCTCAAGTTGAGACTTAGCCTGGGCAAATGAAGCCCAATTACTGAACATAGGCTGGACTAAGGTCTTTGCAGACCTAGCCACCTAAGGTTCAGGGCTCAAACAGAGCCTAGGCAAGTCTGTATTTGCAAACTTAGCCCATTTTGACACAATTAGCCTACGTAAGTGTTGGCCAATGTGTGACAGACCTAACAGAGTAGGTCAATTGCAAAATTGACCCCTCTTGGTCACTTATTTAACTCATAGCCTATTTTTGTGATTTTCAGTTTTAACCTATTTAAAAACTAGCCATTTTCATGGACCTAATGCTAGCAGCTATAACCAATTCTCCTAAAGTTCAAACAATTAATCAGACATTCATAAGAAGCAAAAACTAGCAAAACTTAATCATTCTTAACATGCATTGCATACAGAAACACATATGATCCAATAAACATGCATTAATCAACTCAAATTCAGAGGAAACAATTGATATGGTTGAATTTTAGTCAACTAACTCATTTCATCAGATTGTATGTGATACAGTATGAATTCATGTCAATTCAGACCTAATTACTACCAATTTCAGTCATATGATAGTTTGAAAAACTTCAGAACCTTTAAAGTTCATGGCACAGTTACACATATAAGCACAGGCTCTCATGAACAGTCAACATGGCTCAGACTAACATAAGCATGGTAATTAGAATTCACTTTCAAGCACTAACCCTAGAATCATGCTAAGGAAATAGAACAGGAAAAGCTAACTAGAACAAACTCAGACATGAGACTAACAGCTAATCCTAGTCCTGAGACTAAACATGAGAATAAACAGAGGAGAAGAATCATTCAAACTAAAAGAAGTTATCTAATATCAACAAGAGGAAAAAGCCTAATGCTAACAGAGGACGAAGAAGACAAATAAACTAAACATGTGAAAAATCATGAAGAGAAACAAAAGTCATGCTGTTAAAGATTAATAGATCACAATAAAAAGGAAACAACACAAGATAAAAGATAGGTCTTTTGTCTTAGTAGGAAATGAGCATGGTTTGCAGCAGACAGAACAGAAGAACAAAAAATACGAATAGAAAAAGAACAGTCAAAAACAAGAAAAATAGAATGAACCCTAATACTAAATAGGTTTTCTTTCGAATCAGAGAAAAAAAAGCAGAAAATAGCATGATGATGAACATAAACATAAACCCTAAGACTAACGGACGAAGCACAAAATATCAAGAATAAGCAGAAAATATGAAAACATGAAGGACAGGCGAAGAGAAAAAAGAAAGAAATTAAACACAGAAGGGACAGGGACTTAGCTTTGCGGGGTCTGTCCCCCAAGCTTCCTAATCCTTTTATTCACTCTCTTTTTCAGACTCTTTTTCTCTTTTTCTTTGCTTCTTTTCCTTATCTCTTTTTCAGACTTCCAGACATCTTTTCTTTATTCCCTTGTTTCTTTTTTTCGTTTCTGACTTTCTTGTTTGGACTTCAAGATGAAGCCTTTTTTGGGTTTTTGTTTGAAGAGGGGTGTTTGGGGAGGGTAAAGGACGGATCTTGAAAGATTGGAGTTTGAGGGTCGCCGGAGTTAGGGTTCCGGCGACACTTTTTGGGATATTCGACGAGTTCCATGCCGATTCGAGGGAAACCATTGGGGTAGGGTGATAGATCAGGTGAAAAGGGTTTGAATGGCGTTGGTTTGAAGGAAGTTCTCGTTGTTTGAGTGGTTTCCGGCTAAGTTCCGATGATCGGAGTTTTTCAGAGAAGGATCTGTTCTTGGGGTTTCAGGGGTTTTGGCTATGGCTTGAGGTGTAGAAGAAGGAGTAGAGGGCGAGGGAGATGAAGAGGGTGGCCGGAGACCACCGTCGAGGTGGTGGCCTCCATGGCCGGCGATGAGATGAAGATGATGAAGAAGAAGAGGGGCGAGGGAGAGGGCGGCTAGGGTTAGAATCTTGAAGAAATGGCCGACCGTTCAGACATGAGCCTTTTATAGGCGATGATGTTAAGGGGATCTTGGCCGTCCAATTGATGAAGATCAACAGCCAAGAACAGGCGTTACTAAAACGCCATCGTTTGGTTATTAAAGAGACCAAAGGTCTCGACCATCAGATCATCTGAACGGACGGTTGAGATCACTCTTATTTTATTTAATTATCTAAGAAATCTGTCCCTTTTTTCTCAGCCGTTAGATAACACAAATGAACGGCTGAGATTTTTGCCAATTCAAGGACTTAGAGACCGGATCAATTGGGCCTATGCACTAGGCTATTCAATTTAGATCTTTTGGCCCAGAACAAATATACCCAAACTATTTTTGTGTTTTTCTGATTTTAATTATTTTTATGTATTTTCTTTTGTACTTTTTTTTTCTTTTTCTTTTATGGAATATTATAAAAAAATTACTCTCCTACTTATTCTAATTACCTAACATTTTTTGCAATTTTTCTACTATTTTCTCTAATTTCCGCTATTGAGAACTATATTTTTTTTTAATTTTCTTCTTTTAAACTAATCAAATTAATCAAAGTAATTACCTAGCCTATTTTTTCTTGATTTTGTCTAATTTCTAATTATTCAAACACACAAAGTGTACCTAATTTCAAACAAAGCAAGTAATTGCACTCAAAAATATATTTATTTTAATTTTGGAATTAATTGCCCGGTGCAAAAATTACGTGCTCACAATGAGTCAATAGATACTCCAATAATAATAATAATAATATGAAAAATATACTGAGAAGTGCGAAAAGGAAATAACACTCCCAAAGATCTGGGGTCACGAGTCTAGAGCCTCTAAACAAAACCGAATATTAATAGAAAATACTGGATGAAGTACTCAAGTCTGAGACATATAATGATAACTGAATGGAATGAGAAGCTAGGTTCTGCGAACGTCGGCAGCTACCTCAGCAACTCAAAATAACTCTGGTAGAAGCTGGAGTGCTTGTCTATCCCTCCTGTGTACCTGAATCTGCACACAAAGGTGCATAGAGTAGGGGTGAGTACTAAGCACTCAGTGAGTAAAAAGTATATAATAATAGCTGAAAGCAGGAAATCCACAGAATACCACAAAGCAAAGCTAAACTACAGTCCAATACCTACCACAAACTAACAACAACAACAAATCACAACTAGCATAGATAATCTACAGATAAAATGCAATGCAATACACATGACCGCTACGGCGTGTAGTCCGGTCCGTTTAACATCGACGGCGCTCACCGGGGGTGTGTACAGACACCGGACGAGCTCTTTCAGCCCAAGCACAATATCATATCATCTGCTGCGGCGTGCAGCCCGATCCTTATATCATCTGCTGCAGCGTGCATCCCGATCCATTCTCAGTCCACAACATGCATATGAGTCACACAACAGTTCAAATTATTTATTTCCAGGTTCCAGTTCATTAATGATGAACATACTTAAATTTTATTTAATTTTCCAAGAAAAGGTGACTTAGCATTTCATAATAGTGATTTCAAACCAGGACTGAGATCATTGATTAAGCAAACCAAGCTATCATATATATATCTATCCCCTAGGGATACTACAGGTCGGCACAAGGCCCCAAACATGGCTTACATCCCACAAATATATCTAACACAATGTGTGTTTCAACCGCATATAACATGTTATTCATATCCGGGATGGACCAAGTCTCAATCCCCAGTCATAATCAATCCCGCACCTGCCATAGGGTGCGAGTCACGCCCTACTAGCATCACAATGTGCTAAGCCAGGGTTTTCAGGCTACAATATACACTAACTACTCACCTCTAGCCGGCCGTGGACTCGTTCGCGATTCTTTTTCCCTTCAAATTTGCTGCCTCGACCGTCGAATCTAGGTAAAACCACAATAATAACATAAATATGGATCAAAGAAATATAACCCAATCAAAATTACTCCAAAAATGCAACAATTCACGAAGTTGGTAAAACCCGAGCCCCGGGCCCACTTCTCAAAAAATTCCAAAAATCATACCATCCTCGTCTCACCACGAGTCCGTGCATATAAAATTTATCGAAATCGGAGTTCGAATGGCCTTTCAAAACCCAAAAATTCTTTTTCGTGATTTAGGCCCAAGTTCTTCACAAATTCTACCCAATTTCAGAAATTTTGGTGTTGATTCTAGCATAAAATCATATTTTTGAGTCAAGAAACTTACCTCCAGCGATTACCCATTGATTTATTCTCTTCAAAATCGTCTTAGAAGCTTCTTCCCATTCCAAAATTGGAAGAAAACTCGACTTGCTCATTATAGGTATATTGTTCACCCGTTTTACTACTCCCAATGGATGCCTTGTGAAATTTTAATGAATTTAGGCTTTTGAATCACTCAATTTGACCTTATATTGAAGTAGATATGTAGGTTTTAAGATTTGCAAATAGTGCAGGTTTTCAATACGCCGTGAGGGGCAGTTTCGTCATTAACCTGAAAATCTGGGCAACCTTAGTAAAATGGCCATAAAATTCTCATACGATGTCCAAATTCGATGATTCTTTTTGCTACGGGTCCGTAATTACGATACGGATCTAATGCTTCATTAAAAATAGTAATCGGAGCTAATGTATTCAATATGATATCATTTATGCTTGAAGAAACGATGTCGAAGCATAAGAAAAACAAGCACAACGCAATCCAAACCTATCCGAAACTCACCCAAGCTCCTCGGGACCGCATACGAACATATTTACATGTCACATATGATCATGCGAACTTAGTTTCACTCTCAAATCACCAAAACTAATATCAAAACACCAAATTTACATTGGATTCAAGCCTAAGTTCTTTTAAAACTTCCGAAACTTGCATTTGATCTAAAACCCAACCAAACGACGTCCGAATGACCTGAAATTTTGCATACACATCACAAATCACATATCAAAGCTACAACAACTCTTGTAATTTCATTCCGAGCCCCGGATCAAAATCTCACCTACCGTTTGAATTTCGCCAAAATTCAACCTTAGCCAATTCTCTGCAGTGGTGTCTCGAACATAAGCTAAGTAGGCTAGACGCCCCTTCACAACCATGCGTTGAGCCTTCAGGAAGGAAATAACCCTGCTAGGTGTATCCACAGTGGAGTCCCTCCACTCCACTCTCGGTAACCCTGGCATCACTAGAGAAACAATCTTGGAATGGAAATCTAAAACAGTGTGATAAGGAGATAGCCAATCCATGCCCAGGATAACCTCAAAGTCGATCATATCAAGCAATAGGAGATCTACTCTAGTACCAAAATCACATAAGGTAACCACACAAGACAGGTAGACCCGGTTCACAACCACTGAATCGCCCATAGGAGTGGACACATGAACAGGAACACCCAAGGGCTCAAGGGATGGCCAAGAACCAAGCAAAGAGAGATGATACATAAGAATAAGTGGACCCTGGATCAAATAACACCAATGCCTCTCTACCACTGATGGAAATAATACTAGTAATCACGGCATCTGAGGCCAATGCATCTAGTCTGGCGGGGAGAGCATAGAACCTAGCTGGAGCACCGGCTGACTGGCCTCTAACTAACTGAGCAGAAGCTGGATGACCTCTCCCTGTCTGGACCCTACCTCTGGAACGACCTCTACTAGTCTGCTCTCCACCTCTAGGCGATTGGACCGCTGGTGATGGAGTCCCGTGCTGCTGCCCCTACAGTATTGCCTTGCCCCTAAGCCTAGGGTAGTATCTCCTCATGTGGCCTGCATCCCCACACTCAAAACAACATGGTGCAGCGGCATAATGCCCATATGACTGACCCTGAATACCCGAGGGCCTACTAAAAGAAGCCTGAGCAGTCGGCAGGCAGTAAGAACCCTCCTGAATAGCATTAAAATATGGACCGGAAGACTCCGGAGGACCTAAATACCCACTAGATGAACCCTGGATGGCTGGCGAGCAATGCGAACTCTCTGGCATGGTGCTGAAATATGAACATGCTGGAGCACTGCGAGCAGGTGGGGGTGTTGGAGTTGTGGGTCTACTAGACTGACCCCTCCCAAAGTGACCTCTACCCCTAGCTTGGGTGCCTTTAAACTCTCCTGAGAATCTAGCACTTTTATCCTGCTACATCTGCTCTCTACCCCTCAAGTGGTACCCCTTGATCATAAGAGTAATCTCAAGTTCTAGCTGATATCCTGTACCCATCTGTACCTCACGAGTTATTCCCGATCGGATAGTAGGATGTAACCCTACAATAAAGCTCCAAATTCTCTCTGCCTCCGTGGGAAGTATCATGAGTGCATGTCAAGACAACTCAGAGAACCTCACCTCATAATCAGTCACTGACATATGACCCTGCTCCAGATACTCAAACTGATGACGTAGCTCTTCCATCTCGGAGGGTGGAATGTATCGATCAAGAAATAACTAGGTTAACTGACCCCAAGTGGGGGGGGGGGGGCGCCTATTGGCCTGCTAAGAAAATAGGAATGCCACCATCTACGGGCCCTGCCCTCCAACTGGAAGGTAGTGAAGTCGACTCCATATGACGTCAATATCCCCATGTTGTGCAGCCTATCCCTGCACTTGTCAATGAAATCCTGGGCGTCCTCACGATGCCCGCCCTCAAAGACTGGAGGGTGCAATCTGGTCCATCTATCTAATAACTTATATGGATCGCCATCCACAGCCATCCTGTCCTGGGTGCTGCTATAACAACTGGCTGGACCCCCTCTGTCGGTAGAGCACCCAAAGTATGATAAACGGTGGCTGCATGACCTGGAGCTTGAGCGGTAGGGGTATGTGCTCCACCTCCCGCCTGAGAGGTAGCTGGATCTGCTGGAAATAAACCAACCTGAGTCATAGTGCCCATGAACCATAGCATATGGCCCATGACCTCCGACAATCCCGGTGCACTCATGAAATCAACCAGAGTAGGTGCAGCTGCGGGCCCCTTACCCTGCTCCTCGATAATGGGATTCTCTGTAGGGTATGCTGTTGGCGCAACTGGAATGACTCTGGGATGCCTTCATCCCCTACCACGGACCGGTGCCCTCCCCCATCCTTTACCTCGGATCTTGCAACAGAGGGAGCAGCTCCTTCCGGGTCTGGTACATCGGCGGTGCGGGTCCTCACCAGCTGTGAGAGAATAGGAGAAGAAACTTAGTATACTGACCACTGGACGATGGAAATGAATAAAGAATAGTCTTTCCTAACATACTATAGCCCCTTGAAGATAAATACAGATGTCTCCGTACCAATCGACAAGACCCTACTAGGTTTTCCCATAACCTGTGAGACCTACGTGAACCTAGTGCTCTGAAACAATGTTGTCACGACCCATTTTTCATAAAAAGGTCATGATGGCGCCCAACACCCTAGTTGGGCCAGCCATGTGCGGAATTATGAATTAAATACCCAATTTAGTTTAACCCAAAACCAACATGTTAAAGACTTTCAGTAAATAAAGAATATCAGCAGAATTATGAAGTACTGACATAGCAAAATAGACCCCAAAAATGATCATCCATTGAGTGTGTATGCCAGAACCTGATGTCACAAGTTACGGGCGACTACAAAGTATACATATAATATACAAAGCACTGTCCTACTGTCTGAATCAGGATAGGCATAAATCATAAATACAAGAAAAGGACTCCTTCTGCTGCGGATCAGCATGAGAAAGATGGCAGCTCAGCGTAGAAGTCCCCGAGTTAGCTCACTGCTACGCACTAGAATACTGACCAGATCCACCTGCCTCAAATCTTGTAAATTTAAGTACAAAAGTGCAGCATGAGTACATAAACCACATGTACTCAGTAAGTATCCATTCTAATCGAAGAAGTAGAGACGAGAGGTCAACTTGATTCTTACTAAGGTCCAAATAATATGACATAGTAGAGGGAATTATACAACATAATAAATTATCAAATATACAGGTTCTACAGAAGGATCTTTTACTCATGTTCTAGCCTTAATCAAGTTTCCAGTTTCTTTCTTTAAATATCAAGTAGTACTAATACCACAATTAACAATAACGCATAAATCATGCACAAACATTCCGAGGTCAACGGCCCGTGCAATGCCGAGGGTCGAGCGACACAAACCATAGATGCATCTATTATCACCGAGGCAATCGGCCCGGTCCATAATCATCAAGACAATATCAAGAAAAGCATATAAGGCTAAATTACATACAAGGAAAAAGCTCTACCAAGGCTCAATAATTTTTATATGTTCACTTTCATCTTCTCAAGTCTCTAACAATTTACAACGTTCATATTGGCAACTTTACAGTAAGACATGTTCTCCAAATAGGCATGCGTGGGTCCTAACTTACCTGAATAATATTTATGTAGTAGCTACGTACGGACTCTCATCATGTCATACGTACGTAGCCCCCGCATTTAGCAACAATTACTCATTTAAATCATATGGGGATAATTTCCCTCTTACAAGGTTAGAAAGGAGACTCACCTCGCTCCAAAGTGCACTCCCAATATCCAAGAAAGAGCCCAAGTCCTTAATTTGAAGCCGAAAAATCCCACACTAATCAAATGAAGCAAGAACTAGTAAATAAAGGCTTACAAGATCGAATTCTAGGTATTTAAGCAATTTCCTAGCCATTAACCCTAGTTTCCTAAATATTGACCCTGGGCCCACGTGCCCGGACTCTAAGAATTTTCAAGGGAAGATGTTCTCTATCACCTAAGGATCACAATTATATGATTTCTAGTTCATTGCATGTCCAACTTTGCATTAAAACTTCAATTCTCTCTAAACCCTTGGTCTAGCTTAAATTCCTTGATTTTACCCGATCCTTAGTTTTAAATCTACCTAATGTTTATGTATTTGAACTAAAAATGAGTGGGGATTACTTACCTCGAATCGTTATGCTGAAACCTCCCCTTATGAATCACCAAAATAGCCTAAGAGTTCAGATAGATATGGGAGAAATGAGCTTAAGCTCGAATTAAATGAGGTTCTGGCCTCTGCGATTTTCCGCTTCTGCGGAAGAAATCCCACTTCTGCAGGGTCCGCTTCAGTGGAAATTAACCGCTTTTGTGGTAATAGGCCAAGGGGACTGGGCCGCTTCTACGATCCCTTACTCGCTTCTGTGAGTCCGCATAAGTGGAAGTCTCATCGCTTCTGCGGTTTGGGCCTAGGGTGGATGAACCGCTTCTGAAATCGATGGTTCGCTTCTGAGTTTTCCCCTGGGACCTGCCCCTTCTGCTTCAGCGACCAAGAGACCACTTCTGCGGTCTTGCTTCGGCTGTCAAAGAGCCGCAGAAGCGGTTTTGACAGAAGCAGCTGGGAATTTTTCCTAAGTTTTCAAACTTCACTTGAACCTCAACTATTTGACGCTCGGGGCTCATGGACGCCGTCCGAATATACCGACAAGTATGAAACACGAGGAGTCGAACCCTCGAAAAACCCAAAACATTATTAAATCAATGAATCAGACCCTAAAACCAATTGATCCAATTTAACAAACTTCAAGTTCTTAACTTCCTACCAACGGGTCAAAATGCCCTTAAACTACTTAGATTGACACCAAATTTTGCAGGCAGGTCTTAATTGATATTTTTGACTTGTATCAAGTTTTGGAAACGAAATTCGAACCCGATAACTATGAAAAGAATAATTTCTTGGTTTATTAAATCTTCAAAACTTAAACTTAACAATTTTTACATAAAATTCCATTACTCGGGCTAGGGACCTCAGAATTCGACTCCGGGCATACGCCCAGGTCCTATATTTTTCCACGGACCTCAGAAATTGCCTGATTGTAATTTCGGGCCCAGTTTTCCCAAAATATTGACCAAAGTTAAACTTGGTCTTTTTAAAGGAACTTAAAGAAGCAACTAGGCTTATTCCTACCCGAAATTCTTCGAACTTCTGAACTACCCGCCCCTGCAAGTTATAATTTAGCTGAAGCAAATACGGAAAGTATTATTTAAGGGAACAGTATTCAAAAATACAAAACGACCAGTCGGGTCGTTACATGAGTTTTTTCCCGGTTATTGTATTAATATTATATGATTTTAAAAATGTAGATAATGATATTTATACCATACTTATAGAATTAAATTGGAAGACCATTATAAGAAGAACAAGTCAATCCTTCACATACCATTGTATTTTGGAGTTGATCAAGTTAATTCCAAAAATTGGTTTTACCTTCTATCATTTGACGGGCAGCTATGGGATGACAACGTAAGTTTTTTCCCCAATATGACTAAATTTCTTTGAATAACAACATGCTATTTTATTTAGATGTTTTCTGTTCTTATACTACCATGTATTCAGCTGTATTTGTTGTATTCAGCTGTGTGAAAGTTTGCTTAATTTGGTCATCAAGGGCAAATATCTGTATTAATCCCCCTGATTTCTAATGTATTCAAGTGCATTCGTATACAATATTATTTAACACCTGTATTCATATGTATTCAGCTTCATTATACATATGATTTCAGCTTTAGTTTCAGATGCTTTAATTAGCTTTATTTAGTTGATTTCTATAGAATTTATATTTAGCTTTACTCGACTTATTAAATCTGGAGTATTTACCAACATTTTAAGTTGAATTCAAGTGGTTTAATCAACTATATTCAGTCTAATTTTTTTGGATCTAGATGTATTCAGGTTTAGATAATCATATACAATTGTTTAAATAATGTTGAGTTGGTAGAATTACTCACTATAATTCATCTTAAGATATCTTAAATACAATTATGAATTTTTTTGATTAGATATAGTAACATGTAGTAAGTTGTAGTCTCCATATCTCAGTATTCAGCTATATTAATTAATAGTTCAATTAATTGGACTGACACGATATACTTACCACTATTGTGTATAGCATATGGACGTGATATTCTAATACTTGAGAAAGAAGGGGAAGTACAATCAAATAAGCAAGTTCAAATATATAATTGTTGATTGTATTTTCAAGACAAGAATCACTGAAATATACGATAAGTATGATGAAATAGATAATAATCCTAATGTGGCCAAACAAGAGAGATGTTGTATGTGAGTACAAGAGGGGCTACAGATTCCATGCTAATGTACCTTAGCATACTGTTGATAATGACTTAATACCAGTCAACTTGAAGGAAAAACTACATTGGGTACTAGCTGTTGTCACATTCAAAGAGAGATGTATCAAAGTCTATAACTCATACAGATCTACAGGTCATAATGCCTATGTAGTTGCTGAGTTTCATAAAGTACCTAAGCTTTTACCTATGTATCTATCCATCGGTGGCTTTTACAGATATAGTTAAGTCATAGATTGGTTGCTTACTCAGCTTACACTAAAAGTCACATAATGATCCCTTTGAAGTTTTTTTCGTTTCTGATCTGCCTCAGCAAAAAGCAGGGAGCATGTAAGTACTCAATCATCATTCTTGTATGTTACATACAAATCTAATTGTTTGAGTTATTTTTAATTATTTCAACAAATTTTTTTAAGGGATTATGGAGTGCATGTTGTAGCATACGCAGAGTTTCTGAGCACTCTGGGAGAGATTCTGAATACAACATTTGATTCTACTCTACTCCGTCAAATATATGAAGCTCTCCTATGGGAATATGCTATGAGCAAGATAGCTGCTAATTCCATAAGCGAGAATGAATCACCTTCAAAGATTGCTGGGCAAATCATTGAGTCAAACGCTAAGATGCATATAATTTTAGAATAGCATTCGGTTATTATAGTTTTGGAGGGTAGAATAGTGCTGAATGCTGCTTTGAGTAGTATTGGTTGTCGATGCTACTTACTTTGATTACTAATAGCAACAGTATTCGTGTATGACAAATTCTACTTTTCAGTGGCTGTTTCACTTTGTTTTTGATAAGTATTCATTGTTATCCTATGGTTTAATACATATTACAGGAGTAACGTATGTATTACTATCAATTAACTTTTATTGAACAAGTTTTAGTTAATGCAAATGTTGATTTCAATGTTAGCATTCAGTTGTATTTTTTTCTCATTTTACTTGTATTCAACTGTATTCAAATATCTGATGCATTCAGGAGTATTTAAGTGATTCTCCGTCAAGAGCTAGTTGTATTGAATTGCATTATTTAATTGTATTCATATGTTTAATTAGCTATTCTTTTACTACAAGTACTACTAAAATATATTATTCAGTTCTATTTGAAAGTCACATTTGTATTAAAAATCAGATTTGCAAAAATATAAGTTAATGTTCTTAGTTGTATTCAACTGTATTTATTGTAAATTTCAATTGTATTTAAGTGGTGAGTTGTATTCAAATGTACACATTTGTATATCAGTCTATAATATAGCAGTACCGAGTTGTATTTATATTTATTAGTCAGTCGTATTTAGGTATATTTAACTAACCATTTAGCTATATAAAAATACTTCCATTACAAATGTAGTCAGAAAATATTCAAGAAAGCAATTTCAAAAAATATTACTCGACATTGATAATTTATTACATTTGATAATGTCATCAAAAGTATTGACAAATCGTTGAAGTACCAATACATGTCAGAGTTCTAACTATTTATTACGTGGAGCATCCCTACACGTTCACTTGTTATGTCCTCCCTGCCCACATGTGCTACATGAATGTTAAATTTTTCGGCTGCACTAATTCACTTAAAGTTTTATCGCGCTTCTTCTTTGGCCTTCAAGGATGTCTTTTTCATTTGGATGGTAGTACAACCTCCTCAGCAACTTGTTCTGGTATATTCTAGTCATTTTTGTCTGGTAACTGGTACACTGGCACATCATATGTCATTACAATTCTACTTGGTTTGTAATAGTTAGAGCAATATTCTTCTGGCATCAGAAACTTGCTCTTCAATACAGCCCAAGCATGTGGGCATGGCAATTCATCAATTTGGAACCTACCACAAACACATTTTCTCTCTAACAAGCAGACTGTGTAATTCCTCCCATCATCGTTAACTGTATGTAAGTATTTAGTTGATGGTACCACTTACATTTAAAAATAGAAATATAAGTTTTGCGCACATTCACCTGAATTACCTATAAGTTACATACAACTGAAACATTAGCAGACATATGAATACATTATATTTTTAGACCAGCAAAAATATCAACTACGAGAAGTACAGAACTTATCTAAATTCTGCTGTACTTTTGGCAACAGTATGCTAAAAAAACCTTAGAATCATACGTATTCACCATACATATAAAAAATTAAATCTCATATTGTTAGTTGTATTCTGATGTATTCAAATAGATTTTTTGAGCATGTAGCATTATTACATTCAGTTGTATTCATAACATATCTATGAAAAAATATGCCTTTTATGTGCTTGCATGTATTCAGTTGTATTTGTCCTTAAAAATGATTGTATGCAATTGTATTTATGCCAGTTATTCCGAAAATAACTACAAATACATACAGCAATGACAGAAAAATTTTACTTACAGTCATACATGTACACATTATCTCATTCAACTCCAGCATCTCGTAGTATTGTTTCCCAAGCGTCTTGTATGTTTGTGTAGCTTCTTTGCGGTTACTACAATTCCAACGTCCAAATATCTTCCTAACTTCTTTAAGGAAGTCATATATTGGCAATTTTCTTGCTGAAACTAGTGTGGAATTGATGGACTCAGCAATATTTGACGTCATTTTCCATCCCCTGTTAATAGGTGCATACAACTTAGACCACTTTTTGTAACCAGATAACTCTAAGTATTCTTTCACTAATATCCACCTTCTCCACCATCTCCATCAAACTGTCAAATTCAGCTTGTGTATATGCTTTTGTGATCGAGAAGCATATCTTGCTCAAATTGGCGTGGCTCCTTTTGAATTTCTTATATAGGTTGTTCCATAAATACCATATACAAGCAAAATGTGGTACATCAAGATACACTCTCGCTATAGATTTAATGATACTCTCATTTCTATCTGAAACAATGCACATATTTTCCCTTACACCGTATGCTATCTTGAATTGTTCAAAGAAGTAGTCCAAAGAGCATCATTCTCCGAATCAATAACACCATATGCTAGAGGCAATATATGACCTGTAAATACTATTGAATATAATTATATTTAAATACATGCTTTTCAAACTCATAAAGTACTAACAAATTGTATTATTATTCAGACTCACCTGCACCATCCAACGTGCTTGCCAAAACGAATGTCCATGTGTAGTAAGATTTTAGTTGACTTTCATTCACAACAACAATTGGTCTATATTGTTCAAACTCCTTTATAAAGGCATACAATGATATATACACGTACATGAATTCATTCTTTGGCAATTTTTCCAATATGATGTGGGAACCTGGATATGTCATATCCATTGTATATAAGTATCCTGGTAATTTCTTGTATGAACCGGCCGGTTCACCTTTAAGAAAATTAATTTCCTTTTCTTTAGCACTCCATGCCAACATGTAGCTAACATCTGCACTAAAATCTGATTTTACATCATCAATAATGTCCCTTTGAGTGTATTTCCTCTTATGGTTTGTAAGTTTTGGCCTTATAATACCACCTATAAGACTGCTACTAGCTTGCCGTTGCTCGTAAACCATATCCTTCAGCGGACATGTATGATTATCATTAAATTCTCTCACCTTGAATAGTTCTGATTTGTTAATGCTTGAAGCCTTAAACCTCCATTCACAATCTTCTGAAATACATATGTGATGACCCGGCCTGTCGTCACGAGAATTACCTCCCCGTTACCCCTTAATTTATATGTTTCATATTTCTATATCGGTGTTAGAGTCTATCGGGTAAGTTAGGAGTGATTCTGGTTGAAAATGAGGCATATAGCCTTTTGAAATGAAGCTTGTTTTAAAAAGTCAACCTGGAGTTTACTATGTGGTTAGAGGGCTTGGAATCGAATTATGATGATTTGGTTAGTTCCAAGAGGTTATTTTTTACTTAGGGGAGCGATCGGAATAGAATTTGGAGGCCCGATGTAGAAATAGTCTTGAATTGGCTAAGTTGGAATTTTGGCGGAATCCGATCGATAGGTGAGATTTTGATTTGAGAGTCGGAATGGAATTCCGACAGTTGCAGTAGCTTCTTTAGATGATTTTGGATATATATGCAAATTTTCAGGTCATTCAGATATCGTTTGGTCGGGTTTTTGATTGGATGTTGTTTTCGGAAATTCTAGTTGAAACTTAGGCTTGAATTCGCCATGATTTGATGATTTCCGTGTTTAAAGGTGTGTTTTTATGGTTGGAACAAGTTCATATCATGTTTTGGAGTAGGTTGGTGGTTTCCGTTGGGGTCACGTGGGCCTCAGGGTCCAAACGGACCATTTTTTATTAAAGAAAACTGGCAGATTTGCTGTCATAACAACAGAACAATTTTGTTCTCTGCGATCGCATGAGGAGCCACGCGATCGCGTAGAAGGAATTTTGGAGGCAATCAATTTGTTCTCTTCGATCGTATGGCCTAGGCTGCTATCGCATAGTGAGGGAAGGTGAAGCAATGCGATCGCGAGGCCCAGGACACGATCGCATAGAGACTTTTGAGAGGCAACTATTTCTTATACTATGCGATCTCATAGTGATGATTGCGATCGCATAGAGTAATGTGGAGCCCAGGAAAATTAATTCATCGTGATCGCATGCCAAGGACTGTGATCGCATAGGGTTAAATACCTGATAGAAGGGTTAAAAACCAAAACATTTCAGTCGCGAACTTACACTGTATTTCCTCCATTTTTGAGTTCCTTGAGAGCTAAGTAACGGGGATTGAAGGGGATTTCATCGGCAAAACATTGGAGCTAAGTTTTATGGTCTAAATACACGATTTTATCTTAGAATATTCAATTATTTCAGAGAAAATGGAAGGATTAATGGGGGATTTTTGCTCTAAGCCGGGGTTATGGTAAATCATCGATTTGAATGGGCAAACGGAGTCCGATTTCAATAAACTGTATATGTATGGACTCGTGTTGAGATAAGGATTCCGAAAATGTAACTTTTATAATTTTTTGAGAAGTGTACCAAAAGTCGGGTTTTGTTAACTTTGTGGTTTTTAGTGTAATTCTAGTTGTTTCGATTGGGTAATGTCCCTTTAGCCTATTTTGATGCATTTCTATTGATTTTGATCAGATTCTATACCCGTGGAGGATGATTCTCGTGGTAAGGGCATTGCTGAGTAGTTTTCGAGCCGAATCGAGGTGAGTAATGGGTGTGGGTGATGACTAGCGGGTTCGAAACCCCGGATATCACAATGTGACGTTGTATTGAGGCGAGACACGTACTCTCCTATGAGTGCGGGGTGTGGTTGGGGACTATGGCTTAGTCCGACCTATTGATATTGTACTGTGTTGTTGGCTATTATTGAACCGGTGAACCTCCTACTTGGATGGTGTTGATACATTTGGGCTTTGAGCCAGTTATTGGGATCCCGCGAGGATCGTTGTTATTGTTTCTAAGATATTGACATGCTACTTTGATACCAGTCCTGAGCTAGTCTAAAATGGTTTTCCAAACTCTGGAATTTCTGAAACACTATTTTTAGTGAAAATGATAAAAAGAAATTTCAAAAAGTATTTTTCTAAGCCTGTGAGGCTACATTGCATTATAGCTGACTGGTAGTGGATCGGACTGCGCGGTGCAGCGTATCATGTATTGTGTTTGGGCTGTAGGAGCCCTTCCGGAGTCTGAATCCCCACAGTGAGCACGTGTACCCAAATGTATCGGGCTACGAGCCGTAGCGGTCGTATTCATGCATTGCATTGCATTTAGCTATATCTGTTATTTTGATAGATGATATTGCTGGTTCTGATATTGCTCATGTTGATAACTGATACAGGATATTGTGTATAGCTTTACATAGTATTGTATTGGGTTTTCTTACCTTCGTTGTCTTACCCTTGCCTATTACCACTGAGTTGGAAGTACTCACACTACTCCCTGCACCTTGTGTGCAGATTCAAGTACATCACAGCAGAGTTGATTCTATAGCTACTCGGGAGTTGCATTTGGACAGGCGAAGTAGCTGCCAGCGTCCGCAAGGCCTGACTCTCCAGTTTATTCTTATTTTGTTTAGTCTATTCCACACTTGTGCACAGTTGTATACACTATCACGGCTTATAAATTTTGGTAGAGGCTCATGACTTGTGATTCCTGATTTGTTGGAAGGTTATACTGGTTTTAGGATGTTTAATCCTGGTGTGTTGGATATTATTTTCATTATACTATTACTGTTTATGCTTAAAAAGGGTAAAGTGTGAGCTAATAGCTCTGTGTTTCAGTTGATTGGTCGGGCTGGCCTAGCAATGTGATGGGCGCTATCACGACCGGGTTTTGGGGTCGTCACAAGTGGGCATCAGAGCTTAGGTTACTAGGCCTCATGTGTCTTGAGCCGGTTGGTAGAGTCTCATGGATTGGTACGGGGACGCCTGTATTTATCCTCGGGAGGCTGCAAACCTTTAGAAAACACTTCACATTTCTTGAACTCCGTCGTGCGATTTTGTTGTTCTGAGAACTGAATTCCTGTATTCTATTCTCTCGCAGATGGCGAGAACTCGAGCTTCAGGACGAGGTGGACGACCACCATTGCCACCTACTAGAGGCCGTGGGTTTAGCCGTAGTCGTGGTAGAGGTAGGGCAGCTGAGGCAGTGACAGCTGACCCACCCATTGTCCCTATTCAGGATCAGCCCCCAGTGGTTGATGCTCCAATGGCACCAGCTCAGGCACGGACGGTGTCTATTGTCATTCCTGGCCTTTAGGGACTTCAGACGCTAGAGGCAGTCCCAGCTTGGCTCAAATTCTATCGGTATGCATCAGCTTGGCTCAGGTAGTATCAGCTACCGCTGTAGGAGTGACATCCCAGACATGGGGTGGTCATCAGACCCCCGCAGCTCGCACACCTGAGCAGGTGTTACAGGGACTTCAGATGCCAGAGGCAGTCCAAGATCAGGCAGTTGCACCAGTTATTCCAGCTGCACCAGTTCCAGAGCATGTGGTACCGGTTATGCCTGACGACGAGCAGTGTCGCCTAGAGAGATTTGGTAGAGTCCAGCCACCTCATTTTAGTGGTATTGAGGGCGAGGATGCCCAGGGTTTCTTAGATAAATGCCAGAGAATGCTACGTATAGCTGTGATTCTTGAGTCCAACGGGCTTTCATTTACTACCTTCCAGTTTACTGGTCTAGCGTTCGATTGGTGGGAGGAGTTTGAGAGGTGTAGGCTTGCGGGAGCAGCACCTCTTACGTGGCAACAGTTTTCTACTCTCTTTTTAGAGAAGTATATGCCTTACTCCCGTCGCGAGGAGCTTCGTCTCTAAGTTGAGTGGTTAGTATAGGACAACATGTCAATGACCCAGTATAAGCTGAGATATACGTAATTGGCTAGGCATGCCATATGGATGATCCCGATAGATCGGGAGAGGATTATGAGCTTCATTGATGGCCTCAACTATTCCATTCGCATTCTAATGACCAGAGATAGTACTATCATCATCTTTTGAGCAGGTTGTGGATATGGCACACTCCATTGAGGCGGATCATCGCCGTGAGCGGGAGGAGAGGGAGGCCAAGAGGCCTCGAGGTTCTGGTAGCTTTAGTAGTGCTCATCTAGAGGGCAGTATAAGTAGGGCAGAGGTTGCTCATCTAGACCTTCTTAGTCAGGCCGCCCTGAGCATAGCGGAGCTTCTTATTCTGGTCGTGGCCGCCAGGGTTTCCAGCAGGGCCAGTCTTCACTTAGTGTCCTCCCAGCTCAGGGTACAGCACCGACTTCTTCAGCCCAGGGTTTGTCAGCGGTGAGGGGTTCCTTTCAGTCACGTTCTCTAGTGCCAGGCAGCTATTTTGTGTGTGGCGAGTTTGGCCACATGAGGAGGCAGTACCCTCGACTTCGCAGGGACAAGTCTCAACAGAGGGATCAGATCTCCTCTTCAGCACCATTTCAGGCTAGTGGAGGTGGAGGTCAGTCTTCTCGAGGTCGCCCCAGACGTGAAGAACGATCTAGTGGGAGTCAGGCACAATTCTATGAACTCCCTGACAGACGTGATGCAGTTGCCTCTGATGCAGTGATTTCAGGTATCATTTCTGTCTGTCACATAGATGCCTCTATTTTATTTGATCTCGGGTACACATATTACTACGTGTCTTCTTATTTTGCACATCATTTGGGTGCGACCCGTGGTAGTCTTGATTTTCCTATTCATGTATCCACCCCATTGGGTGATACGATTATTGTGGATCATGTCTATAGATCCTGTGTTATTTCTATTGGGGGTCTGAGACCCAGGTGGATCTGTTATTGTTAGGGATAGTGGACTTCTATGTAATATTGGGCATGGACTGGCTGTCTCCGTGCAATGCCATATTGGACTGTCATGCCAAGATAGTTACATTGGCTATTCCTGGTATTCCTCAGATTGAGTGGCGGGGTTCGATAGATTATGTCCCTAGCCATGTTATTTCATTCTTAAAGGCTTAGAGAATGGTTGAAAAAAGCGTTTGTTGTATCTAGCATTTGTAAAGGATGTAGGAGCTGAGACTCCTAGTATTGATTTTATGCCTATTGTGAGGGACTTTCCAGATGTATTCCCCTCAGACCTACCGGGTATGCCACCGGATAGGGACATCGATTTTGGTATTGACTTGGTGTCAGGAATTCATCCCATTTCAATTCCTCCTTATCGGATGGCACCAACTGAGCTGAAGGAATTGAAAGAACAGCTTCAGGAGCTTTTGGATAAGGGATTCATTCACCCTAGTGTGTCCCTGTGGGGTGCACTAGTGTTATTTGATAAGAAGAAAGATGGTTCTATGCGGATGTGTATTGATTATAGACAGTTGAACAAGGTAACAATGAAGAACAAGTACCATCTACCGCTTATCGATGATTTATTTTATCAGTTACAGGGCGTGAGGGTGTTTCCGAATATTGATCTTCGTTCAGGCTATCATCAGCTGAAGATTAGGGACTCTGATATTATGAAGACTGCATTCAGGACTAGATATGGGCACTATGTGTTCCTTGTGATGTCTTTTGGGCTGACCAACACCCCAGCAGCGTTCATGCATATGATGAACGGTGTGTTCAGGCCATATTTGGATTCATTCGTGATCGTGTTCATTGATGATATTTTAGTCTACTCCCGTAGCCAGGAAGAGCACGCTCAGCATTTGAGCATTGTGTTGCAGAGGTTGAGGGAGGAGAAATTGTATGCTAAGTGTCACGCCCCAAATCGAGGGACATGACCGGCGCCTGACTAGGTAGCCCCAGTCAAGCGGACCTGGGTGCCTTTCATTCCCACGTGTTACCCCTGTGTTGATTACTTCTCATTAACCAAATACCTTACCAATTATAACTGATTTCACAATATACAAACATAACCATGCGAGTGATTCATTAACAAGTTTACAGGTTTTTACAACGCCCAACATAATATATACATGAGCCTCGAATCCCACAGTTTACATGTCTACGGAACCTCTAGGATACAAAGGACGATACAATACTTGCTGGTAACAAGGCTCCGGCTATACCTTACACAAAATCAAAATAAAGTCTAAACAAGAGTGGCACGAGCCACGTAGGGCCCCGAAAGGAAAGGGGCTCACCAAAACGGGCAGTGGAAGATGAAGGATGCTACTGCCGATGAGCTGAAGTACCTGCTACCGATTCACCTACAATCATAATACGAATGTAGCGTCCCCGGCAAAAGGGACGTCAGTACACTTGAATTGTACTGGTATGTATGGACAAACTTTGTCCCAAGTAAACTCAAGCCATTAAGTTACATTAAAACTAATCAAGCCAGCCAACCATGTTTTCCACATTTTACTCATTTCAGATAAGCCTCAACATAAGCATATTCAAGGTCAACAAATAGAACAACAACCAATCAACAACATAAATTGCAAGTAGTCAAACATAGGGGCAATCAGTGCCCCCCAGGTTGCAAACTCTCCTGCTGTCTCCTTTCACAAATCATTGATTTTTGTATCAATTTTCAATAGCGATTTCGATCGCTTTCCATCCTTATTACCCCTGACCACCCTTATTACCTCGGCCACCCTTATCACCCCAACCCACACCTTATTTCCTCACGTTGCAGCGCGCAACACGACCCCGCCTTACAGTTTAAAACACAACAATTTCAAACAGCAGATAAGGCACTACACACAATTTCAACAAGTTCAAATAAGCAACTTGCACATTGTTTCATGTTCTCAATTACTTATCAAGCCAATATCACAACCAAGTTACAATATTTCCATAATCAAAAATATTCACACAAGTATGTTCAACAATTTTCCACAATTCAAGTGTTTCGTCTCTTTCCACAATAAGCCGATTTTCAAGTGTTTCGTTTCTTTTCCACAAGGTGCCATATAGGCCATCATAACCATTATTCACAATTCTTCACCAATTCCAATTCCCTTGTTATCTTTCAATTCATATTTCATACCACACCACATATAGTTTAACATTAATTAGATACTCACCAACAAAATCAACAAATTACACACAATCTCTCAAATTAACACATGCCAAACGAATTGCACACATAAGGGCGATTTCACAAGAATCAAAGTTAGCCATACATACCTCGATTGAGCTTTCCTTAAGTTACTACAACACTCCAAAAACTCTAGCAATTCCAATCTACTATGAAACATAACAAATTTAAACACATATTAGAAAGATATTCATGAAACTAGCTCATTTGAACAATTTATCAAACACTAGTTGAGCATCTTGATTTCGAATCCCCTTTTTAAGACTTCCTTCATTCCCTAACCCAATCTTTAGTTATTCAAGTTAAACAATCTTCCCATAAACCTAAGTTGTACATGCATGTATACACAATACTAATAAACCCAAGAATCATACCTCAATAACTCATCTTATACACCAAACTCGAAATTAAAACCCTAGGGTATAGAATCTTACCTCTTAGATGAAGAACTTGCTATTGGGTTCTTGATTCTTGAAGATTGATGCAAGATTTGGATGATTTAGATGTTGTTCCTCCTTCTCTCTCTAAAATACTCTCACCTCTCTCTAAAATCAGTAAGAAATGACCCCAAAATGAACCCCAAAGCCTATATATTGAAATGGGGTCGGGTTATAAAAATAAAACAAATAACCCTGCGATGTCAATTCTGCTATCGCAGAATGCACCGCAGAATGGACATGCGGGCCGCAAAATGCACCGCAAAATCGGCAGCCAAAAATGAGCTACACTGGTTCAATCTGCGGTCAAAATGCGGACCGCAGAATGAACATGCGGACCGCAAAACGAACATGCGGATCGCAGATTTGACCTGACACAGGATCGCATTTTCCAGCCTTTGGTAATTTGGTCATAACTTTGTGTAGGAATGTCCAAATGACGAACGGTTTGAAGCGTTGGAAACTAGACTCAAAGGGCTTTCATTTGACATGCTATTCACTACATAAAACCTAATACATAATTATCTATGGTCGTTTAGAGTGGAGCCTTGTGTGAATCCATTTGGAAATTTGGCCTATTTCGAAAATTTTCCTATTTGGCTTACACTTGGGCTTTCATTTGGACCTCATATCACTTACCATAAGACTCATACTCATATTTAGCAAGTCTAATTGATGACCACCATATTAATAGTATATAAAAGTATTATAATAAGCCCGTGTGACACTACAAAATCCTAAATTACTTAGCGAAATTTTCCGGGGCCTTACATTCTCCCCCCCTTAGGATCATTCGTCCTCGAATGAGGAGTATAGTCTTTCATAAACACTTTAACAACACATATCTCTTTTCTAACCTACCTCCAGTCTCAAAATTTTCACTAACTCCTAAATTTTTCAGAAATTTCGGCAGAGTTTCCTTTGTAACTAGGCCTATCCACCTGCCAGAGAATCACCAAAATCTTCTTAACCACACATCCACAACTGTACATAGCACCACAATGTATATATCCACAATCCTAGTCCCAGTATTATAAGAACTACATTAACATATGGATACCAGAACATGGACTACACAGTTTTACATCAAAATACCTATATGGTACATTCCAAGTCAAAACTAACTGGTATTCAATCAAACGAAAGTACTTTCCTTCCACGACACATTTATCCTTCTACGAGACATTATCGACTTACAAGCATTATCATAACACCTTCTCAAAAATAATATCAACTCCCAAACATATAATAAGGACGACAGATAAACATCTTGCATGAGATAACTATCCATTGACTTTACCTTTTGATAACTTCCACTGTACAATTTTCACTCCACTAAACCCTTGATGACCCTTAATAGTTACCCTAATATGTGATACCCATAAACTGACCATAACTTTATCTATCCAATATATATGTGATCACACTATGAAGCTTTATCGTTGACTTGTCTAAACTTACAATGCTCAATGGATCGGGATCTAATCAATTAGGAACAACAAAGTTCAAGATCAGGCTGGAGTTCTTCAAGAATCCATTAATGCACTGGGTAGAGTACTTTATGAGGTTGTATACTAAGAGACAGAAAATGTTACTACTAACAATACTAACATGGTTAATCATTATGACTACCTCAATTAATACACAAATGACGAATAAGAGTAAGTAGTACATGAGAAATAGGAACCATAAAGGAGGAATACTCAAGTACGTGAACCACTCATTTTCTAAAGTGTAGGGAAAATCCGTCGACCCCGAATAGGAATACTCTAGCACCTTGTATGTGATATGGGATTCAAAATACACGAAGTTAAATTACACTCTTAACATTACTTGACGAACAAAATCTATGCCACAAACCTATAAGGATGAAAATAATTGAACGCTTATGAGATTACCATATTCTAGACAACTTAACACTTTTTGGAAATTGATCATATATGAGGGAACTAAAAATTATGACCATTTGTCATTCAAATCAACATGTTCATGATATGTACAAAAATCCGAAGTCATCTAATCTCAACCTTTCATTAGTGAAACTCAATAGCCAGGAAATCTTGATATTGGGACAAAATCATGAATTGGTTAGATGGTTCTAATAGTTAACACGACGCTCCAGGGAGAAGGCAAATAATACTCATATCTAGCCAAGAAGGTGAGATACCAAGGGTAGTAAAACTCTCCACACATGACAATGACATAGTCCATGATTCTAGAAGTTGAGGGTGTGAAGAAAACCAAACACAATGAGACAGTGCACAATAATCGCTGAAGGTTTGCAAATGTTCATGATGAGATCTCCATAGGTTTTGACTTGAAAAAGGAAGTGTCATAGTGATACATAGAAGGGAATGTTCTCTTATCGTTGTCGTACAAGTGTAGGGAACTAGCACAATGAATTCACTAAATAAGGAATACAATTAACACATTGTGGAGACATAAAGAGAGAATAATCATTTGTTATGAGTTGGACATGCCTATGCTATACTATCTTCCAAACTATAATACAATTCTACATCACGGGCAACCACGATACTAGAAACCAAGTGAGCTACTTACTACGGGATATCTCAAGTGGAAACAAAAATTATGACGACACAAGATCTTTCCTATGATGGGATGTGAGGATCTCAATTTTTAGAAAAACTTTATGCACACATTGACCATTTCGATTGACATGTACTTGTAGGATAAGTGTAGATGCATGCTTTCACGTTTCTTGATAGTAAGAAGGTTTTCATGATGTTACTTGCAAAAGAGTGGATTGGTTGTTCAAGCCATATAAGCCATATACACAACTGAGAAAAGAGTGACTCGAGAAGGATCACAAATCTTGGATACTTTGCATGGAACTTGACACCACATGTACAAACTTTATGATGGTGCATGTGTAGGCACGAGTGAGCAGATGTTGTCCATTTAAATAAAAAGTTTCTGTAAGAAATTCATCAGGAATAGTCCTTTGTTGAGAATTTAGGAAAAACAAGTGGGAAGTATCAATAGTGCTATAACTCAATTCTGGAACATAATTATAGAGCTCAATTCCATAGGAGGTGGTGAACAATAGAACTATGATAGGGAGGCTTTGTAGATAATACGTCTCATTAAAAGAGCATGTGCATGAACTATTTTGTAATTTGGATTCTTTTTAAGAATATATCTATGCAAGGACAAGGAAATCATAAGGGTTTAACAAAAAGTTTAAACAATCACCACATTACCAAATAAAATGGATCACATAGCTTTTTACATAATTACCATACCTCTAGGCTGCATTTCATAGCCCTTCCATAGGGTTCACATATAAAATTATTCACCTATGCGCTTCATACAATAATAAGGAAATCACAAGTACAAATCAAACACTTTAAACATTCACCACATTATCGAATAAAAGATTCATGCCATTTTTACGTATATTAGTCCATCGACTCTTGGGGCCATAATTATCACATCAGACTTGGCACTAGGCCACATTTCATAACACAATCTCTTCCTCCTCGCATTTCACATCATTTTCTCATATTTCACATTAACATCATAATCTGTTTCATATTCCCTCATGTCACAAGTATCACCAGGTACAATTTCATTTTGAGTTCTCGACACATTGTCTATACTTATTTCTCAAAAGCATTTGACTTATTTCAACATCTCTATGCATAGAGGACTTCACATTTGAATACATGATTCATACTTCTAAAACCCATTTTAAGTTGTAAATAATAGCACATTGATCATATTGGAATGCATCTTTCACAAATATTGGGTCACAACAACAATTCATGTAAAGTATCAATCACAGCTAGAGTCCAACATTTAGTCTTACCACATTTACACAATCACTTACTTCATTTCCAAACATCTTTATACATTACCAACAACAAGACGCAATCAATCAAATACCTTTGGTACACGTAAGAACATTTTGGAAGAATCAACCATAACAAGTTTTCTCACAAAATTTGGCATCAAAATATCAATTCAAACTTGACTTGAAGTCTAGACATTTTAGCACATAGTTCACATTCTTTACATATCCTCATCTACCAAGAATAATATATTAAACAAATGAAGAAGTACCTCCAACATATATTTTCACAGTAATAATTCGCTTAACATAACAAAACGGGTACTGCATCAATTATATTTTGAACCTACAACATTTATGTGGGCACCATGGATGCTTATTTTCTAAGAGAAGGGATTTTAGCCGTACATACTGATGAAATACTACATGATCTGGTGGTACAGTGACATTAGTAAGAACGAGGGTACTCTCCTTAACAACAACTTCTACCAATCACTCCATGACTCAACACATTCTCCTAACAAGTCCTTGGGTAATCCACTTGGACTCAATGGTGAGATAAATCTCACCTTACATGCTTCAAATTCACATATTATGGTATCAAAATTACCAATCTTGAGAGTAATACTTAGAGAGGAAATTAGCTCCCTATCTTGAGCCATATCGCACGATCTGGAATATCAAAGAAATTGGTAAATTCCTAAATGTCCGTGCAGCCCCCAACTTATATGATGTGGTCGACAACACACCGATAAGAAGGGCACTACTAGACACGGCTCCGAGACATCCTAGGACACTTAAAAACCTTAGGCTCTGATACCAAGTTGTCACGCCCCAAATCGAGGGACATGACCGGCGCCTGACTAGGTAGCCCCAGTCAAGCGGACCTGGGTGCCTTTCATTCCCACGTGTTACCCCTGTGTTGATTACTTCTCATTAACCAAATACCTTACCAATTATAACTGATTTCACAATATACAAACATAACCATGCGAGTGATTCATTAACAAGTTTACAGCTTTTACAACGCCCAACATAATATATACATGAGCCTCGAATCCCACAGTTTACATGTCTACGGAACCTCTAGGATACAAAGGACGATACAATACTTGCCGGTAACAAGGCTCCGGCTATACCTTACACAAAATCAAAATAAAGTCTAAACAAGAGTGGCATGAGCCACGTAGGGCCCCGAAAGGAAAGGGGCCCACCAAAACGGGCAGTGGAAGATGAAGGATGCTACTGCCGATGAGCTGAAGTACCTGCTACTGATTCACCTACAATCATAATACGAATGTAGCGTCCCCGGCAAAAGGGACGTCGGTACACTTGAATTGTACTGGTATGTATGGACAAACTTTGTCCCAAGTAAACTCAAGCCATTAAGTTACATTAAAACTAATCAAGCCAGGCCAACCATGTTTTCCACCTTTTACTCATTTCAGATAAGCCTCAACATAAGCACATTCAAGGTCAACAAATAGAACAACAACCAATCAACAACATAAATTGCAAGTAGTCAAACATAGGGGCAATCAGTGCCCCCCAGGTTGCAAACTCTCCTGCTGTCTCCTTTCACAAATCATTGATTTTGTATCAATTTTCAATAGCGATTTCGATCGCTTTCCATCCTTATTACCCCTGACCACCCTTATTACCTCGGCCACCCTTATCACCCCAACCCACACCTTATTTCCTCACGTTGCGGCACGCAACACGACCCCGCCTTACAGTTTAAAACACAACAATTTCAAACAGTAGATAAGGCACTACACACAATTTCAACAAGTTCAAATAAGCAACTTGCACATTGTTTCATGTTCTCAATTACTTATCAAGCCAATATCACAACCAAGTTACAATATTTCCATAATCAAAAATATTCACACAAGTATGTTCAACAATTTTCCACAATTCAAGTGTTTCGTCTCTTTCCACAATAAACCAATTTTCAAGTGTTTCGTTTCTTTTCCACAAGGTGCCATATAGGCCATCATAACCATTATTCACAATTCTTCACCAATTTCAATTCCCTTGTTATCTTTCAATTCATATTTCATACCACACCACATATAGTTTAACATCAATTAGATACCCAACAACAAAATCAACAAATTACACACAATCTCTCAAATTAACACATGCCAAACGAATTGCACACATAAGGGCGATTTCACAAGAATCAAAGTTAGCCATACATACCTCGATTGAGCTTTCCTTAAGTTACTACATCACTCCAAAAACTCTAGCAATTCCAATCTACTATGAAACATAACAAATTTAAACACATATTAGAAAGATATTCATGAAACTAGCTCATTTGAACAATTTATCAAACACTAGTTGAGCATCTTGATTTCGAATCCCCTTTTTAAGACTTCCTTCATTCCCTAACCCAATCTTTAGTTATTCAAGTTAAACAAACTTCCCATAAACCTAAGTTGTACATGCATGTATACACAATACTAATAAACCCAAGAATCATACCTCAATAACTCATCTTATACACCAAACTCGAAATTAAAACCCTAGGGTATAGAATCTTACCTCTTAGATGAAGAACTTGCTATTGGGTTCTTGATTCTTGAAGATTGATGCAAGATTTGGATGATTTAGATGTTGGGTTCCTCCTTCTCTCTCTAAAATACTCTCACCTCTCTCTAAAATCAGTAAGAAATGACCCCAAAATGAACCCCAAAGCCTATATATTGAAATGGGGTCGGGTTATAAAAATAAAATAAATAACCCTGCGATGTCAATTCTGCTATCGCAGAATGCACCGCAGAATGGACATGCGGGCCGCAAAATGCACCGAAAAATCGGCAGCCAAAAGTGAGCTACACTGGTTCAATCTGCGGTCAAAATGCGGACCGCAGAATGAACATGCGGACCGCAAAACGAACATGCGGATCGCAGATTTGACCTGACACACGATCGCATTTTCCAGCCTTTGGTAATTTGATCATAACTTTGTGTAGGAATGTCCAAATGACGAACGGTTTGAAGCGTTGGAAACTAGACTCAAAGGGCTTTCATTTGATATGCTATTCACTACATAAAACCTAATACATAATTATCTATGGTCGTTTAGAGTGGAGCCTTGTGTGAATCCATTTGGAAATTTGGCCTATTTCGAAAATTTTCCTATTTGGCTTACACTTGGGCTTTCATTTGGACCTCATATCACTTACCATAAGACTCATACTCATATTTAGCAAGTCTAATTGATGACCACCATATTAATAGTATATAAAAGTATTATAATAAGACTGTGTGGCACTACAAAATCCTAAATTACTTAGCGAAATTTTTCGGGGCCTTACACTAAGTTCTCCAAATGTCAGTTTTGGCTCGAGTCAGTAGCATTTTTGGGTTATGTGGTGTCTTGTGATGGTATTCAAGTTGACCCGAAGAAGATATAGGCAGTGCAGAGTTGGCCTAGTCCATCCTCAACTACGGAGATCAGGAGTTTCATTGTTTTGGTGGGGTATTATCGCCGGTTTTTTCAGGGATTTTCATCCATTGCTTCAGTTTTAGCTAGGTTGACGAAAAAGGGTGCACCATTCATGTGGTCGGATGAGTACGAGTGGAGCTTTTGAGAAGCTCAAGATAGCTTTGACCGCAACTTCAGTATTAGTGTTGCCATCAGCTTCAGGTTCATATACTGTATATTGTGATGCCTCGAGAATGGGGATAGGTTGTGTATTAATGGAGGAGGGTAGAGTGATTGCTTATGCTTCTCGGCAGTTGAAGCCTCATGAGAAGAACTACCCTGTTCATGATTTGGAGTTAGGTGCCATAGTTCATGCCTTGAATATTTAGAGGCACTATTTGTACGGCTTGTCCTGTGAGGTGCATACCGATCATCGTAGTCTCCAGCATTTGTTCAAATAGAGGGATCTTAATTTGAGATAGCGGAGATGGCTTGAGTTGCTCAAGTATTATGACATTACTATTCTATATCATCTGGGGAAGGCCAATGTGGTGGCCGATGCTTTGAGCCGAAGGGCGGTCAGTATGGGCAGCTTGGCATATATTCTAGCTGGGGAGAGATCATTTGCTTATGATGTTCAGGAGTTAGCCAATCGGCTAGTGAGGTTAGACATTTCAGAGCCCAGCAGGGTGTTGGCTTGTGTTGTCTCTCAGTCTTTTTTATATGATATTCGTGAGCGCCAGTATGATGATCCACACTTGCTTGTCCTTAAGGATAAAGTTCAGCATGATGATGCCAGAGATGTCACTATTTATAGTGATGGTGTATTGAGGAAGCAGGGCTAGATATGCGTGCCCAATGTTGATGGCATTCGTGAGTTGATATTGGATGAGGCCCATAGCTCACATTATTCTATCCATCTAGGTGCCGCGAAGATGTACCAAGACTTGAAACAACATTATTGGTGTAGGAAGATGAAGATGGATATTGTTAGACATGTAGCACGGTGCCTCAACTGTCAGTAGGTCATGTACGAGCATCAGAGGCCCGGTGGCGTGTTTCAGCATATTGATATTCCTGAGCGGAAGTGGGAATGGATCACTATGGACTTTGTTACTCGACTCCCTCAGACAACAAGGAAGTTTGATTCAGTTTGGGTGATTGTGGATAGGCTGACCAAGTCAGCTCACTTCATTCTTGTGTGTACTATGTACTCTTCGGAGCGGTTAGCTTAGTTATTCATTCAGGAGATTGTTAGATTGCATGGAGTCCCAGTTTCTATCATATCAGACAGAGGTACTCAGTTTATTTCATAGTTCTGGAGGACAGCGTGAGTTGGGATCCCAGGTTGAGCTGAGTACTGCATTTTATCCTCAGACGGACGGACAGTTCGAGCGTACTATTCATATCTTAGAGGATATGTTGCGAGCTTGTGTTATTGACTTCGGTGGTTCATGGGCTGATTATTTGCCTCTCACAGAGTTTGCCTATAATAACAGCTACCAATCCAGTATCCAGATGGCACCATATGTGGCTTTATATGAGAGACGGTGTAGATCTCTAGTTGGTTGGTTTGAGCCCGGTGAGGCAAGGTTGTTGGGGACAGACTTAGTCCAGGATGCTTTGGACAAGGTGAAGGTGATCTAGGAGAGACTTCGCACAGCTCGGTCGCGCTAGAAGAGTTATGCGGACGGGAAGGTTCGGGATGTGTTAATTTGTGGGTGAGAAGGTCTTACTGAAGGTTTCGCCTATGAAAGGCGTCATTTGGGAAGAAAGGAAAGCTCAGCCCGAGATTCATTGGCCCTTTTGAGATCCTTAAGAGGATTGGGGAGGTGGCCTATATGCTTGCTTTGCCACCCAATTTATCGGGAGTTCATCCAGTGTTCCACGTATCCATGCTCCGGAAATATGTTGGCGACCCATCGCATGTGTTGGACTTTAGCACTATTCATCTTGATGATGACTTGACCTACAATGTGGAGCCTATAGCTATATTGGGTCGTCAGGTGAGGAGATTGAGATCCAAGGACATTGCATCAGAAAAGGTTCAGTGGAGAGGTCGACCCGTAGAGGAGGCCACTTGGGAGATCGAGCGGGAGATGCGATGCAGATATCACTTATTTGAGTCTCCAGGTATGTTTCTTGACCGGCTCGAGGAAGAGCGTTTGCTTTAGTGGGCGAGAATGTGATGACCCGGCCTGTCGTCACAAGAATTACCACCCCGTTACCCCTTCATTTATATGTTTCATGTTTCTATATTGATGTTAGAGTCTATCGGGTGAGTTAGGAGTGATTCTGGTTGAAAATGAGGCATATAGCCTTCTGAAATGAAGCTTGTTTATGAAAAGTCAACCTGGAGTTGACTATATGGTTAGAGGGATCGGAATCAAATTATGATGATTTGGTTAGTTCCGGGAGGTGATTTGTGACTTAGGGGAGCGATCTGAATTGAATTTGGAGGTCCGATGTAGAAATAGGCTTGAATTGGCTAAGTTGGAATTTTGGCGAAATCTGATCGATAGGTGAGATTTTGATCCGGGAGTCGAAATGAAATTCTGAAAGTTGCAATAGTGTAGATAGGTTATTTTGGATATGTCTGCAAACTTTCAGGTCATTCGGATATCGTTAGGTCAGGTTTTTTATTGGATGTTGTTTTTGGAAGTTCTAGTTGAAACTTAGGCTTGAATTCGCCTTGATTTTATGATTTCCGTGTTTAAGGGTGTGTTTTTATGATTGGAACAAGTTCATATCATGTTTTGGAGTAGGTTGGTGGTTTTCGTTGGGGTCCCGGGGGCCTCGGGGTGAATCCGGGGGTCCAAACGGACCATTTTTATTAAAGAAAACAGGCAGATTTGCTGTCATAACAACAGAACAATTTTGTTCTCTGCGATCGCATGAGAAGCCATGCGATCGCGTAGAAGGAATTTTGGAGGCAATCAATTTGTTCTCTACGATCGCATGCCCTAGGTTGCGATTGCATGGTGAGGGAAGGTGAAGCAATGTGATCGCGAGGCCCAGGACGCGATCGCATAGAGACTTTTGAGAGGCAGCTATTTCTTGTACTATGCAATCGCATAGTGATGATTGCGATTGAATAGAGTAATGTGGAGCCAAGGAAAATTAATTCATCGCGATCGCATGCCAAAGGCTGCGATCGCATAGGGGTAAATACTTGACATAAGGGTTAAAAACCAGAACATTTCAGTCGCGAACTTACACTATATTTCCTCCAATTTTGAGTTCCTTTAGAGCTAAGTGACGGGAATTGAAGGGGATTGCATCGGGAAAACATTTGAGGTAAGTTTTATGGTCTAGATACACGATTTTATCATAGAATCTTCAATTATTTCACTAAAAATGGAAGGATTAATGGGGGATTTTTGCTCTAAGCCTGGGTTATGGTAAATCATCGATTTGAATGGGCAAACAGAGTCCGATTTCGATAAACTTTATATGTATGGACCGGTGTTGAGATAAGTATTCTAAAAATGTAACTTTTGTAATTTTTCGAGAAGCGTAGCGAAAGTCGGGTTTTGGCAACTTTGTGGTTTTTGGTGTAATGCGAGTTGTATCAATTGGGTAATGTCCCTTTAGACTATTTTGATACATTTCTATTGATTTTGATCAGATTCTATACACGTGGAGGCTAATTCTCATGGCAAGGGCATTACGGACTAGTCTTCGAGCCGAGTCGAGGTGAGTAATGGGTGTGAGTGATGACCAACAGGTTCGAAACCCCGGTATATCACTTTGTAATGCTGTATTGAGACGCGACACGTACTCTCCTGTGAGTGCGGGGTCGAATGTGATTGGGGACTATGGCTTAGTCTGAGTTGTTGATACTATACTGTGTTGTTGGCTATTATTGAGTCGGTGAACCTCCTACTTGGATGGTTATGGATATATTTGGGCTATGAGCCAGTTATTGGGATCCCGCAAGGATCGTTGTTATTGTTTCTAAGATATTGACATGCTATTTTGACACCAGTCCTGAGCTATTACTGTCTAAAATGGTTTTCCAAACTCTAGAATTTCTGAAACACTATTTTTATTGAAAATGATAAAAAAAGATTTCAAATATATTTTTCTGAGCCTGTGAGGCTGCATTTCATTATAACCAACTGGTAGGGGATCGGGCTACGCGCCGCAGCGTATCATGATATTGTGCTTGGGCTATAGGAGTCCCTCCGGAGTCTGAACCCCCACAGTGAGTACGAGTACCCAAATGGATCGCGCTACCTGTCGTAGCGGTCATATTTATGCATTGCATTACATTTAGCTATACCTATTATTCTGATAGCTGATATTACTGGTTCTGATATTACCATGTTGATAACTGATAAAGGATATTGTGTATAGCTTTACTTAGTGTTGTATTGGGTTTTCTTACCTTCGTTGTCTTACCCTTGCTTATTACCACTAAGTTTGAAGTACTCACACTACTCCCTCCACCTTGTGTGCTGCTCGGGAGTTGCATCTGGATAGTCGAGGTAGCTGCCAGCGTCCGCAGGACTTGACTCTCCAGTTTATTCTTATTTTGTTTAGTCTATTCCACACTTGTGCACAGTTGTATATACTATCACGGCTTATAAATTCTGGTAGAGGCTCATGACTTGTGACTCCTGATTCATTGGGAGGTTATACTGGTTTTGGGATGTCTAATCCCGGTGTGTTGGATATAAGGAGGCAAGGAGAGAGGCGAAGTTGGCGGTCACAGAAGCGATCAATGCAGCGTTTGGGCGCATGTACGAGGAATTAGAAGAGAAAGGAGGGGACATGACGTTGTTTAGGTTGGCTAAAGTGAGGGAGACGAATGTGCTGGACCTGGACCGAGTTAGGTGCATCAAAGACGAGGATGGTAGAGTTCTGATGGGGGAGGCTCAGGTCAGGCAAAGGTGGCAAGCATACTTTCGAGACTTGCTCAACGAGGAAGGGGACCAAGACATATAGTTAGGGGAGCTAAGGGACTTAGAGCGCCATAGAGATCTGGGGTTCTGCAGGCGCATTAGGGTAGAGGAGGTCATGGAGGCTTTGCGATGGATGAATAGGGGTCGAGCGACCGGACCAGACGAAATTCCGGTGGAGTTTTGGAAATACATGGGTAGGGCAGGAGTGGAGTAGCTATCCAGGTTGTTCAATGCGATCTTCAGGTACAAGAAAATGCCAGAGGAGTGGAGGTGGAGCACAGTTGTGCCTGTGTATAAGAACAAAAGTGACATCCAGTGTTGCAATAACTATAGAGGCATCAAATTACTAAACCACACCATAAAAGTATATGAGCGGGCGGTTGAGGCGAGGGTAAGGGCGATGATGTCAATCTCGGCGAACCAGTTTGGTTTCATGCCGGGCCAGTCCACCACAGAAGCTATCCACCTTGTTAGGAGATTGGTGGAAAAGTTTAGGGATAAGAAGAGGACTTTCACGTGGTGTTTATCAACTTGGAGAAGGCGTACGACAAGGTTCCAAGAGAGGTGTTATGGAGGTGCCTGGAGGCGAAGAGCATGCCGGAGGCCTACATTAGGATGATCAAGGATATGTAAGATGGCGCTAAGACTAGGGTTAGGACGGTGGGTGGCGACACAGACCACTTCCCGGTGGAAATAGGGCTTCACCAAGGATCGGCGCTCAACGCCCTCCTATTTGCTTTGGTGATTGATGCTCTAACTCGGCATATCCAAGGTGACGTGCCATGGTGTATGCTATTTGCTGATGATATTGTCTTAATAGACGAGTCGAGGGTCGGTGTTAACGAGAGGTTGGAAGTTTGGAGACGGACCCTCGAGTCAAAGGGTTTCAGACTAAGCAGGTCTAAGACTGAATACTTGGAGTGCAAGTTTAGCTCCGAGCCGAGCGAAGAAGGAGCTGGTAGGGACGTGAAGCTTGGTTTATAGGTCATCACCAAGAAGGACAGTTTCAGATATCTTGGGTCGGTGATCCAGGGTGACAGAGAGATCGACGGGGATCTCACTCACCGAATAGGGCCTGGGTGGTCGAAATGGAGGCTTGCATCGGGAGTCTTGTGTGACAAGAAAGTGCCACAGTATCTCAAGGGGAAATTTTATAGTGTTGTGGTTAGACCAACAATGTTGTATGAGGCAGAGTGTTAGCCAGTGAAGAACTCCCATATCCAGAGAATGAAGGTAGCGGAGATGAGGATGCTCAGGTGGATGTGTGGGCACACCAGGTTGGATAGGGTCAGGAATGAAGTTATTCGAGAAATGGTAGGGGTAGCCCCAATGGATGAGGAGTTCCGAGAAGCGAGACTCAGGTGGTTCGGGCATGTGCGGAGGATAAGCCCCGATGCACTGGTGAGGAGTTGTGAGCGGCTATCGGTAGTTGGCGCGAGTCGTGGCAGAAGGAGGCCCAAGAGGTATTGGGAAGAGGTGATTAGGCAGGACATGACTATTATGCGGATTTCCGGGGACATGGCTCTTGATAGGAAAGTCTGGAGGTCCAGTATCAAGGTTGCAGGTTAGGGGCTTCTATTATTTTGCGGGTTAGGGATGAGTCGGGGGAGGGTTCCCGATAGGTTAATATTTCTGTGAGTACTCCTAGAATTACTAATGCCTTTTGTTCATGTTGTTGCTTTGTTTACTTTGCCTTTTTATATGTCAGTTTTTTGTGGTTTATTCTGGAGTTACTAATGCTCTTTCTTTTTGTTTTGTTTTTGTATTTTTTTGTCCTTTTCTCGATCTTTCGTCGAGGGTCGACTGGAAACAACCTCTCTGCCCTACCGGGTAGGGGTAAGGCCTACGTACATATTACCCTCCCCAGACCCCACCATGTGGGACTATAATGGGTAGGTGTTGTTGTTGTATCACTCTTTATGCCAAAAAAGGGGTAAAGTGTGAGCTGATAGCTCCGTGTTTTAGTTGATTGGTCGGGCTGGCCTAGCAATGTGCTGGGCGCCATCACGACCGGGTTTTGGGGTCGTGACAGCATAATAATGCATAGCTGAAAAGTACGAGCCATTTAAATTTGATTAGCATATTTGGATGCAAATAATACAGCTGAATACACTTGTATCAATATGCAGACACTAAATATCACTGTAGACCAAAGTATTTTTACACCAGTAAAATATATTTGAATACATTTAATTGAGCACACTAAACAAACATTTGTTTTCATATTTGTTCATCATTAGGAGGATACACATAAATACGCTCAAATACAACAAAATACAATTGCATATTGGGATACAAAAAATACAGCTGAACATGCTAGTGTCAATATGCAAACACTAAATACCATTGTACACCAAAGTATTTTTACACTAGTAAAATACATTTAATTCAGCACCCTAAACAAACATTTATTTTTCTATTTGTTCATCACCATGAGGAAACACATAAATACGCTCAAGTAAAACAAAATACAAATGTATATTTGGATACAAAAAATACAATTTTCTACGCTGGTATCAATATGTAAACACTTAAAACCACATCAGACCAAAGTATTTTTATACCAGTAAAATACATTTGAATACATGTAATTAAGCACCCTAAACAAACATATGTTTTCATCATCAGGAGGAAACACACAAATACACTCAAATACAATAAAATACAACTGCAGCTAACTTGACAGCATGTCACGACCCCAATCTGGTCGTGTTGGCGCCCAACCCTAAAGCCAGGCAAGCCAGACCAACAACTGTTTCCACAGTTAAAGACCGGTCCCAAAAGGACAAATTTCAAGAAGAATATAATAGTCAGTGATGATACTCCATTAAAAATAGTATACTTAAACATTGAGAAGTGCGAACAACGAAATGACACTCCCAAAAGACCTGGGGTCACGAGTCTAGAGCCTCTAAGCAAAAACTGAATAGTAATGGAAATACTGAATAAAATACTCAAGTCTGGGAATATATATATATATATATATATATATATATATATATAAATAAGTGAAATAGAGAGAAAAGCTAGGTCCTGCGGACGCCAGCAGCTACCTCAGCAACTAGAATATACTTTAAATAAGCTGGAAAGCTCGTCTAAACCTCCTGTGTACCTGAATCTACCCACAAAGGTGTAGAGAGTAGGGATGAGTACTAAGTACTCAGTGAGTAAAAAGCATATAAAATAGCTGAAGGCAAGAACTCCACGAAATGCCACAAAGTAAAGCTATGTCTAACAGTCTGATACCTTCTACGAACTAACAGTAACAGCAAACCACATATAGCACAATTAAATAACAATGCATGAATGCAATGCAATGCACATGACCGCTACGGCGTGTAGCCCGATCCATTTAACGTCGATGGCGCTCACTGGGGGTGTGTACAGACTCCGGAGGGGCTCCTTCTGTCCTAGCACAATATATTCATATCATTTGCTGCAGCGTGCAGCCCGATCCATAGTCCACAATATGCATATGAGTCACATAACAGTTCATTTTATTTATTTCTAGTTTCCAATTAATTAATAAGGAAAATACTTTAGTTACTTAATTTACAATAAAAGGTGGCTTAGAATTTCATAATAGTGAATAAACCTAGGACTGAGATTAATGATTTTACAAATCATGCTATCACAACGATATCTATCCCCTAAGGATACTACAGGTCGGCACAAAGCACAAACATGGCATAAAGCCCATATATGTATTCAATACAGAGTGCGTTTCAATCGCCAATATAGTATTATTCTTGTTCGGGATGGATCAAGTCACAATCCCCAGTCATAACCAATCCCGCATCTGCCATGGGATGCGAGTCACACCCAAAATAGTGTCATAGTGTGATAAGTCGGGGTTTCAAACCCTCAGGCCATCTTATATGCCAACTACTCACCTCTAACAGGCTGTAGACTGGTCCGCAATGCCTTTTTATTTCATATCGACCTCCTCGTGCGTCGAATCTAGTCAAAACCACAGCGAATACATAAATATGGATAAAAGAAACATACTCAATCAAAAGTACTTGAAAAGTACTAAAATTCACGAAGTTGGCAAAACTCGAGTCCCGGGCCCGCTTCTCAAAAAAATTTAAAAATCATACCAATGGGTTTCTTATCTCGCCGGGAGTCCGTACATATAAAGTTCATCAAAATCAGAGTCCGTTTGACTCCTCAAATTCAAAGTTTACACTTTATTAGGTTTCAAGCCCTAACCTCCATTTTTACCCCCCTTAAACCCTTGGTTTTTCAGTGTTTAATTTATATTTTTACATCATAAGTACATAATCCAAGTCTAAGAACTCTTACCTGATTAAATTCCATGAATTCTCTCAAAAACGTCATCTCAGAAGCTTTTTCCCATTCTAAATTTGGAAGAAAACTTGACCTGCTCATTATAGGTATACTCTTCACGCGTTTTACTGCTCCCACTGGATTCCTTGTGAAATTATAATGAATTTAGGCTTTTGAATCACTCAATTTGACCTTATAATGAAGGAGATATGTAGGTTTTAAGATTTTCAAATAGTGCAGGTTTTTAATATGCCGTCAGGGGCAATTTCGTCATTAACCTAAAAATATGGGCAACCTTAGTAAAATGGTCATAAAATCCTCATAGTATTTCAAAATTCGATGATTCTTTTTGCTACGGGTCCGTAATTATGATACAGATCCAATGCTTCATTCAAAACAGTAATCGGAGCTCATTTGTTGAATATGGTACTGCTTTATATCCAAAGATACGACATTGAAACATCAAATAAAAGCATGATCACAATCCGAAACACAGTCGAGGCCCCCAGACCTCAACCAAAGGCACCACATATCCCAAAACATCATCCAAACTTGTTCTAATAATCAAAACACACCTAACAATAATGAAATTATGAATTCACATCGGATTCAAGCCTAAGTTCTTCGAAAACCTTTGAAACACGCATTCAACCAAAAACCCAACCAAACAACGTCCGAATGACCAGAAATTTTGCACACACATCAAAAATCACATATCAACGCTACATAAACTCTCGGAATTCCATTCCGACCCTCGGATCAAAATCTCACCTATTAACCGGAATTCGCCAAAATCCAACCTTAGCCAATTCAAGCCTAATTCTATATCGGACCTCCAAATTCAACTCTGATGGCGTTCCTAAGTCACAAATCATCCTCCAAAACTAGTCGAGTCATCGGAAATTCATTTTGAGCCTTTTAACTCATAAGTTAACATTCGGTTGACTTTTCCAAACTAACCTTCTCATAAAGAGACTTATTGTCTCATTTCTACCCGAACTCTATCTGAATTACTTCAAATTCTACAAACACATATAATGAAATCTATAGAATCATAAAACGGGGAAAACAGGGCGGTAACTCCCATGACGATGGGTCGGGTCGTTACATCCTCCCCAAATAAACAAACGCTCGTCCTCGAGCGTATCAAGAGTTGTTCTAGAAGCCAACCAGTAGCTAATTGATCTTACCAACCATATACCCGGGGTGATCCCTCGTCACCCTATCTCGCATAGACCCAATAACACAATACAGCCGAACTTTCACAGTCCATTTAATCCATAAACAAAACCACAGAACCACGTCGCACTTTTCGAAAATCAGACACAAGATCAGAAATTCACATCCGAACTTAGAGTTAGCCCGAACCAGCTATACTAACCCATACTTGCACCCTCAGGTGAACAAATATGATATACCGCCTAAACCAAACACTTGGAATCATAAATTCTATTCACAATAGTTGTCCTCAGCAACCAAATACCGGCAGAGAACCTCTTATTAGCTAGAGCCTTATTCCCACACTTTCATGTACTGCCAACTGTGAGCACATGATTTTTGCACTAGACAAATAAGGTCCCAAAATTAAAATAAAATAATATTTTTGAGTGTAATTGCATGTCTTGTTTGAAATTAAATGCATCTTTATGTGTTTAAATAATTAAAATTAGAAAATCAAAAAATATAGGTTAAATACATTACATTTTTGAATTAAGTTGTTAAAAGAAAATCAACAAAAAAAAGAGCATTAATAGCGGAAATTAGGGAACAAATAGTAGAAAATTGCCAAAAATATCAGAAAATTAGTGCAAGTAGGAAATTGAATAATTTAAATAATACAAAAGAAAAGAAAATAAAATACATAAAAAATAATTAAAACATCAGGAAAATACAAAAATACATATGGGCATAATGGCATTGGGCCAAAATAATTCCAAATCAGTGGCCCAAGACACCCAAGCCCAAAAGTCCGGTCCAATCCATGGTTCAATGTTTGATCTCAGTCGTTCGTTGCACCAAATCCAACAGCTGAGAATCAATCCGAATTTAATTCAAAGGGTAAGTGTGAGATTAAATCTCCACCGTTCATCCAGGCTGAATCCAACGATTGGAATAATTAGCGGAATGTTTAATTAATTGAGATGTGAGATCAAATCTGAGTCGTTCATTTGGAATTTGGCACAAAACGATGTCGCTTTAGTAACGCTGCTTATGGCCGTTGATCATCAGCAAATCAACGGCCCAGATCACCTTATCCCCCTCACCTATAAAAGGCATAGGTCTGAGAAGACCAACCATTTCTAGAAACCCCTAACCCTAGCCGCCCAATCTCTCCTTCTTCGTCTTCTCTCTTCTTCACTTTCTTCTTCACAGACCTCGCCGGCCATGGAGGCCACCACCTTCCACGGTGGTCTCCGGCCATCCCCTTCTCCTCCCTTCTCCTCTTCTCCTTCTTCTTCACATCAAACACCCAAAACCCTAAAGAAAATCCCTCGTTCTTGACTTGCCAGTCACCGGAACCTACCTCCGGTGACCACAAGTTATGAGAACCTTCTCCAAACCAACGGCAAAAGGACCACCTTGGTCCGATCTAACCCCCCACAACACTGATCTCTCTCGAATCCCCCTAGAACCCGTCGAATGTCCAAAATAAATTTGCCAGAACCCTAACTCCGGTGACTCAAAACTCAAGCATTCTTCAAGAGATGACCTTTACCCTCTCCCAAACACCCCACTCCAGCCAAAAAACCTTAAAGATTTCACCTTGAAGTCTAAAAAGGAAAAAAAAAAAGAAAAGAAAAATGAGAAAAAAAAACAAAAGAAAAGAAACAAAAGAGTGTGAAAGACTGGAAAAGAAAGAGAAGAGTGAAAGGGGAAGCTCAGGGGACAGGCCCTGCAAGCTAAGTACCATCGCCCTCTTTTGTGCTTTATCTGCTTCCCTTATTTGTTCATATTCATGTTTTCCCTCTATTTTATTACTTTTGTCTTCATATTTCTGTCTATTTTTCTATTCTTAAGATCCTGAAATCTTGTGCTTTATCTGTTACTACTAGGGTTTTTTCTGACTTGTTCATTGTTCATATCTTTCTTTTGTGATATTTCTGTATGTTATCTGTGTTTGTTTCTGTAATTCAAAGAGCCTGTTAGTATTAGGGCTTTTGTTCATCTTGTTCGTCTTCATGCTATTTTCTTTTTTTGACTTTGTTCTTCTGTTCTGTCTGCTGCAAATCATGTTCTTTTTCTAAGTCAAAAGATCCATCTTTTATCTTGTGCTTTTTCATCTTTATTGTGATTTCTGATCTATTAGTCTTCAACAACATGACTTTTCCTCTTTTCATGATTCTTTACATGTTTATTTTAGTTGTCTAGTCATTGATATCTTTCTTCTTCTTTGACCTCTGTTAGTATTAGGCCTCTTCATCCTGTTGGTACTAGATATCTTCTTTTAGTTTGAATGATTCTTCTCCTATGTTTATTCTCATGTTTAGTTTTAGGGCTAGGATTAGCTGTTAGTCTCTTATACTAAGTCTGTTTTACCTTATCTTTGTCTATTCCCCTAAATCTTCTGATTAAGACCATGACGTTTCTCTAATAATTGGTTTATACCACCTCTTCTGTTCCTTCATTTGTTAAGATAAACATGTTAATCTGATTTTACTTCTTTCTCTGTTACTCGGCATGATAAATGTTGGGTTTCTTCTTCACTGTTTCCCCATGACTCTTTTTATGCTTTATTCTTATCTTACATATATCAAAGTTAGAGTTAGTACTTATTTTGTGGTCCTTATTTCTAATTAAGCCATGTTTCACCTCTTACTAACTGTTTGTGAGAGTTTAGCTTCTGTGTATGTCTATGCCATGAATCTTAAAGGTTTTGAGGTTTTTCTATTATCATCTGACATGAGCTAGTTGTAATTAAGTCTAAATTGATATTGATTGACACTCTGTCACATGAAATTGGGTAATGTGAGTTGATTGATTAAGATTCAACCCTATTAAATTTCCCCTTTCTGAGTTTTACTTGATTTATGCACAGTATTTGATCTCATGTGGCTATGTGTGCAATTACATGTTGAAAATGACTGAGTTTGCAGTAGTTCTTGTTAGTATGAGCATGTGATTAACACTCATTAACTTTAGGGGATTGGTTATAGCTGTTAGTGTTAAGTTCATAAAAATGGCTAGTTTTGAAATAGGTTTAAAACTGAAAATCAAACAAACATAGGTTATAAGATAATAAGTGACCAAAGAGTGGTCAATTTTGCAAATTGACCAACTCTACAAGGTCCAGCACACTGGCCCACCTTAAAAAGGCTAGTTGTGCAATAAATTGGTTGAGTCTGCAAATGCAGACTCACCAAATTGACCAACTCTACAAGGTCCAGCACACTGGCCCACCTTAAAAAGGCTAGTTGTGCAACAAATGGTGCAAGTCTGCAAGTACGGACTCACCAAGGCTCATTTGAGCCCTGAATCATAGGTGGCTAGGTCTGCAAAGACCTTAGCCCAGCCAGTGTTCAGTTAAATAGGCTAATTATGTAAAAGATTGGCTAAGTCTGCAAGTTCAGACTTGCCAAGGCTCATTTGAGCCCTGAACCACAGGTGGCTATGCCTACAAAGGCTTTGGGCCCAGCCTGTGATCAGCAAATGGATTCAATTACCCAAGCCAAGTCTCAACTTGAGACTGGCTAAATATTAAATAGGCTAATTATGTAAAAGATTGGCTAAGTCTGCAAGTTCAGACTTGCCAAGGCTCATTTGAGCCCTGAACCACAGGTGGCTAAGCCTGCAAAGGCTTTAGGCCCAGCCTGTGTTAAGCAAATGGGTTCAATTACCCAAGCCAAGTCTCAACTTGAGACTGGCTAAATATTAAATGGCTAAAATACAACAATAAAGCAGGCTAGTCCTGCAATTAGTTAAAAATGAAATAAAAAGGTCTTAATTAACTGAAAATGAAACAAAATTGGCTAAGTTTGAAATAGTTCCTTAAAGTAGAACTGGCTAGTCCTTAAATACCAATGCAAGGACTGGCCATTAGTTAAATAAACCCAAGAATGCTGAAAACTTGACCTAGGTAGGTCGGGTAAATCAACAATGGCACTAAGGGTATAAAAGGAAGCCAAATTGGTAAAGTAGTGAATTACATAGAATATATAGGGTCATGGGCTTCATTTGTACCACTGATTTCTGCAATTTTGCAGAGGTTAAAGGGTATAATGGTCTCCTTAAAAAAAGAAATCGGTAAAAATCTCTAACCCTTAGGGATACTTTGGTAAAAGCGTTAAAAGGGAATCTAATATAACCTTCCAGCACATGCTGGAAGGGATTTGATAACTGAAAATGGGGGTCTAAGTGCAAGTTTAGTAATTTAAAAGGGGAAGAAGTGGGATTTAATCTCATTCTTTCTCCCCAAGAAATAGCCACTCTCACACCTATATAAACCCCCAAAAAAGAGTGAAATAGGGGCTGGCTTTTGATAAGAAAAATGTTCAGAGAAAAATATATTAATAGCTAGTAGTTTCTCCTGCATTTTGAAGTAACAGTCACTGGTTAAGCTTGTTTGGGTGTGGATTTTCTGATCGAGCTTCTCTTTTGGGATTTCTGTTTGCTGTTGTTGTGGTCTTTGCTGGCTAATATTCAATCTCCCACTGTTGCATTGCTGCCTGAGTCTATTGCTGTGCTTATTTCTTACCCCTTAGAACTCATTGGCTTCTTTCTACTTGTTTATTCAGGTACTCTTCTGTTCAAAAACGAAGCTGTAATGATTTGCTGAATAAAATGGAGCTCTAGCTTTAAAATTCATTTGATATTTTGTATTTTTGTAATTACTCTTTCATTAACTGTTTAGTATTAGTGTGGATCTGTAGTTTAGTGGTAGTATAATATGTAGTAGTGGAAAAACAAAGACAAAAAGTGTAATAGCTTAATAGTTGGTAGTGTAGTGTAGATAGTATATATCACCTAGTTTAAATAGGTAAAACCTTAAAATATAAGTTAGCTAATTATAAGTTTCAAACCATTAACTGTTTTTTCGTAATAGATTCATAAACCATAATCATATAGCTAATCATATGTCATAGATCTGCATTTAAACGTAGATAAGCTTCAAAAATAGAAAACGTTAGATCAAACAGTAATTCATTCATAATTGGGTTAATAATTTTGTAATGAGCTAAGTCGTAGTGAAATCGGTAGTTTAATTATGCTTAAGTCGTTGAGCCATTCAGATGTAAGTACTAGAATTGTACAATTGAGTAATTAGACTGTGTGATCATTGTCAATATAGTTAGATAGTTTTAAAGGACCAAAAGTTCAGATTTGAGTGTCAAGGGGGAAACAACTAGATACCATAACAACTCAATTAGAACTAGATTTGTGATGTTAAGAGGCCTAACTCACAATGAAACTAGTGGTATGATTGCACCTCTGTGAATAATTCGACTTAGTTTTAGATAATCTAGATACCATAAGTAATCATGTCAAATCGTTTCAATTTGATCAAGTCTCACATATAATCAAACCGTGTTCTTAGATCTTTCAACTAGTAAGTAATTCAATGTTAGTGTAAACTCTTTGTTACGAATAGAAAGTAGAAACAGTATTTTAAACTCTCGTATACAGTAGATAGTCGATTCATAGTTAATACTGATAATTTGTGTACTGGTTTTCCTTTCTTGATAAATAAAAGTGCAATTTGATTCCATTCTTAATGTGTATGTTTATTTCCAGTTATTTACTCATGTTATTATTGTTATTCCTATTTGGTTTGGGCCCAGCATGTAACGTGGGCCTGAACGGTGGTATAAAATCGACTGGGCTATCAAGTAGAAGCCCGAGGACGACTTGGGTATTTGAGGCTTGGGCGGGTCCAGCGTTTGTTTAAGCATGAATGCAAAGGCCCAGACCCAATAAAAACAGTAACAATGGCCTGGGCCCAAGTCTGAAAATAAGAAGTTAAAATATGACTAAGGAAAGACCAATATAGACAATGTAGCATGTGTACATTAAGATTGAAACCTTTTAAATTAAAGAGGGACAAGCCTCGCACAACACTAAATAGCGGAGCCCCTTTTTAGTAACGGGATAATTTACAAATAGAATCGGGGAAGGCTATTAGCAAATTCCATAGCTTCTCCCAAAAGAATTAAAAGCCGATAGACTCTATTAGGCACGATTTAATATACCTTCCTTATGAACGAGTGTGCACTTGGTGCAACTCAAATCTTAAATCCGGGCAAAGCCGAAATGTACCAAAAGTCATAGGTGTACTGGTTGTGGTGTGACTCGAGGTGCATTTTCGCGATGTCGCAATTCTGTAAAACATTAAAGTAAAAGCACATACGTGTTGTTAAAATCTATAATAAGTCAAACAAGATTCGAGAATGATGATTGAGCGACCGTGCTAAAACCACGGAATCCGGGAATGCCTAACACCTTCTCCCAGGTTAACATAGTTCCTTATCCAGGTCTCTGTTTCACAGACTGTAATAATAGAGTCAACTTCCTCGGATTCGGGATTAACCGGTGACTTGGGACACCATTATCTTCCCAAGTGGCGACTCTGATAATTTAATAAAAATCCCGGACTGATTGTCCTTTGTGTGAAATAACTCTTTCCTCTTTGTTATTATATCCGTCTCGGGTATTTGAACGTCGAGGTATACCCTACGTATCTTTCCAAGCGGATCGGTACAAAAGCCTCTTTTCAAGCATACATCTTTTATGTGGGTAGTAAAAAGGGAGGTGTGACAGCTCCTGCGACTCTGCTGGGGATCCCAACCCAGAACTTCGGTTTCAGGGTTTAAGAACTCGAGCTCCTTAGAATTGCTGTTCTTGATATTATTTGACTTCGTTATGTGATTTTAACAACATGCTATGTGTTTTGCCACTTTGATACTACGTGGATTGTATATAAAACTGTGCCGAAAACCCTTCTCTTCTTTACCCTCAGGGATGTGTTTACTGGTTGAGACTCCCCTTTATGTTAAGTTACCCCAAAACTAAGAAACAGAGGCCGGATAAGTTACAAAGCCGATTGACTCCGCGAGTCACCGGTACGTATCCCCCTCCTCGATTCGAGTTGTCCGCTCGGGTACACGGTCTAGCACTCTATGAAACTATAAGATGTTGAACATAGGTCTAGGACAATTATCTCCATCATATCTGACTTAGGGGACTCAACACAGGGGTTGGGTCCGTCTAGGACTGGTGACCCGGTATTTAAAAGACCGAGCATATTATGTGTTGCATTTTATTGTCCTTGATCATTATGCGGACCGGCAAAATTTTTGAGGATAGAAAAGTGTTCAAAAAAGAAAAGAGAGAAAAATTGGAACTAATGAGAAAAAAAAAGAGTGTATCCGGAAAATCTGAAAATTTGAAAAAAAATGGCTTTGTTGTTGAAATAATTGGTCAACTAATCTGACCGAACTACACATGTTTGATTCTCGCAGTTAGGTGGGATACGTAGGCAACCCTTGAACGGGTCCAACCACACCTTTTAGAAAAAAAGACCAAAAATATTTTCTTTTCAAATAATCGGAGTGATCACTATTTTTGGGAACGGCCAAATGTTCTGAAAGGACGCCGAAAGGCTGTTTCTGCAAAAATGGCCACTTCGAGAGTCATGTCTCTTTCAAAAAATGAAAATTTGCATTGAAAAAGATTTTCCTCTTTTCTAAATAAAATCGCCTTAATAAATGTGCAGGATGAGCAAAATACAGAATGAACCTTTCACCTTAATGAATAAAATTACTTTGGAGCTGAGACTATGGTGGAACGACATGGGAATAGAGGGTCAAAACTGGATCAAAGGCTACTTAAAGGATCTCACATTATTATTGGACATAATTCCCCGGGGTGACATAATCAGAGCGCTGGTCACATATTGGGATCCTGCACACAATGTACTATATCAACCAGATTTTGAACTCACTCCCTCTGGAGGAGATTTCTTTCTACAAAGGGAAGAACGAGGTCCCCTTAAAAGAAAAATACCCGGTGGCCCCGAGAGTAGTAACGGTGCACCGCTTCTTGGATTCTTTGAAAATTGCTAGGAATGTCCACAACAAGGATTTAGCCAACGGATTTTGCTCCCTGAACACCATTTATAGCAGATATAGGCATGTTGGGGGTTTCAACGACTCCACGAACAAGCTTTATAGCAAGTCCAACCGGGCAAAATGGGAGGAGCATCAATGGTTTGCTTTCTTAATGGCATTTCTCGGGGTTATCATATTTCTGAGAAAAGATGGGCACATCAAGAAGTTAGCTTGGTAGATGTCAAGTTATACTAAAGGATGGGGACCTCAGTTCACAAGTGATAGAGATTAGTCCGGATGGGCAATTCCCGGAAGCAAAGGTCCGTCAGATTTGGAATGGATGTAAGAACTTGAATGTGGATACTTGTGTGCAGAACAGAGCTCGAGGTGAAGTGTCGTCCGGGTATTCCGCATTGTATCGACGGGGTATTGAGCATGACAGGCCTTCGAAAAGACCTCACTTGCAAGATCTGGTGGAGCAATCTAAAGAAAACAGGAATTGGGCGGCCAAGGAAAGTGAATATAAGGCCAAGATCAACTCGCTGGAAAAATAGTTGAGAGATCTCCAGTTTGAGAGCGGTTTGCAGGCAGCATCCTATGAAGGAGAGAAAAAGCAACTGAGAAAAGAAAATGAAATGCTAAAGGCTCAGGTTGCTAAAATTAAAATTGCATCCAAGACCCCTGTTCGCTTAGCCCGAGATGAGAAATTGATTGAAACTCTTCGGCACAAGGTGAATGACTACAGCTTCAACTTCGACAAAGCAGAAAAGGATTTAGTCAAGGCTCGGAAGCAAATGGCCAAAGATGTCGAGGAAAGAGCCAAGTTGGTTCAGCAGCTACAGGATAAGCATGAGTTTGAGGTAGCTTGACTGAGAAAGAAGATTGTTACAGCCACTGTCAAAAGTAGCAAAGTCATCAAAGATCTCGAAGAAGAAAGAGAACATTGTTACACGACTATGGCTCGGTTAGAGTTTGAGCTACAACAAATACAAAAGGAGAACCAGCGCACTTTAGATGCTCGCAGCGAACAGATCAGTTGATTGCTTCAAGAGAAAGGGGTTATTCGAGAAGAATTGCTCATATTGCTCAGTACATCACCCGGAAGAGCCAGCTATGTGAAGACATGTCCCGGGTAACATTTGTGTCAGCAGTGAAGTTCTTTGTGCAGCAAGTCATGTTCGACCTGGATAGGCTCCAAAAGGGATTAGCATATAAGCCTGCGGCAAGACCGAACGATATCTCGCGGGCACTAGGAGCATTAGTGTATTCTTAGGGCATGCATTCTGTATTTATATTTCTTTGCATTAGTAGTACAACACCATCTTGTAAACCGATGTTTTGAACTATCAATGAAAATCAAGAGTTGTTGTCAATCCTTTTGCTTCATGTCAATTATTTATTTTCGATAGGAAAATAAATAGGAATGCGAATCAATAAAGAAAATAAGAAAAGAGAGAAAAGAAAAAGAAAAAGAAGAAAAAGAGAAAAAAAAAGAATGATGAGATTGGTTCAAAATAAAACAGAGGCCGAGATGAGGCATGACGATCAGAGGCAAAATGTGATTATTCCAAATCGTTGCATCTTATCTTTTTATGTGCTAACCACTAACGAGTGTTGCTATTTATGAGATTCAGATTCTACCTGGCAACTGGCATTCTGGCTACTCATCCCTACAACACAAGATCTAAGACAATGACAAAGGTCGTGTCACAAGAAATTGAACCAACAGTCATGGACCCCGTCCAAGAGGAGGAAGTTGTGGACGTGACGGGAATGAAAGAAGAAATGTACAAGCTTAAATAGCAGATGGCTGAGATGTACCAGGCTTGGTCGAGGGGTCAACCCTTACCTACTTATCCCGCTAACCCCGCATACATCCCTCCAACCAATCCTAACCCTGAGCCACCCACTATGAACTCGTCCTCTACATATCCCGACTATCACCACTACTATGCCTCCACCTCTCAAGTACCACCACCACTGTCAAAACAAGTGCCACCCTAGCCACCCCACGCTGCCCCGGTATATGTAGCACCTCCACCTGCCGCCTTGCATAAGTCATCCAGTGAACCATTGTTTCACGTACAAGACACCCACTACTACCCACCCGAACCAACATTTCGGCAGCATGAGTCTCACACACCATTAATGGAGGCAATCAAAGAGAAACCTGTCAGGAACATAGAACAGGAGGAGATGGTCAGGAAAATGAGGAGTTTGGAGCAGTCCTTTCGTAACATGAAAGGGATAGGGGGACAAGTAAGTGTGGCGTACAAAGACCTATGTCTGTTTCCGGAAGTGCAACTTCCTGTCGGATTCAAGTTACCGAAGTTTGACATGTATAGTGGACACGGAGATCCGGTGGCCCATCTTAAAGGATACTGCAGTAAGATGCGGGGTGCAGGGGGAAGAGATGAACTTCTGATGGCATACTTCAGTCAAAGTTTGAGTGGTTCTGCATTGGAATGGTACACGCGCCAAGATCACACCAGATGGTTTATCTGGGATGATCTCGCACATGCATTTGCGAACCATTTTCAGTACAATTTGGAAATAATACCGGATAGGTTGTCACTCACTAAGATGGAAAAGAAACCTGGTGAAAGCTTTCGAGAGTACGGTTTTAGGTGGAGAGAACTAGCGGCGAGGGTGGATCGCCCGATGAAAGAAAGTGAAATGGTAGACTGTTTCTTGCAGGCTTTGGAGCCTACCTACTATGGACATCTAGTGTCAGCCATTGGAAAGAATTTTAATGAAGTCGTAAAAATGGGAAGTTTCGTGTAAGAAGGATTGAAAACTAACAAGATTATGAGTTTTTCAGCAATCAAGGCCACAAATCAGGCCATCCAGACAGGCAGTGGAGGAACCATTGGGAAGAAGAAGAAAGAAGGTCGGTTGTGGAGAGCAAACCCTGGAATCGTAGCCAATACAATCACCCACCACGACCATATCAGTCGTACCCACCAACCCCATACAACCCACCAACATCATACAACCCACCTCCACCATACTACCCACCTACTACCCCACACTACCATAATCCTCAAGCCCAAACTTATCCACCACCACCACAGGTATGGCGAGCCCAGGCCCCGCAGAATGTTTATCACACACAAAATACCTACCCCTCTTCTAGAACATACAAAAACCCGAACAAACCCAACTTCAGGCCCGACCCGGAGATGAGGAACAGAAATCAGACGAAGAAAACATTCACCCCGCTGGGGGAATCCTATACTAGCCTCTATCACCGATTGAAGGAATTAAGGATGTTGAGCCCAATCGAATCAAAGCTTCCGAACCCACCTCCAAAGAACATTGATCAGTCGGTCAGGTGCGAGTATTGCTTTAAGGCACCGGGACACGACACTGAGAAATGTTGGCATTTGAAGAACGTTATTCAAGAACTCATTGATAGCCGGAGGATTGAGGTACAGGCTCCGGAGGCCCCGAACATTACTCAAAATCCACTGCCGGCTCATCATGAAGCACATATTATAGAGTTGGCACAAGAGGAGAGCAGTAGAAAGCCATCCCAGTCGGTCATGATGATAAAGGCCAGCAGCAAAGCAGAAAAAGAAATTGAGAAAGGAAAAATGATAGCTGAAGAACCAGTGAAAAAGAAACCAGCGGTGGAGACTTTGAAAGTTGTGGTGCCAGGTGTGAAACCAGTGTTGACGAAGAAAGGTGCAAGCAAGGAACCGGTAATTATAAGACCAGTGGTACAGATGCCGGTGGTAGATACCAAGATTGTACCTTGGAACTATAACAAGGTGGCAGTAGTATACAATGGGAAAGAAGTGACTGGAGAGATCAACGAGACACACGGTCTAACTCGTTCTGGGAGGTGTTTTTCCCCGGAAGAGTTAAGGAAAATAAAGGTGGTGAAAAAGAGTCATATGAAGAAGCCTGTGTCCGATGAAGAAGTAGAAGAGTTCCTCAAAAAGATAAAATCTCAGGACTACTCAATAGTGGAACAGTTGAGGAAGACACCCGCACAAATCTATTTGCTCTCATCGTTGATCCATTCGGAGGAACACAGAAAAGCATTGATGAAGATATTGAATGAGGCGCATGTCCCTGAAACGATTTCAATTTGTCACCTCGAAAAGATTACCAACAAGATCTTTGAATCCAACAAGATTACTTTCTCAGACAATGAATTGCCCATTGAGGGGACTGAACATAACAGGGCGCTCTACCTTACGGTGAAAAGTGAGGAGTCAGTGGTCACTAGGGTGTTGATAGATAATGGCTCAAGTGCAAACATTTGCCCGCTTTCGACTCTTGGAAAGCTGAATATCAGTCCTAACAGAATCCGAAGGAACAGTGTGAATGTGAGAGGGTTTGACGGATAAGTAAGAACACTTTGGGGGATATCGTCTTGGAAGTCACCATTGGGCCTGTAGACTTTACAATGGAGTTTCAGGTGTTAGACATTGCTGTGCCTTACAATCTATTGCTGGGTCGACCATGGATCCACGCAGCCAAATCCATGCCATCGTCCTTGCACCAAATGATCAAGTTTGAATGGGAGCAGCAAGAAATCACAATGCATGGAGAGGGGGACACCTGCAATGCCATAATTCCATTTGAGGATGTTGATGGAGACAAAGGTCTCTGGGTGTACCAGGTGACAGATACTGTAACAGTGAACAAGATTACTGAGGGTGAGAAACTGCCAATCCCTACAGTGGCACCTGCCGCTGTGATGGTAGCCCGGGAGTTGATTAAAAATGGATTTACACCAGGGAAAGGGCTAGGGAAAGCTTTGCAAGGAATCACTCAACCAGTCCAGCTGCCAGTGAACAAAGACACCTTCGGCTTGGGATTTAAACCCACCTATGCCGACATCCAAAAAGCCTAGAGAACCAAAAAGAAAAATTGGACCCTTCCTAAACCCATCCCAAAACTGTCCGACACATTTGCCAAGCCTGGTACGAAATGACATCTGACATCTGCTGCGTCTAACTATGTTGAGAGCAGACCTGATGAGGAGCTCTTGATGATGTTTGAAATGATATTTGGGGACGTAAACATGGTAGAAATGGGAGAGGGTACTAGCAGGATGGGCGTTCAGTTCGTGGGATCTGGTGTTGCGCTCAACAACTGGGAAGCCACTCCTTTCCCAATCTGGAAGGAGTCTTGGTAGTTAGCTTTTAAAATTAATCATCATTTCCCCAAAAAGCAATTTTACTTTCTGTAGTCCCCTACCCCTCGTGGAAATCAAAATGTACCCAAAAACTTTGTTCATCTTTGAAATATCAATGAAATGCAGTTTTTCTTCTTTCCTCATTTTTTGCCTTATTTTTATCTTTTCATTTGTACAGTTCCATATGTGCTGATTCCGATGATATGTCTCCGATGATATGTCATGCATGAAGAATTCCCGGCCCAGTTCTAACAATCGAATTATCATACAAGAAATTGAGAATGATAGTGAGATAGAATATGTGTCACGACCCAAACCCTGGTCGTGATGGCGCCCAACACAATGCTAGGCAAGCCCGACCATATTATCCCTTAAACCAGCCAATTATTAAATAAATTAAACTTAAACAGTAAATGACCATATCAGGTGATAAACAAAATGTAAAACATACAAAATACGGTCCCAACCATATCGTGGTGTCACGAGACTGAGCCTCTACAGAATAGCATCCTAATACAACCAAGTCTAGGCAAATAGGAAATCAACAAGATGATAAAGAAGGAGAAAACAAGCTCTGCGAACGCTGGCAGCTACCTCGTAATCTCCGCAAAAGTAGACAAGGATCAGCAGCTACAATGTCTCAACTGCTCTCGGGCACCTGTGGATCTGCACAGAAAGTGCAGGGGAGTGGGGTGAGTATATTTCAACTCAGTGAGTAACAATAATAAATAATGACTGAAGGTAAGAACTCCTGTGCTATCACTTAGCAGTTCTAAGGCAACCCTCATATGTACGTCATCACTATGGTGATACTCTAATCTCCAAACCACATTTATCTCTACAAGATTCTTACTCTGATCCAACCCTCACTCATACCCCTAAGGTGTACGGCCCTCTCAACATATAAAGACATATACCTATGTCTATTATGTATAAGTATTTAAGTAAATAATAGGATATGATTAAGTATAATGCTGCGGCGTACAGCCCGCTCCAATACATATACCGCTGCGGCGCGCAGCCCGCTCCAATACATATACCGCTGCGGCGCGCAGCCCGCTCCATTTAACGTCGACGGCGCTCACCGGGGGTGTATACGGACTTCGGAGGGGCTCCCTAGGCCCAAGCACTATTATACTGCGGCGTGCGGCCCGATCCACACAAGTATTACCGCGGCGTGCGTCCGATCCAATATTTATATGTATATATATTTATATTGCTGCGGCGCGCAGCCCGATCCCATAATATACACCAGTGCTCACTGAGAATGTGTGCAGACTCAGACTCCGAAGGGGCTCCTACAGCCCAAGCGCAATAATACTGCGGCGTGCAGTCCGTCCCACATGTATATTACATGTATATTACTGCGGCGTGCAGTCCAATCCAATATATATACTGCTGCAGCGTGCAGCCCGATCCAATATAGGTATATATATATAATACCTCATAATGGGTCCTCGACCCTATTCCGGTCAGTATATACTTGGCCTCTCAGGCCCAATATAATATATCACAGTGGGTCCTTGACCCTGTCTCAGTCAATATAAACTTGGCCTTTCAGGCCCAATATAACATCTTATAGTGGGTCCTTGACCCTATCTCATCTCAATCGATATAGACTTGGCCTTTCAGGCCCACTCAGCTAGAACAGGGAATTCCACCCTAGATGATCTCTCTCAGTGTACACATCTAGTACGGGCTCATATTATGCTATACAGCTAGAGCTACGGCTGAGTGTATATTTCCAACACGATATAAAGGTCACCTAGCTCTATAGGTTCCCTAATGCTCTACAGATCGGCACAAGGCCCCAAACATGGCTATTAGCCCAATTGTACGGTTATAATCTCATTAACGGTCATACAACACAGTATTCTATTAGCCGGGAAGGACTAAGTCCGAACCCCCAATCACAATGTCACCACGCCCGTCATAGGACGCGTGTCTCATCTCAATATAGCACTGTGAAGTGCTAGTACGGGGTTTCAAACCCTCAGTACATTGTTTACTACTACCACTCACCTCGAACCGGTAGAAGCTTCAATCCGCCTTGCGCTTGCCTCGCAAATCAATCTCCTCGGGTGCCAAATCTGCTCAAAATCATAGAGAATGCATCAATATATGCTAATTTCACGAAATTCATTCGAAATAACCCAAATTATATAAAAACCCACAAGTTGTCAAAACCCGACTTTTGGTACACTTGTCGAAAAATTACAAAAATCACATATTCGGAATCCTCATCTCGATACGAGTCTAGGCATATAAAATTTACCAAAATCGGACTCCATTTGCCCACTCAAATCGGTGTTTTTCTTTAATTTAGGCGTAGGGCTCAAACCCACCTTTAATCTTCCATTTACAGGGATTTAACCAAGGATTTCATGTTAAAATGATGTAATTAAGCCACAAAACTTACCTCCAACAATAACCCGATGTTCTCCCGGCAATAACTCGGCCAAATCGCCCAATTCGCCTTCAAGAACCGAGCCCCAAATGTTTTGCAACTTATGAAATTTTAACCCTTCTGTTATTTTTAACACAGACGCGATTTCCGCTTCTGCGGACCAAAATCCGCCTCTGCGAGGCCGCCTCTGCGACCAAAGGGTCGCTTCTGCGAAAACACTCCTAGCCGCCCAGCTCCGCTTCTGCGGCCCAGGTCTCGCTCCTACGAGACCGCTCCTGCAAATCCCCTTCCGCTCCTGCGAGCCTTACCGCTTCTACGCATCAGAGTCCGCTCATGCGGACTCGCTTAGGCGACAAGTCGTCCGCTTCTGCGGATCCTCCCATACGAGCCCAGACCGCTTCTGTGGTCTTTCCTTCCGCACCTGCGGTGCCGCCCTTGCGGACCAGGATCCGCCTCGGCGAACCCCAGCGCTTCTGCGCTCATTTTCCGCTCCTGCGGGCTCGCTCCTGCGCCCCCATTTCCGCAGGAGCGAAAACAACAGAACCAGAACTCTTCAAACCTGCAATTTCCATGTTTTTCTCCCGATTAACCATCCGAAAACACCCCGAGGCCCCCGGGACCTCATCCAAACACACCAACACATCTTAATACCTTATTCGAACTTGTTCCAATCATAAAAACACTATCCTAAACATCAAAATCACCAACTACACACGGATTCAAGCCTAAATTCCTTAAAACTTTCCGAATTACGCATTCAATCAAAAACCCGAACAAACGACGTCCGAATGACCTGAAATTTTGCAGGCACATCCAAAATCACCTAACGGAGCTACTACAACTATCGGAATTCCATTCCGACCCTCCGGATCAAAATCTCACCTACCGTTCGGATTTCGCCAAAATTCAACCTTCGCCAATTCAAGCCTAAAACTACACCGGACCTCCGAATTCAATTCCGATTGTTCTCCTAAGTCATAAATGATCCCCCGGAACTAGTCGAATCATCAGAATCTAGTTCCGAGCACTCTAACTCAATAGTCAACTCTTGTTGACTTTCCATATTCAAGCTTTCTTCAAACATGTTATTTGTTTCATTTTCAATCCAAATCACTCCTAACTCACCCGATATATTCTAATACTGTCATAAAAGCATAAGATATGTAATTGCAAGGTAACGGGGTGGTAATTCCCGTAACGACAGGCCGGGTCGTTACATTCTCCCCAACTTAAACAAGCGCTCGTCCTCGAGGTCAAGAAACATACCTGAAATCTCGAATAGCTGAGGGTATCTGCTCCGCATCTCCTGCTCGACCTCCCAAGTAGCCTCCTCCACGGGCCGAACTTTCCACTGCACCTTAACTGATGCAATCTCCTTCGACCTCAATTTCCTTACTTAGTGACCCAAAATAGCAATAGGCTCCACATCATAGGATAGATCACCATCAAGCCGAATGGTACTGAAGTCTAATACATGAGACGGATCTCCAATGTACTTCCGGAGCATAGACACATGGAATACCGGATGAACGCTGGATAAACTGGGTGGCAAGGCTAACTCATATGCCACCTCTCCAACTCTCCTGAGTATCTCAAAGGGGCCAATATACCTGGGACTCAACTTCCCTTTCCTCCCGAACCTCATGACACCCTTCATGGGTGAAACCTTCAACAATACTCTGTCACCAACCATGAAAGACAACTCTCGAACTCTACGGTCCGCATAACTCTTCTGGCGAGACTGTGCTGTGCGAAGCCTCTCCTGGATCAACTTTGCTCTATCCAGAGCATCCTGAACTAACTCAGTCCCTATCAATCTATCCTCATCAGGCTCAAACCATCCCACGGGGGATCTACACCGTCTGCCATACAATGCCTCGTACGGGGCCATCTGAATACTCGACTGGTAGCTGTTGTTGTAGGCAAACTCAGCAAGTGGCAAAAACTCATCCCATGAACCACCAATGTCAATCACACATGCCCGCAACATATCCTCCAGGATCTGAATAGTGCGCTCAGACTGTCCGTCTGTCTGGGGGTGAAATGCGGTGCTCAACTCAACCCGCGTACCCATCTCTTGCTGAAATGCTCTCCAAAACTGAGAAGTGAACTGAGTGCCTCTGTCAGATATAATAGACACTAGGACCCCATGCAACCTGACAATCTCCCGAATAAAGATCGATGCCAACCACTCCGATGAGTAAGTAGTACTAACTGGGATGAAATATGCGGACTTAGTCAGCCGATCAACAATCACCCATACAGAATCAAACTTCCTCGCTGTCCGAGGAAGCCCAGTAACAAAATTCATGGTGATCCTCTCCCATTTCCACTCGGGAATAACCATACGCTGAAGAACACCGCCCGGTCTCTGATGCTCATATTTGACCTGCTGGCAATTGAGGCACTTAGCTACATGCCTAACAATATCCATCTTCATTCTCCTCCACCAGTAGTGTTGTCTCAAGTCTTGGTACATCTTTGCGGCACCTGGGTGAATAGAGTACCGCGAACTGTGTGCCTCCTCAAGTATCAATTCCCGCAACCCATCAACATTGGGCACGCATATACGGCCCTGCATCCTCAGAACACCATCACTGTCGATAGTCACATCTCTAACATCATTATGCTGCACTCTGTCCTTAAGGACAAGTAAATGTGGGTCATCATATTGTCGCTCCCTTATGCGATCATATAAGGAAGACCGAGAAACAACACAAGCCAACACCCGACTCGGCTCCGAAATATCTAATCTCACTAGCCGATTGGCTAAAGCCTGAACATCACAAGCAAATGGCCTCTCCCCAACTGGGATGAAAGCTAGGCTGCCCATGCTAACCGCCTTCCGACTCAAGGCATCGGCCACCACATTGGCCTTCCCCGGATGATACAAGATAGTGATGTCATAATCTTTAAGCAACTCCAACCACCTCCGCTGTCTCAAATTAAGGTCCTTCTATCTGAATAAGTGCTGAAGGCTGCGATGATCCGTGAACACCTCACAGGAGACACCATACAGGTAATGCCTCCAAATCTTCAAAGCATGAACTATGGCTGCTAGCTCCAAATCATGAACAGGGTAGTTCTTCTCGTGGGGCTTCAACCGACGAGAAGCATAAGCAATGACCCTACCCTCCTGCATCAACACACAACCAATGCCCACTCCTGAGGCATCACAATATACAGTATAAGAATCTGAAGCTGTCGGTAGAATCAAGACTGGTGCTGTGGTCAGTGCTGTCTTGAGCTTCTGAAAGCTCTCCTCGCACTCCTCGGACCATAAGAAAGGAACACCCTTCTGAGTCAATCTAGTCAAGGGTGAAGCAATAGAAGAGAACCCCTGAACGAATCGGCGATAATACCCCGCCAATCCCAGAAAGCTACGGATCTCAGTAACTGAGGTCGGTCTGGGCCAACTCTGCACTGCCTCGACCTTCCTCGGATCTACCTGAATACCATCACGGGACACCACGTGCCCTAAGAATGCCACGGACTCAAGCCAGAACTCACATTTGGAGAACTTGGCATACAGTTTCTCCTCTCTCAATCTCCGCAACACAATACTCAAGTGCCGAGCATGCTCCTCCCGGCTACGAGAGTAGACTAGTATGTCATCAATGAATACGATCACAAATGAATCAAAATACGGCCTGAATACACTGTTCATCAGATGCATAAATGCTGCTGGGGCGTTGGTCAGCCCAAAAGACATCACAAGGAACTCATAGTGACCATATTTGGTCCGAAATGCAGTCTTCATAATGTCAGACTCTCTAATCTTCAGCTGATGGTAGCCTGAACGAAGATCAATCTTCGAGAACACCCTAGCTCCCTGGAGCTGATCAAATAAATCATCAATACGAGGAAAAGGATACTTATTCATCACTGTCACTTTGTTTAGCTGCCTGTAGTCAATACACATCCTCATGGATCCGTCCTTCTTCTTAACAAACAGGACCGGTGCACCCCACGGCGACACACTCGGCCGAATGAACCCCTTATCTAGGAGTTCCTAGAGCTGCTCCTTCAATTCCTTCAACTCAGCTGGTGCCATCCGATATGGAGGAATAGAAATAGGCTGAGTGCCTGGCACCAAATCGATACCAAAATCAATATCCCTGTCCGGCGGCATGCCCGGCAGGTCTGAGGGAAACACATCAAGAAAGTCTCGCACAATGGGAACAGAATCAATACTGGGAGTCTGGGCCTCGACCTCCCGCACAAATGCTAAATAAGAGAGACATCCCTTCCCAACCATTCGTTGGGCCTTGAGGAAAGATATTACCCTGCTAGGTACATACTCGGTCGTGCCTCGCCACTCGATCCTCTGAATGCCCGGCATAGCCAAAGTGACTGTCTTAGCATGACAGTCCATAATAGCATGACATGGAGATAGCCAGTCCATGCCCAATATAACATCAAAATCAATCATGCTGAGAAGCAACAGGTCTACTCGGGTCTCCAGACCTCCAATAGTGACCAAACAGGACCGGTATACGTGGTCCACAACAATAGTATCCCCTACCGGGTAGATACATGCACTGGCAGCTCAAGACTCCCTCGGGTCGTGCCCAAATGAGGAGCAAAATATGTAGACACATAAGAATAAGTAGAACCGGGATCAAACAATACCGAGGCATCTCCGTGGCAGATTGAAATAATACCTGTAATGACAGCATCAGAAGTAACAGCCTCAGATCGGCCCTGAAAAGCATAGCATCTAGCCTGTCCGCCTGATCGGCCTCCCCCTCGAGAGCGACCCCTAGCTGACTGACCCTCACCCCTAGCTGGCGGGGCGGGTGCTGAAGTAGAAGGACCAGATGATGAGGGCTGCCCCCTCTGCCGATAAGATCTAGAAACAAGACGGGGACACTCCCTACGGTGGTGCCCAAACTCTCCGCACTCGTAGCAACTCCCCGGTGCTGGGGACTGAGTCTGATAAGGACCTCTGGCGCTGGAGTGGCCAGCTGATGAACTAGGCCGAGATGAACCCTGAGCAGATGGGGCCTGTGAAGAACTCTGAGCTGGCATGGCACTGAGAGATGGCTGGCTCTGGTGCGAACCCTGATAACCCTGTCTAGGAGACCATCTGCGACGATCTGAGCGACCCGACTGCGAAGACCTGAAAGAGCGACCTCGGCTCTGCTGACTCTGGCCTCTGGTCTGAGTGCCACTGGAACTAGCTGCTCCTCGAGGCCTCTTGGCCTCCCTCTCATCCCGCTCTCTGCGATGATTAGTCTCTATGTCACGAGCAATATCCATAGCATCCTCAAATGTACGACTCAAAACCCTCTCCCGAGTCATCGGAATACGAATGGGATAAATGAGGCCGTCCACGAAGCGCCCAATCCTCTCTCTGTCGGAATGAACCAACCACGGTGCATATCTGGACAACTCTGTAAACCTGATCTCATACTCTGACACTGACATGTCCCCCTGACGGAGACCCTCAAACTGCCTACGCATCTCCTCTCTCTGAGATCGAGGCACCCATTTCTCCAAGAACATAGTGGAGAACTCCGGCCATGATAGTGGTGCTGTCCCAGCTGGCCTGCGGCGCTCATAAGCCTCCCACCAAGCGAAGGCTTGTCCCTGAAACTGAAAGGTAGTGAAAGACACCCCACTGGACTCCAATATCCCTGCTGTACGAAGCATCCGACGGCACTTATCCAGAAAACCTTGGGCATCCTCGCCCGGAGCACCAGTGAACACTGGAGGAGATAACCTGGTGAACCTCTCGAGACGACGCTGCTCATTGTCTGTCATAGCTGGGACCCTGTCCCCCTGAATCTGATCTGCTGGCTGAACCGGTACCACAGGCTGAACTGGAGGAGCCTCTGGTGTCTGTAAGCCCTGCACTACTGGCTCTGGAGTGCGTACTGCAGGGGTCTGATGACCACCCCCGATCCCCGATGCCGCTGCTGCAGTAGTAACTGAAACCGCCTGTGCTAGGCCAGTGTAGACTGCTAGTATTTGAGCCAGGGTCTCCTATAGACCCGGAATAACAATGGGCACAGCTGGTGCCTGATCTGGTGCTGCTGGCACCTCTGCAACTGGGGGCTGTGGGTCAGCTGGCACTGCCTCAGCTGCCCTAACTCCGCCACGACCACGACCGCGTCCATGGCCTCTAGCAGGTGGTAGTGGTGGTCGTCCTCCATGTCCGGATGATCGAGTTCTCGCCATCTGCGAGAGAATAGAATGTCAAGTTCAGATCAAGTCAAAAGTAATCGCACGACAAAAATTTCAAGAATTGAAACTTTTCCTAAAAATGTTTGCAGCCTCCCGAGGATAAGTACAGGCGTCCCCGCACCGATCCACGAGACTCTACCAACCGGCTCATGACTCACGAGACCTGTTAACCTAGGCTCTGATACCAACTTGTCACGACCCAAACCCTGGTCGTGATGGCGCCCAACACAATGCTAGGCAAGCCCGACCATATTATCCCTTAAACCAGCCAGTTATTAATCAAATTAAACTTAAACAAGTAAATGATCATATCAGGTGATAAACGAAATGTAAAACATACAAAATACGGTCCCAACCATATCGTGGTGTCACGAGACCGAGCCTCTACAGAATAGCATCCTAATACAACCAAGTCTAGGCAAATAGGAAATCAACAAGATGATAAAGAAGGAGAAAACAAGCTCTGCGGACGCTGGCAGCTACCTCGAAATCTCCGCAAAAGTAGATAAGGATCAGCAGCTACAATGTCTCAACTGCTCTCGGGCACCTGTGGATCTGCACAGAAAGTGCAGGGGAGTGGGGTGAGTATATTTCAACTCAGTGAGTAACAATAATAAATAATGACTGAAGGTAAGAACTCCTGTGCTATCACTTAGCAGTTCTAAGGCAACCCTCATATGTACGTCATCACTATGGTGATACTCTAATCTCCAAACCACATTTATCTCTACAAGATTCTTACTCTGATCCAACCCTCACTCGTACCCCTAAGGTGTACGGCCCTCTCAACATATAAAGACATATACCTATGTCTATTATGTATAAGTATTTAAGTAAATAATAGGATATGATTAAGCATAATGTTGCGGCGTACAGCCCGCTCCAATACATATACCGCTGCGGCGCGCAGCCCGCTCCAATACATATACTGCTGCGGCGCGCGCCCCGCTCCATTTAACGTCGACGGCGCTCACCGGGGGTGTATACGGACTTCGGAGGGGCTCCCTAGGCCCAAGCACTATTATACCGCGGCGTGCAGCCCGATCCACACATGTATTACTGCGGCGTGCCGTCCGATCCAATATTTATATGTATATATATTTATACTGCCGCGGCGCGCAGCCCGATCCCATAATATACACCAGTGCTCACCGAGAATGTGTGCATACTCGGACTCCGAAGGGGCTCCTACAGCCCAAGCGCAATAACACCGCGGCGTGCGTCCGTCCCACATGTATATTACATGTATATTACATGTATATTACTCGCGGCGTGCGACCCGATCCAATATAGGTATATATATAATACCTCATAATGGCTCCTCGACCCTATTCCACTCAGCATATACTTGGCCTCTCGGGCCCAATATAATAAATATATCACAGTGGGTCCTCGACCCTGTCTCGCTCAATATAAACTTGGCCTTTCGGGCCCAATATAACATCTTATAGCTGGGTCCTCGACCCTATCTCATCTCAATCAGTATAGACTTGGCCTTTCAGTCCCACTCAGCTAGAACAGGAATTCCACCCTAGATGATCTCTCTCAATGTACACATCTAGTACGGGCTCATATTATGCTATACAGCTAGAGCTACGGGCTGAGTGTATATTTCCAACATGATATAAAGGTCACCTAGCTCTATAGGTTCCCTAATGCTCTACAGATCAGCACAAGGCCCCAAACATGGCTGTTAGCCCAATTGTACTCTTATAATCTCATTAACAGTCATACAACACAGTATTCTATTAGCCGGGAAGGACTAAGTCCGAACCCCCAATCACAATGTCACCACGTCCGTCATAGGACGCGTGTCTCATCTCAATATAGCACTGTGAAGTGCTAGTACGGGGTTTCAAACCCTCAGCACATTGTTTACTACTACCACTCACCTCGAACCGGTAGAAGCTTCAATCCGCCTTGCGCTTGCCTCGCAAATCAATCTCCTCGGGTGCCAAATATGCTCAAAATCATAGAGAATGCATCAATATATGCTAATTTCACGAAATTCATTCGAAATAACCCAAATTATATCAAAACCCACAAGTTGTCAAAACCCGACTTTTGGTACACTTGTCGAAAAATTACAAAAATCACATATTCGGAATCCTCATCTCGATACGAGTCTAGGCATATAAAATTTACCAAAATCGGACTCCATTTGCCCACTCAAATCGGTGTTTTTCTTTAATTTAGGCCTAGGGCTCAAACCCACCTTTGATCTTCCATTTACAGGGATTTAACCAAGGATTTCATGTTAAAATGATGTAATTAAGCCACAAAACTTACCTCCAATGATAACCCGATGTTCTCCCGGCAATAACTCGCCCAAATCGCCCAATTCGCCTTCAAGAACCGAGCCCCAAATGTTTTGCAACTTATGAAATTTTAACCCTTCTGTTATTTTTAACACAGGCGCGATTTCCGCTTCTGCGGACCAAAATCCGCCTCTGCGAGGCCGCCTCTGCGACCAAATGGTCGCTTCTGCGAAAACACTCCTAGCCGCCCAGCTCCGCTTCTGCGGCCCATGTCTCGCTCCCGCGAGACCGCTCCTGCGAATCCCCTTCCGCTCCTGCGCGCCTTACCGCTTCTGCGCATCAGAGTCCGCTCCTGCGGACTCGCTTAGGCGACAAGTCTTCCGCTTCTGCGGATCCTCCCATAACGAGCCCAGACCGCTTCCGCGGTCTTTCCTTTCGCACCTGCGGTGCCGCCCTTGCGGACCAGGATCCGCCTCAGCGAACCCCAGTGCTTCTGCACTCATTTTCCGCTTCTGCGGGATCGCTCCTGCGCCCCCATTTCCGCAGGAGCGAAAATGACAGAACCAGACTCTTCAACCTGCAATTTCCATGATTTTCTCCCGATTAACAGTCCGAAAACACCCTGAGGCCCCCGGGACCTCATCCAAACACACCAACACATCTTAATACCTTATTCGAACTTGTTCCAATCATAAAAACACTATCCTAAACATCAAAATCACCAACTACACACGGATTCAAGCCTAAATTCCTTAAAACTTTTCGAATTACGCATTCAATCAAAAACCTAACCAAACGACGTCCGAATGACCTGAAATTTTGCAGGCACATCCAAAATCACCTAACGGAGCTACTACAATTGTCGGAATTCCATTCCGACCCCCGATCAAAATCTCACCTACCGTTCGGATTTCGCCAAAATTCAACCTTCGCCAATTCAAGCCTAAAACTACACCGGACCTCCGAATTCAATTCCGATTGTTCTCCTAAGTCATAAATGATCCCCCGGAACTAGTCGAATTATCAGAATCCGGTTCCGAGCACTCTAACTTAATAGTCAACTCTTGGTTGACTTTTCATATTCAAGCTTTCTTCAAACATGCAATTTGTTTCATTTTCAATCCAAATCACTCCTAACTCACCCGATATATTCTAATACTGTCATAAAAGCATAAGATATGTAATTGCAAGGTAACGGGGTGGTAATTCCCGTAACGACAGGTCGGGTCGTTACAATATGAGGATGAGGAAACCCTGGAGGAAATTAGTAAGGACCTGAATCAATATTAGGAAAACCCCAAACTGAACTTGAGTGAGACAGAATCCATCAATTTGGGGAGCGGAGATAATGTACAGGAAACAAAAATCAGTGTTGATTTAGAAACCTCCCTCAAGGAAGAGTTAATAAAGTTGTTGCATGAATTCAAGGACATCTTTGCTTGGTCCTATGATGACATGCTTGGACTTAGTACTGACTTGGTGGTACACAAGTTGCCTATCTATCTTGAATGCCGGCCAGTGAAGCAAAAGTTGCGAAAGTTCAAAACAGACATCAGCGTAAAGATAAAAATAAGAGGTAAATAAGCAGTTTGAGGCAAAGGTCATACGAGTTACTAAGTACCCCACCTGGTTAGCAAATGTTGTGCCAGTCCCAAAGAAAGATGGAAAAACCAGGGTATGTGTGGATTACAGGGACCTCAACAAAGCCAGTCCAAAGGATGATTTCCCATTGCCGAACATCCACATATTGATCGACAATTGCGCCAAGCATGAGATCGGTTCATTTGTAGATTTCTATGCGGGTTATCACCAGATCCTAATGGACGAAGAAGACACGGAGAAAACTGCTTTCATTACACCTTGGGGGACATATTGCTATAGAGTGATGCCGTTTGGGTTAAAGAATGCCGGAGCTACTTATATGAGGGCAATGACCACAATGTTCCAGGACATGATGCATTGAGAAATCGAAGTGTACGTGGACGATGTCATCATAAAGTCCAAGAAGAAACATGATCATGTGAGGGATTTGAGGAAGTTTTTCCAAAGACTCCGGAGGTACAATCTTAAACTCAATCCTGCAAAATACGCTTTTGGAGTGCCTTCAGGGAAGCTGTTGGGGTTCATAGTGGGTCGGCGGGGTATTGAACTAGATCCATCAAAGATCAAAGCCATCCAGAGTCTACCTCCGCCAAAGAATAAGAAAGAGGTAATGAGATTATTGGGAAGGCTGAATTATATTAGCCGGTTCATCGCTCAGTTGACATCAACATGTGAGCCAATTTTCAAGTTGTTAAAGAAAGATGCAGCAGTGAAATGGACCGATGAATGTCAGGAAGCCTTCGACAAAATAAAGGAATATTTAGCAAATCCTCCAGTGCTAGTTCCTCCAGAGCCGGGAAGACCTTTGATCTTATATCTGACAGTGCTTGACAATTCCTTTGGTTGTGTGCTAGGGCAGCACGATGAGACGGGCAAGAAAGAGTAGGCTATATATTACCTTAGTAAGAAATTCACATCTTACGAGGTAAAATATACTCAGCTAGAAAGAACTTGTTGTGCATTGATCTGGGTGGCTCAGAAATTGAAGCATTATTTGTTAGCATATACCACACACCCGATATCACGGTTGGATCCTCTGAAATACATATTTCAGAAGCCTATGCCCACAGGAAGACTTGCTAAATGGCAGATTCTGCTCATAGAATTTGACATCAATTATGTAACTCGTACGGCGATAACGGCGCAGGCAGTTGCAGATCACTTGGCAGAGAATCCAGTGGATGATGAATATGAGCCACTAAAGACATATTTTTCGGATGAGGAGGCAATGAATGTCGAAGAAATAGAACAGGGCGAAAAGCCAGGATGGAAGATGTATTTCAACGGAGCCGTCAACAGTAAGGGAGTTGGTATCGGAGCAGTACTCATCTCAGATATGGGTCAACACTATCCCGTCACCGCTCAGCTTCGATTTTTCTGCACCAACAATATGGCCGAGTATGAGGAGCGTATCTTGGGATTGAGGATGGCAATAGATATGGGTGTTCAAGAGATCTTGGTCATGGGTGACTCGGATCTTTTGATACACCAAATCCAGGGAGAATGGGAATTGAGGGATTTGAAATTAATACCCTACCGGCATTGTTTGCATGAGTTGTCCCAAAGATTCTAGTCCATAGAATTCAAACATATCCCAAGAATGCACAACGAAGTTGCAGATGCTTTGGCCACACTATCCTCTATGTTACACCATCTGGACAAAGCCTATATATATCCACTCCAGATCCAGGTGCATGATCAGAATGCTTACTGTTTTGCTGTGGAATGAGAATTGGACGGAGAACCGTGGTATCACGACATCAGGGAATACATGAAGGCAGGCGAAAAGCCGGAGCAAGCCATCGGAGATCAGAAAAGAGCTGTGAGACGCTTGGCTAAAGGTTTTTTCCTCAGTGGAGGAATCATATATAAAAGAACACCAGACCTGGGATTATTGAGGTGTGTGGATGCACAACAAGCTGATAAGATTATGATTAAGGTGCATGCTGGAGCCTGTGGACCCCATATGAGCGGATATATCTTAGCAAAGAAGATTCTGAGAGTCGGGTATTATTGGCTCACCATGGAGTGAGACTGTATCAGGTATGTAAGGAAATGCCACCAATGACAAATGCATGGAGATGTAATTCACTCCCCACCTTATGAACTGCATACAATGTCTGCACCATGGCCATTTGTTGCTTGGGGCATGGATGTTATCGGACCAATAGAGCCGGCAGCTTCCAATGGGCACAGATTCATTTTGGTTGCGATTGATTATTTTACTAAGTGGGTTGAGGCAAAGACATTCAAAGCAGTGACAAAGAAGGTCGTGGTGGATTTTGTGCATGGAAATATTATATGCCGGTTCAGAATTTCCAAGGTAATCATCACAGATAACGGGGCCAATTTGAACAGTCACCTCATGGCGGAAGTTTGCCAGAGATTTAAGATCACACATCGTAATTCCACACCGTATACGCCAAAGGCAAATGGGGCAGTCGAAGCTGCAAATAAGAATATAAAGAAGATCCTCAGGAAAATGGTGGAGGAGTCCAGACAATGGCATGAGAAGTTGCCTTTTGCTCTTATGGGTTATCGCACGACAGTGCGCACTTCTATCGGGGCCATACCCTATTCATTGGTGTACGGGACAGAGGCCGTTATGCCCGCAGAAATAGAGATACCATCATTGCGGATCATAGCTGAAGCTGGGATAGATGACGAAGAATGGGTAAAAGCCTGGCTGGAACAATTAAGTCTAATCGACGAGAAGAGGTTGGCCGCAGTTTGCCACGGGCAATTGTATCAACAGAGAATGTCCAAAGCATATAATAAGAAGGTGCGTCCTCGGAAGTTTGAAGTTGGACAACTCGTATTGAGGTGTATCCTACCGCATTTGGGCCGAAGCAAAGGGCAAATTTGCGCTAGACGGGCAGGGACCATTTATGGTATCACGAGTGTTGTCCAATGGGGCATTATATTTGACGGACGTTGAAGGGAAGTGCGTAGAGACTGCTATCAATTTAGATGCGGTCAAAAGATACTATGTATGATTCCTTTTCAATTGTATGATTGTATTTTGTTGTGATTTTGGAAATGAAATGACGAAGGCATTTTATTCTCTATCTAAACACTTTATCCATTGACATCCCCTTTGAGCCATGTTTGATATATTCTTTCATACCCCTCTCTCGGAATTGCTTATGGCACAATAAAGAAAATGAAAAAAAAATGAAAATGAAAAATGAAAGACAAAGGGAAATGAATGAAAAAAAATGAAAAAAAAATCAAAAGAGAAAAGAAAAGAAAAAGACAAAGAAATCGGGAAAAAATCAAAAAGAAATTCATTAATTAATGGCGTAGTAATGAACTACCTTTGACTTGATCCCGAAATGGTACGTAGGCAGCCTCACTGAGCTTCAGTCACAATAAAGGAAAAATCCAAAAATCCCCCACATATTGAAACTGAGGCAAAAGTTATGTTTTATAATTCGGAGAGTTGTAAATATTAACCCTCGTAAAACTTTGAGCCTTTATACCCTTCTTTCTTAACCCATCGAAAAGCCACGTTACAGTCCAAAGAAAGACCTTCTGATTAATTTCAATAGAACAACAAACGCAACGAAGGAAGAACGAAACATTGGACAACATCAGTGGTACAGAAAACAAAAAACAAAAGGAAAAATGGAAAATGAAAAAAAAATGAGAGAGTCTCATCGGTGAAAACCTTAACCGGCACCGTGAGGCGACTGTGAGGTTGAGAGAAAATAAAATGAGAGAGTCTTGTCAGTGAAAACCTTTAACGGCACTGCAGGGCGATTGTGAGGCCAAGAGAGAATAAATGAGAGAGTCCTATTGGTGAAAACCTTTCAAGGCACCATAGGGCGATCGTAAGGATTATTATGGGAAAGAGAAAAGGCAACAAAAATAGTATCGATTTGGGTCGAAAACAATCTAGAGACAGAATAATGGGTTGAACGAACTAGGTTGGAGTTTAAATACATGGCATGGTCAACGGAATCAGCCAACACACCCAGATAAGTTCTACCACTTCTCCGAAACACCCTTACCCTCTTTCATTTTCTGCATTTCATTGTTTGTCTTTTGAGAGCTAACTACCAGCTCCTGATGATAAGAGCTGAAATAGCACTAGATCAGAAAAGAAAAGGGAAGGGAAAGTTGGTAAGAAATAACGGAGTTTGGCGAACAGAGCCGAAAGAAAAGAAAACGAAAAGTGAAAAAAATAAGAAAATACAAAAAAAGAGCTTGCAGGAGATAGTCAACCGAAATACCACACAGGGGGAGAAAAGCAAAAAAAAAAAGGAAAGCAATAAGAGGCAGGGACTGCGGATGCCAGTTGCCAGCAGTTTATATCTAATAAATTTCGGTTTCATGATTTAGACAGGAACAAATCGTCACTAATCACTTTAAAGTGAATATGACTAATGTGGAAAGATAGAAAACACCAAAAAGAGAAAGTTCGGCAATAAGTGAAGGAATTCACGGGTGAAAGTCATTCAGTCAAAGAAAATACCAAAAACAAGAGGAAGGTATCATCTTTTAAAATCCACTCCCCAGTTATCAAGCTGAGGGAAAACTTTTCTGCAATTTTTAACTTCATGCATCAGGCGCCCACCTGGATAACAAGGGAATACTTTTCTGCAAATTTTTAATTTCATGCATCAGGCGCCCACCTGGATAATAAGGAAATGCTTTTCTGCAAATTTTTAATTTCATGCATCAGGCGCCCACCTGGATAACAAGGGAATATTTTTCTGCAAATTTTTAATTTCATGCATCAGGCGCCCACCTGGATAACAAGGGAATATTTTTCTGCAAATCTTTAATTTCATATATCAGGTGCCCACCTGGATAACAAGGGAATATTTTTCAACAAATTTTTTAATTTTATGCATCAGGCGCCCACCTGGATAACAATGGAATACTTTTCTGCAAATTTTTAATTTCATGTATCAGGCGCCCTCCTGGATAACAAGGGAATACTTTTCTGCAAATTTTTTAATTTTTATGCATCAGGCGCCCACCTAGATAACAAGGAAATACTTTTCTGCAAATTTTTAATTTTATGCATCAGGCGCCCACCTGGATAACAAGGAAATACTTTTCTGCAAATTTTAATTTTATGCATCAGGCGCCCACCTGGATAAAAATGGAATACTTTTTCTGCAAATTTTAATTTCATGCATCAGGTGCCCACCTGGATAACAAGGGGATACTTTTCCGCAATTTTAATTCTTGCAACTTTGGTTTGTGTTAGCTAACATGAGTAACACCGTAACAATGAAAAGCCCATACTGGGGCAGAAGGAAAAGTTTGTTGTTTATTTTGTTTTGAGTAGGTCTCAGTTTGAAGGCAAGAAGTATCATTGAAATTCAAAAAAAGAGGGGGAAGCAAGGAAAAGAAAATCAACAAAAAAGAGAGTCAGCATTACAGAAAAAGAGACAAGGAAGAGCAAAGGAGAAGCTAGATAGGAACTATTGTAATTTGTAGAATCGTAGTTTAGAATAGCTTCTTTATTTTACATTTTACCCCCCGGTGTAATAAGGAGTAAGTCGGCAAGTCTCAACAGTGTCAATGCAACAGTGAGTCTGGTAGTTTTAAACTGCCAGACCTTCCCGAATTACTCTGACCTGATTCCTGTTTAGCCCAGGATATGTAGGCAACCTCTGAAGCAGGGTGCGGTCAAAAGGTTTTCCAAAATGCTTTCATGGAATATGCCAACATGCAAAAATCTCTCATTACTGCTCACTTCTCATTGCACTGAAACTCTTCGTGTTCCCGAGCAAAGAGGGGCAGCTGTGAGCACATGATTTTTGCACTAGGCAAACAAGGTCCCAAAATTAAAATAAAATAATATTTTTGAGTGTAATTGCATGTCTTGTTTGAAATTAAATGCATCTTTATGTGTTTAAATAATTAAAATTAGAAATTCAAAAAATATAGGTTAAATACATTGCATTTTTTAATTAAGTAGTTAAAAGAAAATCAACAAAAAAAAGAGCATTAACAGCGGAAATTAGGGAAAAAATAGTAGAAAATTTCCAAAAAAATCAGAAAATTAGTGCAAGTAGGAAATTGAATAATTTAAATAATACAAAAGAAAAGAAAATAAAATACAAAAAGAAAATACATAAAAATAATAAAAACATCAGGAAAATACAAAAATACATATGGGCATAATGGCATTGGGCCAAAATAATTCCAAATCAGTGGCCCAAGACACCCAAGCCTAAAAGTCCGATCCAATTCAGGGTTCAATGTTTGATCTCAGCTGTTCGTTGCACCAAATCCAACGGCTGAGAATCAATACTGATTTAATTCAAAGGGTAAGTGTGAGATTAAATCTCCACCGTTCATCCAGGCTGAATCTAACGGTTGGAATAATTTGCGGAATTATTTAATTAATTGAGATGTGAGATCAAATCTGAGATGTTCGTTTGGAATGATCTATGGGTTGATAGCATTGGTCTCATTTGGCACAAAACGACGGCGTTTTAGTAACGCTGCTTCTGGCCGTTGATCATCAGCAAATAAATGGCCCAGATCACCTTATCCCCCTCGCCTATAAAAGGCTTTGGTCTGAGAAGACTAGCCATTTCTAGAAACCCCTAACCCTAGCCGCCCAATCTCTCCTTCTTCGTCTTCTCTCTTCTTCACCTTCTTCTTCACAGACCTCACCAGCCATGGAGGCCACCACCTCCCACGGTTGTCTCCGGCCATCCCCTTCTCCTCCCTTCTCCTCTTCTCCTTCTTCTTCACCTCAAACACCCAAAACCCTAAAGAAAATCCCTCGTTCTTGACTTGCCAGTCACCGGAACCTACCTCCGGTGACCACAAGTTACGAGAACCTTCTCCAAACCAACGCCAAAAGGACCACCTTGGTCCGATCTAACCCCCCACAACACTGATCTCCCTCGAATCCCCCTAGAACCCGTCGAATGTCCGAAATAAAGTCGCCGGAACCCTAACTCCGACGACTCAAAACTCAAACCTTCTTCAAGGTCTGACCTTTACCCTCTCCCAAACACCCCACTCCATCCAAAAAACCTTAAAGATTTCGTCTTGAAGTCTAAAAAGGAAAAACAGAAAAGAAAAATGAGAAAAAAAAAACAAAAGAAAAGAAACAAAAGAGTCTGAAAGACTGGAAAAGAAAGAGAAGAGTGAAAGGGAAGCTCAGGGGACAGGCCCTGCAAGCTAAGTACCCTCGCCCTCTTCTGTGCTTTATCTGCTTCCCTTATTTGTTCATATTCATGTTTTCCCTCTGTTTTATTACTTTTGTCTTCATATTTCTGTCTATTTTTCTATTCTTAAGATCCTGAAATCTTGTGCTTCATCTGTTACTACTAGGGTTTTTTCTGACTTGTTCATTGTTCATATCTTTCTTTTGTGATATTTCTCTATGTTATCTGTGTTTGTTTCTCTGATTCAAAGAGCCTATTATTATTTGGGCTTTTGTTCATCTTGTTCGTCTTCATGCTATTTTCTTGTTTTGGCTTTGTTCTTTTGTTCTGTCTGCTGCAAATCATGTTCTTTTTCTTCTAAGTCAAAAGATCCATCTTTTATCTTGTGATTTTTCATCTTTATTGTGATTTCTGATCTATTAGTCTTCAACAGCATGACTTTTACTCTTTTCATGATTCTTTACATGTTTGGTTTAGTTGTCTAGTCATTGATATATTTCTTCTTATTCGACCTCTGTTAGTATTAGGCCTCTTCATCCTGTTGGTACTAGATATCTTCTTTTAGTTTGAATGATTCTTCTCCTCTGTTTATTCTCATGTTTAGTTTTAGGGCTAGGATTAGCTGTTAGTCCCTTATACTAAGTTTGTTTTACCTTATCTTTGTCTATTCCCCTAAATCTTCTGATTAAGACCATGACTTTTCCCTAATAATTGGTTTATACCACCTCTTCTGTTCCTTCATTTGTTAAGATAAACATGTTAATCTGATTTTACTTTTTCTCTGTTACTCGGCATGATAAATGTTGGGTTTCTTGTTCACTGTTTCCCCATGACTCTTTTTATACTTTATTCTTATCTTACATATATCAAAGTTAGAGTTAGTACTTATTCTGTGGTCCTTATGTCTGATTAAGCCATGTTTCACCTCTTACTGACTGTTTGTGAGAGTTTAGCTTCTGTATATGTCTATGCCATGAACCTTAAAGGTTTTGAAGTTTTTCAATTATCATCTGACATGAGCTAGTTGTAATTAAGTCTAAATTTATATTGATTGACACTTTGTCACATGAAATTGGGTAATGTGAGTTGATTGATTAAGATTCAACCATATCAAATTTCCCCTTTCTGAGTTTTACATGATTGATACACAGTATTTGATCTCATGTGGCTATGTGTGCAATTACATGTTGAAAATGACTGAGTTTGCAGTAGTTCTTGTTAGTATGAGCATGTGATTAACACTCATTAACTTTAGGGGATTGGTTATAGTTGTTAGTGTTAAGTTCATAAAAATAGCTAGTTTTGAAATAGGTTTAAAATTGAAAATCAAACAAACATAGGTTATAAGATAATAAGTGACCAAATAGTGGTCAATTTTGCAAATTGACCAACTCTACAAGGTCCAGCACATTAGCCCACCTTAAAAAGGCTAGTTGTGTAACAAATGGTGCAAGTCTGCAAGTGCAGACTCACCAAGGCTCATTTGAGCCCTGAATCTCAGGTGGCTAGGCCTGCAAAGACCTTAGCCCAGCCTGTGTTCAGTTTGAAAGGCTAGTTGTGCAACACATGGTTCGAGTCTGCAAGTACAGACTCACCAAGACTCATTTGAGCCCTGAATCACAGGTGCCTGGGTCTGCAAAGACCTTAGCCCAACCTGTGTTCTGTTAAATAGGCTAATTATGTAAAGGATTGGCTAAGTCTGCAAGTTCAAACTTGCCAAGGCTCATTTGAGCCCTGAACCACAGGTGTCTAAGCTTGCAAAGGCTTTGGGCCCAGCCTGTGATCAGCAAATGGGTTCAATTACCCAAGCCAAGTCTCAACTTGAGACTGACTATATATTAAATAGGCTAATTATGTAAAAGATTGTCTAAGTCTGCAAGTTCAGACTTGCCAAGGCTCATTTGAGCCCCGAACCACAAGTGGCTAAGCCTGCAAAGGCTTTGGGCCCAACGGTGTTCAGCAAATGGGTTCAATTACCCAAGCCAAGTCTCAACTTGAGACTGGGTAAATATTAAATAGCTTAAATACAACAATAAAGCAGGCTAGTCCTGCAATTAGTTAAAAATGAAATAAAAAGGTCTTAATTAACTGAAAATGAAACAAAATTGGCTAAGTTTGAAATAGTTCCTTAAAGTAGAACTGGCCAGTCCTTAAATACCAATGCAGGGACTGGCCATTAGTTAAATAAACCCAAGAATGCTAAAAACCTGACCTAGGTAGGTCGGGTAAATCAACAATGGCACTAAGGGTATAAAAGGAAGCCAAATTGGTAAAGTAGTGAATTACATAGAACATATAGGGTCATGGGAGTCATTTGTACCCCTGATTTCTGCAATTTTGTAGAGATTAAAGGGTATAATGGTCTCCTTAAAAAGGGAAATCAGTAAAAATCTCTAACCCTTAGGGATACTTTGGTAAAAGCCTTAAAAGGGAATCTAATAGAACCTTCCAGCACATGCTGGAAGGGATTTGATAACTAAAAATGGGGGTCTAAGTGTAAGTTTAGTAATTTAAAAGGGGGAGAAGTGGGATTTAATCCCATTCTTTCTCCCCAAGAAATCAGCCAATCTCATACCTATATAAACCCCCAAAAAGAGTGAAATAGGGGTTGGCTTTTGATAAGAAAAATCAGAGAAAAATATATTAATAGCTAGTAGTTTCTCCTGCATTTTGAAGTAGCAGTCACTGGTTAAGCTTGTTTGGGTGTGGATTTTCTGATCGAGCTTCTCTTTTGGGATTTCTGTTTGCTGTTGATGTGGTCTTTGTTGGCTAATATTCAATCTCCCTGTTGCATTGCTGCCTGAGTCTATTGCTGTGCTTATTTCTTACCTCTTAGAACTCATTGGCTTCTTTCTACTTGCTGATTCGGGTACTCTTATGTTCAAAAACGAAGCTGTAATGATTAGCTGAATGAAATGAAGCTCTGGCTTTAAAATTCATTTGATATTTTGTATTTTTGTAATTACTCTTTCATTAACTGTTTAGTATTAGTGTAGATCTGTAGTTTAGTGGTAGTATAGTATGTAGTAGTGGAAAAACAAAGACAAAAAGTATAATAGCTTAATAGTTGGTAGTGTAGTGTAGATAGTATATGTCACCTAGTTTAAATAGGTAAAACCTTAAAATATAAGTTAGCTAATTATAAGTTTCAAACCATTAACTGTTTTTTTCATAATAGATTCGTAAACCATAATCATATAGCTAATCATATGTCGTAGATCTGCATTTAAATGTAGATAAGCTTCAAAAATAGAAAACGTTAGATCAAACAGTAATTCATTCATAATTGGGTTAATAATTTTGTAATGAGCTAAGTCGTAGTGAAATCAGTAGTTTAATTATGCTTAAGTTGTTGAAACATTCAGATGTAAGTACTAGAATTGTACAATTGAGTAATTAGATTGTGTGATCATTGTCAATATAGTTAGTTAGTTTTAAAGGACCAAAAGTTCAGATTTGAGTAAGTGTAAAGGGGGAAACAACTAGATACCATAACAACTCTATTAGAACTAGTGTGATGTTAAGAGGCCTAACTCACAATGAAACTAGTGGTATGATTGCACCTCTGTGAATAATTCGACTTAGTTTTAGATAATTTAGATACCATAAGTAATCATGTCAAATCGTTTCAATTTGATCAAGTCTCACATATAATCAAACCGTGTTCTTAGATCTTTCAACTAGTAAGTAATTCAATGTTAGTGTAAACTCTTTGTTAGGAATAGAAAGTAGAAACAGTCTTTTAAAGTCTCGTATACAGTAGATAGTCGATTCATAGTTAATACTGATAATTTGTGTACTGGTTTTCCTTTCTTGATAAATAAAAGTGCAATTTGATTCCATTCTTAATGTGTATGTTAATTTCAAGTTATTTACTCATGTTATTATTGTTATTCCTATTTGGTTTGGGCCCAGCATGTAACGTGGGCCTGAACGGTGGTATAAAATCGACTGGGCTGTCAAGTAGAAGCCCGAGGACGGCCTGGGTATTTGAGGCCTGGGCGGGTCCAGCGTTTGTCTAAGCATGAATGCAAAGGCCCAGGCCCAATAAAGGCAATAACAATGGCCTGGGCCCAAGTCTGAAAATAAGAAGTTAAAATATGACTAAGGAAAGACCAATATAGACAATGTAGCATGTGTACATTAAGATTGAACCCTTTTAAATTAAAGAGGGACGAGCCTCGCACAACACTAAATAGCGGGGCCCCCTTTTATTAATGGGATAATTTATAAATAGAATCGAGGAAGGCTATTAGCAAATTCCATAGCTTCTCCCAAAAGAATTAAAAGCCGATAGACTCTATTAGGCACGATTTAATATACCTTCCTTATGAACGAATGTGCACTTGGTGCAACTCAAATCTTAAATCCCGGCAAAGCCGAAATGTACCAAAAGTCACAGGCGTACTGGTTGCGGTGTGACTCGAGATGCATTTTCGCGATGTCGCAATTGTGTAAAACATTAAAGTAAAAGCACATACGTGTTGTTAAAATCTATAATAAGTCAAACAAGATTCGAGAACGATGATTGAGTGACCGTGCTAAAACCACAGAATTCGGGAATGCCTAACACCTTCTCCCGGGTTAACAGAGTTCCTTATCCAGGTCTCTATTTCGCAGACTGTAATACCATAGTCAACTTCCTCGGATTTGGGATTAACCGGTGACTTGGGACACCATTATCTTCCCAAGTGGAAAATCTGATAATTTAATAAAAATCCCGTACCGATTGTCCTTTGTGTGGAAAAACTCCTTCCTCTTTGTTATTATATCCGTCTCGGGTATTTGAACGTCGAGGTATACCCTACGTATCTTTCCAAGCGGATCGGTACAAAAGCCTCTTTTCAGGCATATATCTTTTATGTGGGGTAGTAAAAAGGGAGGTGTGACACCAACGATGAATGAAACACGCTATAAACCGTAATCATCTCTCAGATCAACCATTCTTGAAACCACTTCCCTTAACTGATATCACAACAGATTTCCCGGTCAAACCTCGATATTATCTTCCTAACAAGCTGAGATCAAATCTGTCTGTATTCATTAATGAACCCAATGATCACCTCGAATCCAATACCACTCTAATGATATGATACATCAATACAAGTCTAAACCACATCTTGCATAATACACGCACCGGTAAGAAACGATCTGAACACACTCAAATCATATCAAATGACTCAACTAAAAGAGTTGTACCTCAAGCTCATCAATGCCATTACAATACAAAGCTGAGACCTATCTCACATCATAGAAATAGGATGCCTCAATCTACTCCGAAAGGTCATAACTCCCGTAGCCTCGCTACAATGCGCGATCCTATCCCAACACAGTTACACCTGCATCACCTCAAGCCGCTATAGTCAAAATTAACAACCATGCACATTTGATGATTGAAACTAACACAATTTATTACACCCCATGGTGAAACAGAGAACATAAAACACACAACCCGATAGACCATAACCAATGCTCCATACACCCAGAAACACTCAATTACTCTTCCCGCTCGACTTCCTCTATAAATTCTCAATGGAGCCGCACCACATGTGCCCATAACTCACAAATAACAATGTCTCACAACATCGAAAACAAACTCATAGATTTCCTCAGATCGCTAACAAGCTTAATAACGATAGACTCAACCTATTCCTCAGCAATACAACTCAGATTCAACCAAACAAACTCAAGCTAAAAGCGTAGCCACATCGGCCTGCCAACAAACTCAGTACCAAGAAGCCTAAAAATGTTTCTTCCACTTCTATAATTCCTGTCGAAAGCACCAAATAAATACCAAAATCCATAATCTCGCCCGGCGATATGTCCGGCCACAAGAAATGCATCCGAAAAGTTCCTCAATAATGGAACGGTATTAGTGATAGCAACCTATGCACTGACATCTATCACAAATGCCCAATTAAGCAAGTACTCTTTCCCAGATGTCCGCTGGTTCTTTGAAATATAAAACATTCTGCTAAAACATATTCTAACGCACTTCAACACTTAACTCGTGGCATTTATGGCGTATCCCCTAATGCAATAGTTCAAAATCACCCAATACTTAGACAACCAGTGTGAATTCCAACATCATATCCAAAATATAACATACTAGCGAATAAAGATCCACCACTACAATATAGCATGTACCTCAGAACTCTATATTACACACAAATCATCATACCCGATCCCACTTTCCACCGTGCTAATACCTAATCATTTCACGATATATAATCAATATTTACCTATGCTACCAAGCAAACTCGATTACGACTTGTGGACCCAACAAGAACATGCCGCAATACTACTGAAATATAATCAGTTAACTCACATTACCTTTTTCTGAAACACATACTCGCGTCAAATCACTTCCACTTAGCACTACCATCTTCCCTAATCATCTGAAGCTCTCTTATCTAATCGCTTAGAAAGAATCACTACACATCATATGCTCTGCATGACATACACATGCCTTGTGCAAATTCATACAATAATGACACAACGGATGAGATCTATATACATTCAGAGCCATCGTCGGGACAACAATTCATAACTTTTATACTCTTGGCAAGAACTATCACCTTATTCTGAACCAAACAATGGTCTTAGCTCTTTACTTTACTTCATATACTGAGATTGCACCGATCCCAAATTCAATGTTCTCGTCTCACTCAGTACGAACTACTCGAGAAATAAGCCACTCTAGACATAATTAAATGTCGCATATGATGCCCCAATATGGCAATCGGCTACCAATTCGAATGCGGTACTAAAGAAAATGAGCTCTCGATGGAATTATCAAATCCTATGCACTAACACAGACTTTCATTGGAAAAAAGGAAGCAAGGTATACAAAGATGGCATATAGAAAAGTATACTCGATATTACACTGTTGCAGCGCAAAACCCGATCCAGATAACATACCCATGGCGGCGTGCCACCCGATCCACGCATAGATCTCATATAATGAGATGCACATCTAGCCAAATTTGCTCATTACAACATAATACCGAATATCAGTCGTACGCATGCTACGCTCATAATAATATCTCTAAGGGACATATAGCATTAAAAGCTACAAAACTCAAACACAACTGAGGTGCGATGCACAATCGGAATTTCAACAGCCAAGTTGCTTAGATAACGTCATTCCTACGTGGATTCTTAACATGCAAGCACTTTCTCGAGTTGTCTCACAACTCACATGGCGCAACGCATCACTACGCGAGATATCTGACAATGAAGCATCATCCTAACTATTCCTCCATGAGGACCGCATTACAAAAATGCACACATCTGGCCTGATATACGCCATTATTCACATTAAATCTATCCACCGACTTCAAGCCGATTCTGATTACACTGAACTAGTCTAATAATCTTTCAAAGGTCCATAACAACTTCCATTTTCTTCGTAGATCACAAGAACAACCATCATAATCGGAGTAATCCTTGCCAGTTCACAACCCAGTAGGCCAAGTTCATTCCAGGCATGAATTCCTCAATTTAACGACACTATCACAACCTTCATACTTGGTTTACCTCTTTAATCAGTCAAGTGACTGCATGCCACACTTATATAATCTTCCAGTGGGACACACTCCCATAACCTACCACAACAATATTTGGGGCGTACCACCAAACCAGCGGTCGCACTAACGCTGAAGAGCGATCAAAAACCATTAACTAGGACACAACACCGCTCTCAGGTGACACTAAACACAATACTAATTTATCTTAACCATCGAAACTTCCTTCCTGATCATCCGATCTCTTGACATCTTGTCAAAAATTTCCTTCACCCGTCTCATTCAAGATCCAATTTCCACAACCAGAACTGATTCACCAGCATGCATCAAATCAGAACTAACATAGTACATAGCTGTACAATCAGCTAATCAACAACAACCTCCCCAACTCAGCTCGAAGCCATATATCAAAACTCACTATACTCATAATGCGTATGCTCCATTGTTGTCGTAATACCATAGTGAGATTAAACTCGCTCTTTCATAAGCTTGTGGAAACACAAATCATCTGGAATTTTAACTCTTCTGCATTTTCTTACATTCACTCACATAACAGTTAACCCTACTCTCTAGGCAACCAAATTTTTACTAAGTCCAAAACTTTTGACAGAGTTTCCTTTGTAATTAGGTCTATCCACCTGCCAGTGAATCACCAAAACCATCCTAACAACACGGCTACTACTCGACAAAACATCACAACGTATATCAACAACATTAAATCTCAATACTACCTATATTACATTATTAAAATTTATACATGGACATGCGTTGCACCTATTCGAATCATGACACATAGAAAATACCTTTCAATTACCCCTTGGATCTTCTAACATACACATAAGGACACCCCACAGGAGATACGCCACCTGCTTCGCCTCAATTTAGTATTTCAGCATTCCTTCCACAATCATATACGTTACACGGTCATATAATCTTCTTGGGTCTGATCTCAACCCGCAACATACTATGTACTTTGCTCCCAACTAGGGGAATTGAAAAGATTTTCCACGCACCCCACTCTGGGCAACACATCCAATCACAAGGGATATCAAACGCTTATGGTCTAGATATCATCTAGTAGTCCTTCTTCGACACTTCCAAGTCATATAGATACACCACACAACACCAATATACTCATGACGTAGCTATCTAGCCGACATTCCCACAGTTAGGGACAATACTGAACATATAAGTTCATAATACTAGCTCGCAAAATCAGCACCTTGGTGCTCAAGCCACACGCGAAGATTCGGTCTCAAGTCCTCCAGACTGGCCCACCATGAACTCACGGAGATTACATCTTGCCCCTCGATCGGGGAATCACAAACCATCGATAAAGATGTATTACTGAATGCTCGCATGCGCATACAGACGTGTGGAAGAAATTTCAAAAGTTATATCTCAAGCTGAATCAAATACGCACGATAAGAATTCCAAGAAAGTGAAGGGTTTCCTAAAATTTCTGTAGCCTTCCGAGGATAGATACAGACATCTACGTACTGATCCGCGAGAGCCTACTAAATCGGTTCATGACTCGCGAGGCCTAGTAACCTAGGCTCTGATACCAACTTGTCACAACCCCAATCTCGTCATGATGGCGCCCAACCCTAAAGCTAGGCAAGCCAGACCAACAATTGTTTCCACAGTTAAAGAGCAGCCCCAAAAGGACAAATTTCAAGAAGAATATAATAGTCAATGATGATACTCCATTAATAATAGTATAATTAAATACTGAGAAGTGCGAACAATGAAATGACACTCCCAAAAGATCTAGGGTCACGAGTCTATAGCCTCTAAGAAAAAACTGAATAGTAATAGGAATACTGAATAACATACTCAAGTTTGGGAATATATATAAAAATAACTGAAATAAAGAGAGAAGCTAGGTCCTGCGAACGCCAGCAGCTACCTCAGCAACTAGAATATACTCTGAATAAGCTGGAAAGCTCGTCTAACCCTCTTGTGTACCTGAATCTGCCACAAAGGTGCAGGGAGTAGGGGTGAGTACTAAGTACTCAGTGAGTAAAAAGCATATAAAATAGCTGAAGGCAATAAATCCATGAAATGCCACAAAGTAAAGCTATGTCTAACAGTCTGATACCTTACTACGAACTAACAGTAACAACAAACCAAATATAGCACAATTAAATAACAATGCATGAATGAAATGCAATGCACATGACCGCTACGGCATGTAGCCCGATCTATTTAACGTCGATGGCGCTCACTGGGGGTGTGTACAGACTCCTTAGGGGCTCCTTCAGTCCAAGCGCATATTCATATCATTTGTTGCAGCGTGCAACCCGATCCATACTCAGTCCACAATATGCATATGAGTCACTTAAAAGTTCAATTTATTTATTTCCAATTTCAAATTCATTAATAAGGAAAATACTTTAGTTACTTAATTTTCAGGGTGGCTTAGCATTTCATAACTAGGACTGAGATTAATGATTTTACAAATCATGCTATCACAATAATATCTATCCCCTAAGGATACTACAGGTCAGCACAAGGCCCCAAACATGCATAAAGCCCATATATATATTCAACACAGAGTGCATTTCAATCGCCAATATAGTATTATTCTTGTTCGGGATGGATCAAGTCACAATCCCCAGTCATAACCAATCTCGCATCTGCCATGGTATGCAAGTCACACCCAAAATAGCGTCATAGCGTGGTAAGTCGGGGTTTTAAACCCTCAGGCCATCATATATACCAACTACTCACCTCTAACGGCCTGTAGACTGGTCCGCAATGCCATTTTCTTTCATATCGACCTCCTCGCGCATAGAATCTAGTCAAAACCACAGCGAATACATAAATATAGGTAAAAGAAACATAACTCAATCAAAAGTACTTGAAAAGTACTAAAATTCACGAAGTTAGTAAAGCTCGAGTCATGGGCCCGCTTCTCAAAAAATTCTAAAAATCATACCAACGGGGTTCTCATCTCGCCACGAGTCCGTACATATAAAGTTCATCAAAATCGGAGTCCATTTGACACCTCAAATTCCAACTTTACATCTTCTTAGGTTTCAAGCCCTAACCTCCATTTTTACCCCTTAAACCCTTGGTTTTTCAGTGTTTAATCTATATTTTTACATCATAACAACATAATCCTAGTCTAAGAACTCTTACCTGATGAAATCCGACAAATTCCCTCTAAACAATCGCCTCAGAAGCTTTTCCCAATTCTAAAATTGGAAGAAAGCTTGACCTGCTCATTATAGGTATACTGTTCATGCGTTTTACTGCTCCCAATAGATTCCTTGTGAAATTATAATGAATTTAGGCTTTGAATCACTCAATTTGACCTTATAATGAAGGAGATATGTAGGTTTTAAGATTTTCAAATAGTGTAGGTTTTTAATATGCCGTCAGGAGCAATTTCGTCATTAACCTGAAAATATGGGCAACCTTAGAAAAATGGCCATAAAATCCTCATACGATGTCCAAATTCGATGATTCTTTTTGTTACGAGTCCGTAATTATGATACGGATCTAATGCTTCATTCAAAACAGTAATCGGAGATCATTCGTTTAATATAGTACTGCTTTATATCCAAAGATACGACGTTAAAACATCAAATAAAAGCATGATCACAATCCGAAATACACCCGAGGCCCCCGGGACCTCAACCAAACGCACCACATATCCCAAAGTATCATCCAAACTTGTTCCAATCATCAAAACACACCTAACATTAATGAAATTATCAATTCGCATCGGATTCAAGCCTAAGTTCTTCAAAAACTTCCGAAACACGCATTCGACCAAAAACTCAACCAAACAACGTCCGAATGACCTAAAATTTTGTACACACATCAAAAATCACATATTGAAGCTACAAGAGCTCTCTAAATTCCATTCCGACCCTCGGATAGAAATCTCATCTATTAACCGGAAATCGCCAAAATCCAACCTTAGCTAATTCAAGCCTAATTCTATATCGGACGTCGAAATTCAACTTTGATTGCATTCCTAAGTCACAAATTATCCTCCAAAACTATTTGAGTCATCGAAAATCCATTTTGAGCCTTCTAACTCATAAATCAACATTCGGTTGACTTTTCCAAACTAACCTTCTCAAAAAGAGACTTATTGTCTCATTTCTACCCGAACTCTATCTAAATTACTTCAAATTCTCCAAACATATATAATGAAATCTATGGAATCGTAAAATAGGGAAAATGGAATGGTAACTCCCGTGACGACGGGTTGGGTCATTACACAACATTAGAGCGATCAACCCGGAATTGAAACCTTTGAGCTATAGCATAATTCTCCATCACCTCTTTCAATGTCGCTTTATCCTTATAAACTTGTCCATCCATAATCTCCTTTTGGTTAGTTTTTGAAATAATTAAATCCTTGTGGAGTTCGAAGACTCCAATCGCTTCTCCTGAATTAACAAATTATATTGTGAGTGTATCATCTGTATCAGAATCATACCTTTGAACTGCTTCGTCTAATTGCATAATGTCACCTTGATTTAAACTACCTCTGGATATAAGCTCTTTTTTTATAGTTGTTATGCACAAAGGATACATCCCAAATTCTTTGTTCTCTTTTTTCAATTCTACATACAGTCTGTAACCCATATCATTGTGTATTTCCATTGGCGTGCGATTTCCTTCTACATTGTATTGTATTTTAACGGTCTTTGAGCTCAAATATATACCCAGTTGACTAGAAATTGAACCAAGTATATCATTAAAGGAGGCATACTCCGTATAAGTATTCCCTCAATTGAAAAGTCGATGGAATTTCCCTCATCGTTCCACTTGCCAGAATGATGCGACAAAACTGTTAAACTTGTCATATGTATAGAGGAGTTATACCTTCTTTTGTATATAACTTGTATCAATCAAAAAGAAGGAGATGAGAAGGCAGAATATGGAAAAACACTGCTCTATTTTTTTTTTTTGCTTTTTTCACGTTTCGGGGTTTCTTTCTTTGACAAGAATACAACTTAATTAGGTATCTTTCAAGTTTGTTGAGTAAAATTAGGAAAATATAATTTGATTAGATTTTCTTCCGTTTTTAAAATTTTCAACCTTCCAGATTTTGCATAGATACGTTACTGTATTTAACTTTAATAGGGTTTGAATACAATTAAATACATATCAAAATTAGTTGGCATTCCTATTTTACCGCCTATTTTTTTGGTTTTATTATTAAATACAACTGCTTAAATATATGAAATACATTGTAGATTTTGATAAAAGATATCTATAACACGTAATATAGCAAAGGGTATCTATAAATAGCTAATTAACACTAAAAGATAGTGCTTTGTGAAAAATTCTCTATTAAAGTTGACCATGTTCCCATCCCTTATGGGCCTTATTAATAACATGACCCTACGTCTTATCAACATCATTTAGAAGTGGGCCTTTTTTTAAATATTTTTAGTCTTTAGCCACTGGTTTATTAAACTTTAACTTCTCGGACTAAAATACCCTTCTTCTCATGTCCTTAACTTCAGGACTTCAGGACTACATGGCCTTAACTTTTGAACTTGAAACTCTAAGTTTAGGACTTCAGGACACGTCCTTAACTTTTGAACTTGGAACTCTAAGTTCAGGACTTCAAGGTTACACATGTCCTTAACTTTTGAACTTGGAACTCAAACTTCAAGACCAAGCGTACTTAATTTTTCAACTTGTAAGTCAAAGCTAAGGACCTATTGTCCTTAACTTTTGAACTTATAATTGTAAGTTAAGTACTGATTGTCCTTAACTTTTGAATGTGTAACTGTAAGTTAAGGACTGTCTATCCTTTACTTTTGAACTTTAAACTCAGAGTTAAGGATTACATGTCCTTAAGTTTTGAACTTGAAACAATAACTTAAGGACTACATGTCCTTAAATTTTGAACTTGAAACTATAAGTTAAGGACCGCCTGTCCTTAACTTTTGAAACTGAAACTCAAAGCTAAGGAGAGAAAGTCCTTAAGTTTTGAACTTGAAACAATAACTTTAATACTGAATGTCCTTAAGTTTTGAGCTTAAAACTATAACTTAAGCAGTGTTTGTCATTATCTTTTGAACCTGCATGTCAAATTTAAGGAATGCATGTCCTGAACTTTTAAACCTGCATGTCAAACATAAAGACTCTTGTCCTTAACTTTTTATCTTTGAACTCAAAAGAAACAAAAACAAGGTAAGAAGAAAGAAATTATTGTACGTAATTGAGATATCTGCTCAAAACTTCAGAACTTGAAAATTTTGATGATGCAAAAGGAACTACTATACGTATTGGTAAAAGAAATAGTGAAGCAAAATCAAAAGGATTCATGATGGATCTGGTTATCTCCTGGTAATTGGGGTCACTAATAGACCTGATGCTATTGACCAAGCATGGAGGAGGCCGGCCGTGAAATTGCCCTAGGTGTTCCAGATGAAAATGCAACGCGAAAGAGAGGAAGAAAGGGTAAAATTATCTTTTTCTCTTAGTAATGGCTATTTTTACTGAGCAATATAATTAGTGGATACAAATTAAAGACATCCTTAATTAGTGGCTAATACACACCATGTTTACTATATAAGTCATGGCAATGGTATCCTCTTCTTCTTTTATTATTAAATTATTTTTAACTTTATCCTTTAAATTATCAACATGTATGTAATCACGACAAATAAAACTAAATAGTTTGTTAATTCAGAATCGGAATTATAAAATTAGAATTGGTCCCGAGGAGATGGAACTAGGGGTGTGTATTCAATTTATCGATTCTATTTTGACCATTATCGATAATTACTTATTGATTATCTGTTTGTATATATGCTTATCGTTATTGTTTCAATAAGGTTTCAATTTTTGGGGGGGCTTATCGATTCGGTTATCAATTAAACCAATAAGAAAATTTGTGGGATTCCATGGAAAGTATATCTCTATAAACGTGCCTAACTAATATGGACAAGAAGAAGCTAAAATAAGACGAGCACCATTTATAACATAAAAATTGTGTCAACAAGAGCATGCAACAAAACTAAAGTAAAGGATCAAATGTATGCCGCCAACACTCCAACGGTATAAAATAAAAACAAAATACATCATCACGGCTAATTCTATTTTTCATTAATTTGAACTTCATTCCTTTGATCTTTAAATATGATCATCCCTTAAGTGTGATAGAGGAAATAATAAGGTAAGGGACTTAGGGTAAAGGAAAGTGTAAAAATTAGGAAAAATAATATTATACAGCCGCTTTCAAAATAGTAGTGGAATATATATACATTCTTTGTATTATATTAATCTACACAAATAGGTAACTACTCATTTTACAAGTGTCTACAGTTTAGGGGTGTGCATTCGATTTATCTATTCGATTTTGACCCTTATCGATAATTACTTATTGATTATCGATTTGTACATATGCTTATCGTTATCGTTTCAATAAGATTTCAATTTTTTGATTTCGATTTCAATAACAAATAATCGATTCGATTTTTTGATAAACCAATTCAAATGCACACCCCTAGATGGAACTGACATCTCACTATCTCAGGCTTCATCCCCCGTACGGTCTAGCGCTCATTTAACTATCAACCAAATATGCCTCAATAACGTTTAATCACGCTTGCTATTAGATCAATTTTTTTATAAAAAAAAACTTTCGAGTTTGATTGTCGCTTATAACATAGAAAATTTGGCTAATTTATAAAATGTTATGTTGTATATTTATGCTTAGATAGTCAGATCAGTTTTTGTAATTGTTAACAATTTTCCTATATTTTTGTTTATGTCTAAAATAAATTAATTGTGCTAAAATTGTTGGGTTTTAAGTATTGTATGAACGAGAAATGGAGAGAATATTTGAAATGATTCTTTTTTACAAAAGAAAAAACATTACCCTTCATTCAAAATGAAGGGGAAGATTATTGTGTTTATATATAGAAACAATTCTTCTAGCTCTTAAAGATTTAAGAAGAAAACAAAGCCTTATGTCATCGTTGTCGACTTGACTTCGACTTTGAATTTGAATTAGGTCAATTGCTTTGATTAGATAATACTCCCTCCATTTTAACTTAGATGAAACAGTTTGATTCGGCAAAAGTTTAACAGAAAAGAATGAGACTTTTGAAATTTGTGATCTTAAAAACCTAAGTGGTAAAAGGTTTGGGGAGCTGTGACATTTGTATGGTTATAAAAGCTTTTTTTTAAAGGTAAAATGGGTAAAATGAAAAGTTTAAAGTTGAATTATTTTTAAGTTTAGAAATGTGTCATTCTTTTTTAAACAGACTAATAAGGAAAAAGTGTCATCTAAAGGCAAAAGTATAAGTTATTGTTTAGTGTGTGATTTGCTCTGCCATTTGAGTTTGCCAAAATTCTCTAATTTGTAGTGTTTCTATTACAGTATTGTATTAGGAACAAACTGAATTTATATTGAAGGTGAAATGGCGTGACACGTAGACTGGTCAAATGGTCAAATCAAGTTGATTAGTTTAGAGGTACGGGCGATATCAGACACGAGGAGAAGAAAGTTAAATAGGCACGAGAGGCTATTCAAATGATACGAGTCTCGTATCTATTTAACTTCATTAAAGCCACCAAGTCAGAGACAACCGGAGATATGAATCTAATGGCATAAAATAGTCTATATTCAGTATTAAATGTCAAATACATTAGCAAATCAATATTGAATGAGACTGATTGTGTAACGTCTCATTTAATGTCATTTAATGCTCATAATTGTCTCTTTAAAGCTAAAGTCTTTATACTTTTTCCTAGAAGAATCAACTATAAAAGGTGGAGGTCTCAGCATTTGTAAACACATGAAGTATCATTGAGATTATCTGAGAATACAAACTTACTTATTACTTTATTATCTTTAAATATTCCTTATTATATTCGTCTCATGATTATCAGTAACCCGATTTATCTTTTAATTTTTAGTTTTGACCGAAATTCTATTTTTTGGTTAAACAAATTGGTTCTGTTACAGGGAATCTGATAATCTATTTCGTTTTAAATTGCATTCTACTTGTTGTTATCATCATGGCAAGCAACAACAATAACAACAACAACAACAACAACAACAACAACAACAACAACAACAACAACAACAACAATGCTGATGAAAATCAAATCCATCAGAGTCAAGAGGATTTGCACAACATTAACGTAACTCCTTCCCCTGAATATTCACCACGTCAATCCCGTGAAGGTACTTCTGCACCAGAATCGCATGCTAATAAGCAAGAGAAATCAGAACATTTTGAACCAGAGGAAGCTCTGCAAAAAATAATTGATGCACGGGTTATCCAAGCTCTTCAAGCGCTAGTTATCTGGTTACCTGCGTGCCGCCCACACCTATGCCTAATAATAATACATTGGAGAGTCCTCGTTCTGGTCTTGTTAATTCAGAAAATGAGGGAACCCCCAGTATACCATGAGAAGTGGATCCAGGTAATACTAATAATTCTTATTTACAAAATTTGGTACCAACTTTGCAGAAATAGCTCAAAGAACAAAACGAGCGCATCGAGAAAATCTCTAGAGTCCCCCCAATAATCAAAGGAGTAGATGTGGATAAATATTCACAACAACCTTGGAAACCGAGTGTTGCTCCCCTTCCAATCCCTAAAACGTTCAAAATGCCTGACATCTCAAAATATAAAGGCACAATCGACCCACGTGACCATGTGACGGCATTTACTATAGGAGTCAAAGGAAATGATTTAAACAAGCAGGAGATTGAGTCCGTGTTGGTCAAGAAATTTGGAGAAACACTCGTCAGGGGTTGCACTAAACTGATATTCTCTTTTGCGTGAAAATTCTATAAACTCTTTTGATGTGCTTGTAGATTCTTTTATTAAGGCGCACTCAGGAGCTCAAAAGGTTGAGAAAAGAATGGAGGACATTTTTAAAATCAAACAAGGGGACACATAGTTTCTCAGAGACTTTATTGATAGGTTCCAATGAGAACGAATGACTTTACCCCGTGTACTAGATAATTGGGTTGCAATAGCCTTTGCAAGCAACTTAAAGTATAAAAGTTTTGGAGCCACAAGAAGACTTAAAAAAAGCCTTCGAGAGTTCCCTGCAACCACATGGAATGATTTTTATAACAAGTATAGTACAAAGTTGCGAATCGAAGAAGATACCGTGCCTCAATTTCAATATGAAGAAAGGAGCGGTTCCAGGAGATTCGAAACTGAAAAAAGATCAGGTAAAAATAGGTACAATCCTTATATGGGTCCTGCAAGAAAAGATTCACGGACAAAACAGGAAAATCAATGATATGATCAAAAATCAAAAAACATGGAATCTGGTTCTTCATCAAGATTCAGGAATGAGCGAAATAGACAGGAGTTACTAGATGATTATGGGAGTTTGAAGGCAAGATTTGGTGGATATAATTTCAATTTTACCACCTCCGAGCTCGTAGCTGTTTGAGGAGCATGGGAGATAAAGTATGGTGGCCGAAGGAGATGTGGTCAAATCCAAACAAGAGTAATCCAGATCATTGGTGCAAATTTCATAATGATCATGGGCATAAGACTTCAGAATATAGATTCTTACAGAGTGAAGTGGACCATCTATTGAAACAAGGCTATCTCGTTGAGTTATTTAGTGAGCAAGGTAAGCAAGCATACATGAAAAACATGCAAGAACCACCAAAGACCTCATCACGCAAGAGAACCGTGAATGTTATAAGTGGGGGAGAAGATATTTGTGGAGTAACATATACAGCTTCAAATAAAGTTTCCAAAGTCACAATCACGCACGGGAAACGAGTGCGACAAACCTTAGAAGATGAAAGTATCACTTTTGATGATGCAGATACAGAAGGAATGATCACCCCCCACAACGATGCACTGGTAATATCTTTACTTGTACATGATACTAATGTAAAACGAGTTTTGATTGATCTAGGAAGTTCTGCAAATATCATCCTATTAAGGGTGTTACTAGAAATGAAAGCAGAGGATAAGATGATTCCAAAGGCGCATACTCTATCAGGATTAGATAATTCTAGTGTAGTAACTAAAGGGGAGGTAATTCTAACAACTTTTGCAGAGGGTGTTGTGAAAGATACCAAATTTCGAGTAGTAGATATGGAGATGGAATACAATATAATCATGGAGAGACCATGGATTCATGATATGGACGATGTCCCATCAACTATACCTCAAGTTATGAAATTCACGTCACCATGGGGAATCTGCCAAATTCATGGGAAACAACATACATCTAGGAGTATTAATATTGTAGCAGATATGAATGTTGTAAATAAAGTTGAAGGAGACATAGACCAGACCACAACTAAGCAAGAAAAGACAGATTTAGACTCGAGGCCTGATATTATTCAAGAACCTCAAGAGAATAAAAATATCAAAACGGAAATTGAGGAACTCGAGGCTATGATATTGTTTGAACAATGGCCTGAACGAAAGGTTTATGGGGGAGCTAACCTAAGCTCAAATACGCAAAGTATGTTAATTGAATTCTTAAAAGCTAACGTGGATTGTTTTGCTTGGTCCCATGCTGATATGACAGGAATACCACCGAATGTAATGACTTAGAAACTAAATGAAGACCCATCTTGCACACCCGTAAAACAAAAGAAAAGAAAGCAAGGAGCTTTCGAAAACCAGGCAATTCAAGAGGAGGTCCAAAAGCTATTAAAAATTGGGTCAATCCATGAGGTAAAGTGTCCCGATTCGTTGGCTAACACGGTTGTCGTACCTAAGAAAAATGATAAGTGGCGGGTTTGTGTAGATTATATTGATCTTAACAAAGCTTGCCCAAAAGATTCCTTCCCTTTACCTGATATAGATCAGTTAATTGATGCAACTACAGGGCATGAACTTTTAAGTTTTTTAGATGCATATTCGGAGTACAACCAAATAAAAATGGACCCCAGTGATGAAGAAAAAACTTCTTTCATCATAGACAAGAGGACTTAGTAATGCCCTTTGGTCTCAAGAATGCTGGAGCAACCTATCAAAGGTTGGTCACCAAAATGTTCCAAGAATATTTAGGAAAAACTATGGAGGTATATATAGACGATATGCTCATCAAGACCCAGCATTCTAATGATCATATTTCTCATTTAATATGAAACTCAACCTAGAAAAATTTGCATTCGGAGTTGTCTTAGGTAAATTTTTGTGTTTTCTTATTTCTAACTATGGCATTGAAGTGAATCCCTCTCAGATTAAAGCAATAGAGGAAATTCCTCTTATCCTTACGAGTAAAAAAGAGGTTCAAAGATTAATAGGAAGAATTGCGGCTTTGGGGAGGTTTATTTTCGGATCTGCGGAGAAATGTTTTAAATTTTTCTCTGCACTCAAAAAATAAGATCATTTTGAATGGAACAAAGATTGTCAACAGGCTCTCAGAAATTTGAATGCTTACCTGTCAAATCCATCGTTGTTAGCAAAACCAAAGGAGGGTGAAAAGCTACTCATCTATTTGGCCGTATCAGAAGTTGTGGTAAATGTTGTTTTAGTTCAAGAGGACCAAGGTAATCAATATCTTATCTATTATGTAAGTAATCTTTACCAGATGCTGAAACACGATATTCACAACTAGAAAAGTTAGCTTTAGCTTTGATCATGGCATCTAGAAAATTGAGACCTTATTTTCTATCTCATCCCATTGTTGTGGTTACTGCTTTTCCATTACGAAACATTTTGCATAAACATGAGTTATCAGGAAGGTTAGCAAAATGGGCTATAGAATTAAGTGAATATGAAATCAGTTATCAACCTAGGACTGCAATAAAATCTCAAGTACTAGCTGATTTCATAGCTGATTTTAGTCAGGGAATGCATTTAGAAGAAGAAAAAGAATTACAAGTTTTAATGGTGCAAACCTGAGGACTTGGACTTTATTCGCAGATGCTTCATCTAATGTGAAAGGTGCATGCCTAGGGATAGTTTTCGTACCTCCTGCAGGTGAAACTATTAGACAGGCTATAAAATGTCATTTAATAACTAACAATGAAGTAGAGTACGAGGTTGTAATTGCAGGTTTAGAACTGGCACGAGAACTTGGCATAACCCAGATTATAATCAAGAGCGATTCTCAACTTGTGGTTAATCAAATACTAGGGACTTATGTAGCCAGGGAAACTCGAATGCAAGAATATCTTGAAAAGGTATGGGAATTAATAAAAATTCTGAACTTGGAAGGTAATGCAGATCCCAAGAGATGGGAATGCAGAAGCTGATGCTTTATCTAACCTCACGTCTGTAGTGGACGTAGCAAATGATGCAAATGCTTCAGTTGTACATCTATTTCATTCCGTTCACAAACCTGATAAAAATAAGGTAAATTTTAATCATTTAACATGGGATTGGAGAAACGAAATTGTTGCTTTTTTAAAGCATGGAGTCGTGCCTATTGACAAAGAAAAGGCTCATGCACTTCGTAAGAAAGCCGTTTGTTGCTGTTTGCATCAAGGGAATCTTTATCAAAAGATGTTCGGTGGACCATTATCAATGTGTCTCGGACCTTCTCAAACAGAGTATGTGATGAGGGAAATACACGAAAGACATTGTGGAAGTCACGCTGGTGGGAGATCGTTAGTAAAAATATTGATTCGAGTAGGATATTATTGGCCTACGATAGAAGAAAAAGCTAACGATTTCGTGTCTAAATGTGATAAATGTCAAAGATACGACAATAATATGCATAGACCAGCTGAGTTACTCCACCCTGTCATAGCTCCATGGCCCTTTATGAAATGGGGGATGGATATCGTAGGTCCATCGCCACAAGCAAAAGGTCAGGTAAAATTTCTACTTGTGCTTATAGATTACTTCACTAAATGGGTAGAAGAATGAGCTATTAAACAGGTGCGGGGGAAAGACGTTAAAGACTTCATTTGCAGAAACATAATATGCCATTTTGGGGTACCAAAGGAAATCGTATGTGATAATGGACCATAGTTCATAGGGGCCCAAATCACAGAATTTTTTCAAAGTTGGCAGATTAAGAGAATAACATCTACACCATATCATCCAGTGGGAAATGGACAAGCAGAGTCCACAAATAAGGTTATCATCAACAACCTGAAGAAAAGATTGCAGGATTTGAAAGGTAATTGGCCCGAGGTATTGCCTGTGGTATTATGGGCTTATCGTACAACGACAAAAACAAGCACGGGAAAAACCCCATTTTCAATGGTTTATGGTGTTGAGGCTTTGATTCCAGTAGAAATAGGAGAACCGAGCACACGGTACATTCAAGAAACAGAGGAATCGAATGATGAAAAGATGAGGGTGAATCTTGATTTATTAGAAGGAAGAAGAGAAGTTGCACTAATAAGAATGGCGGAATAAAAGCATGTAATTGAACGATATTATAACAGGAAATCATGCCTCAGATTCTTTAAAATTGGGGACTTCATGCTTAAAAAGGTGTTCCAATCTACAAAGGCTGCTAATTCAGGAAAGCTGAGTCCAACGTGGGAAGGACCATAAAGAGCTCGTGACATTGCAGGAAAAGGAGCGTACGATTTGGAGACAATGGAAGGCAAGATGTTACCCTCACATTGGAATGTTGTCCATATAAAAAGATACTACTTTTGAGAAAAGTATCTATGTTTGGGTATCTCTACGTTAAAATTCATTTTTTAATTATTAACAATTTTACTAACGATTTTAGATGCTAGGCAAAAACCCTAACTCGTGCCAAACGATGAGTCATGACCTGTACGGCAAAGTGGAATATTCTTAAATTCCCAGCCCAGGGTTGCAATTAATCTGATGGAAATATACGCGGGTTAGGCAGTCTTCATCTATAATCTTACCTTCAAGCCCCGCATATTTTTCTGTTTCAGGAAAAGGACCAAGTTGAGAGAAAAAACAAGTGCTCGAGGCTTCATACTTCACGCTCAAACACTTGGGAGACTTTATATTAAACACTAAACAGATACATGCAGAAAATAGATGCGTAAATCAAGCTATAAAGAGACAAGTGTCGAGCAGATGTTTGGAATCCCAGCATAAGGATACATTATTGTATTCTTTCCCATGAGAACAACAGAGTCATCTCACTCATGAGAACAATGGAGTCATTTCTCAAACCCTTCCTAACACATGAAGATGGGGTCATGACTATATACTTAAACGGGTTATAAGGGAAAACCTTGTTTTACTTTGTAAAAATATGTTACAAGAAAAACAGTTACGATAAAGTTATAGATGTACATCAATACATGTAATACTCAAAAGCTTGTTCAAGTTCACGAATAAAAACTTGTCAAAGTTGTTACATACGAAACATGTGTATTCCTATTTCTTTCATCGTATTATAACACCATTATGAAGTTGAGACGTCTTCTTCGTTAAGTGTCGATATATGAAAAGGGCCCTCTATTTATAAGCCTCATGTTAATAACTCATGAGAAAAATCATAAAGCATTTTCAAAGGATAAAAATGCTAACTATTCTATAAGTCCTAAATAGATAAGAAAAATGCAAGAATAGAATATATTGAAGTACTAAGAAAACTTCTTATAAAAGACTAAGTAAAACTTAGTCACATAAAATGTCTTTACAAATGCCCCATTAAGATAACTGGGGACTTAACCCAAAAAATCCCTTAAAATTCAAGGGAAAAACCACCAATTAAATAAAAAAACAAAGGAGTAAAGTTTTCAACTTGTCACTGAAGGGGTTGGAACTTCTGAAGTTGCAATAATAACTTCATTTTCAGAAGCAGCTACAGGTACGGTATCAACGTCTGAAGAAGTAGCAGTAGTTGGGCTTGAAGTGTTAAGGTCACTGAGGGAAGCAAGAGTCACGGGAGCTTCAACTTCCACAGACTGAATCAGTGAAGTTTCATCATCGGGGGCCGGAATTATAACATTTTCAACTTCAACAGAAGTGGCTCCTTCATTTGAAGGTTCCTCAGCCATGGGAGTTTCATCTGCTGGAGAAGGAAAGTCAAGTGGTTGTTGAGTCATCTCAATAGTCTTCAAAACTTTGGCCAATTCCGATTCTAAATTGAAATTTTCTTGACTGGCCTCGGTTAAGGCATCACGACAGGAGTTTAGAAAGGCCCAACTCACCTCTGTATTAAAGCTCTCCTCAAGAAGCGCATAATCCCTTTCCCACGAAGTAAGATCATTCTTTAACACTTGATTTTCAGCCAAAGTGGAATTAAGGGTAGCTTCAAGAGAGGCACGAGAATTTTCTAAGGCACGAACCTTATCAGAGGAAGCTTGCAAATTAGCCTGAGCCTGAGACAAGTTTTGCACCAGCTCTCCAACGTATTTTTCTTTTTAACTCAACAATACTTTGAGTTCTCTAATCTCTTCACTTGACTTTGACAATTGTTCTGAAAAATAACATTCCAGGCGCTATTTATCCTTCTCTGCTTTGCTAAATGAAACCTTGGCTCCTGCTAGTTCAGAAGTCAGAACTTGTTTCTGTTGCTCCAGGTTACGGTTGCTTTTTTACAAATCCTTTATCTTTTTCTGAGCATTTTTAAACTGCTCTTTCCAATTGGTTGCCACAAGTTCAGCTTCCCTAGCTATCTTCTCAACCTCAAGAAAAGTTCGATCAGATTCACAGGCCTTAGTCTCTAAAAGGAAATTCTTCCCGTCAATTCTGTACCTATAAGGTTAGCCTGCAAAACCAGAACATAAAAGTGAGAATTAAAAAGAAAGAGATTTTTTAAAAGTAAAGGGAGAATACCTTCAACGTACAATGAACTATATTTTTCATCAAAGTCAGACAACTATGACTGTCCATCTTCTTTTTCTCAATATCCCCAATTAAGGGTTCAAGTCAAACATCTTCTCCACCTGACTTCCTCAAAAGATTGCTATCAGCAGGAACCTTAAGTGTCACACTCCTCATGGCCATGCTTCTGCTACTAGAACCCTCATCTGCATGACTAGCAGAGGAAGGGGAAACTGTAGAAGGAGGAACGATAGAAGAAATGAAAATAGCAGGATTTGAAGGAATTGAGACAGGTAATGGGGCAGAAATTGATAAAGAGATAGGAACAGACAAAGTGGGTAAGGAAACACATGAAATAAGGGGAGGAACAGAAGGAATAGGAACGGAAGATGAAAAAGGAATTTCATCTAAAATCGGACCTAATTTACCACTTTCAAAACCCTCAATAAAGAGGCATTGAGTGGATTCAGGGGTGTCCCTTGGAGCGGTTTCTTCATAGGAGGTAATAGTAACGGGCTCAGAGGCGCGAGCATGAGAGACTTTAGTTTCATCCTCAGAAACAACGCGCCTCCTAGTTTTGGGACGAGCTGTCAAAGAGGTATCGTCATCTTCATCAAAATCCTCTTCAACTATCTTCCTCTTTGACAGCGAAGCTTGTGTCCTCTCCATAGCAAGGGGAGTACTGAAAGAAGCTCTAAGAATAATAGCCACTTCAGCTGACATCACTCGAATAGAAAATCCTAAAAATAAAAAGGGTAGAAAATTAAAAGAGGGGAAAAAGTTTAACACATGAGAAGCAAAGAGAGGTGTATGCCGTGAGTCTTAACTTTCCAACCATGTTTATTTGAAATTGAATTCCATGTTTGTGCCTCCATAGGCATGGCTTTCAAGATGGCGTCTACACAAACACGAAAGTTAGGAACGGGCTCCACATCTCCTATGGATGCTACAAAAAGCAAAGGTATAATAATTGGATGAGAAAAAGAGTTGAAATAAAGAAAACAGATACGGTAAGAAAGAAAATACTTATGTGCAAAGTTCCATTTCTTAGGAAAAAGAATGTTTGATTCACCCACCAAATCAACTGTGGGAACAACAACAAACCGTGTGTACCATCCACGGTCGTTATTATCCTCAGGGTTTACCAAAACCATCTCACTTCTTGTAGTTAAGGTAAAAACACCATTACGAAACATTTTGGGGTGGTAAAGATGAATTAAATGAGGGAAGGTAAAGTCAACATCAGCTTTGACTGACATATACCTTAAACAAGCCACTTCTCTCCATACAAGGGGGACAAATTGAGCCAAATAGATTTTGAAAAAGCGACAGAAGTCAAGAATAACTGGGTCGATGGCAGGAATAAATCCCAAAGTAAAGGGATAAGTGTAAACGCAAGAAAAATCAATCCTATAAGAAGTTATTATTTGGTATGGGTTAAGAATAACTATGTGGATGTCATCTATCCAACGATAGTCTCTTCGAACAATTTGAATCAAAGCTCAGTAATTAAAGAGGGATATTTATCAGCCCTCTCTAATTTAATTACTTGCTCGCGAAGGGATTCTTTATTATGTTGAAAAGACAAATCCGTTGGTACAATTTCTTCAATCAGAGGCTCTTGGAGAGGTTCAGAAGGCTCTTTGCCTTTAGAAGAAGATTTATTAGAAAAAGAGCCTCTAGAGGAATTACCAGAACTAGAAAGAGTGGTGGAACCAGAGGTACCACCACGAGCCGACCCAGCACCACGAATTACACCTCATCTACCCCTTCTATGTCTAGTAGGAGCATCGGGGAAACTATCAAGAATTGGAACTCTTTTAGGGTTAGGATTTGAAGATGACAAACAAGAAGATATGAACAGAAGGTATGAACAAAAGATAAAGTGAACGAAAGAAAAAAGCAAGAAATTTAGTAAAACACTTGTGAAGAAGAAGACAAAGGAAAAAGGGAACAAGTTTATATATATAAACACAACCGTCAATAATTAAGAGGTGTAATGATGGAAAGTCTATAATAAAGGCAACTATCACTTCGTGAATAGTGGAATTAAAGAAGACTTAGAAAAATGCTACAAAATCGCAGAACTAATGAGAAGGTGACACGCATATGGTGCATTAAATAGAAGAGACAATTGAAGCGTCGATACTGTCATAGCATTAATTATGACAAAAAATCCCTTTTTTAATGAAAATCCACTTCCCACATATTTAATTAATAAATAAATGGGAAGTGGGGGGATTATCTGTATTGGGAAAAACTAAATTTATATTGAAGGTGACGTGGCGTGACACATGAACTGGTCAAATGGTCAAAACAAGTTGATCTGTTAAGAGGCACGGGCAATATCAGACATGAGGAGAAGAAAGTTAAATAGGCACGAGAGGCTATTCAAATGATACGAGTCTCGTATCTATTTAACTTAATTAAAGCCACCAAGTCAGAGACAACCGGAGATATGAATCTGATGGCATAAAATAGTCTAAATTCAGTATTAAATATCAAATATGTTAGCAAATCAATATTGAATGAGAATGATTGTGTAACGTCTCATTTAATGTCGTTTAATGCTCATTATTTCCTCTTTAAAGCTAAAGGCTTTATACCTTTTCCTAGAAAAATCAACTATAAAAGGAGGAGGTCTCAGCATTTGTAAACACACGAAGTATCATTGAGATTATCTAAGAATACAAACTTACTTATTGCTTTATTTTCTTCAAATATTCCTTGTTATATTCGTCTCCTGATTATCAGTAACCCGATTTATCTTTTAATTTCTAGTTTTGACTGAAATTCCATTTTTTGGTTAAACAAGTATAACTTTTTGTTCTATCGTGGGAGAAATCAATTTGGAAAATAGTGAAGAAATTAAATTGGACAAGGACACAAAATATTTTTTTCGTTTTTGTTCTAAGCTCTAACTTTCTATTTTGACCCGCCACATCATCGTGCCACGTAGTTTCCACTTGGCATATATTTTTTTCATATAGAAAGCTTACATAAGAAAGAAGCTAGCACTTGTAGTAAGGTTTAATAAAAATATAGAGGTTTCCCTAGGAAGATCCTAGAACTCTGTGGAATTTCTAGGAAATCCTTGAAAGATTCTAGTTAGGTAGAAAATTTAGAGGGGGGACTTGCTTGTAAATATTAAGGGATTATTGTAACAATTTTTATTTACTCACTAATCCCTAATAGACTAGTATATAAAGGGGGATATCGATATGTAACTCGGCAAGTAAAACAATCAAATTTTGTTCAATAAAAATTTTCTGTCACGATCCGGAATTCCCACCCTCGGGGGTCGTGATGGAGACTACTAGTAAAGGCTAAGAAAGCAAATTGTTCCAATTATTTAACCATTTCTTTTATTTTTAATCCCTTAATAATTTCCAAAAAAAAACATAACAAAAGCGAAAAAAATAACAAAACAATGAGGAAGACGAAATTTGGTAGTATAAATTAATACAAACTGCGAAAGTCTAAGTACAACTCTACCCAGAATCTGGTATCACAATATCACAGGCCATTTATGAGTAATACAAATAAAGTCTGAATAGAAGCAACCTCACAAAGTAATTTGGTCAACGGAATCAATAACATCACAATAAAATCAAGTAAGAACAGAAAACCGATAAATAAACATAAAGAACACCATAACTCAATTATCAGCAAGAATCAGGAAAATCAAAGACAAGTGCACGGCATCACCCTTCGTGCTTTTACTCTCGTCATCACCATAAGAATCAATATAATCGGCATAGCATCACCCTTTGTGCTTTTACCTCACATAATCATGGCACAAAATTATCCTTCGTGTATTATCACTCATATCATGGCACGACATTGTACATCGTGCGGCACGGCATCGCCGTTCATGCATTAACACTCTCTCATAAATATCATGCACGGCATCACCCTTCGTGCTTTTACACTCTTCCTTACCCAAATAACAATAAAAAGTAATACGGGCAAGGGAATCAATAAAATCATAATAGAATCTCGGCTAGGGAACAACAATATAACGATAATATCCCGGCAAGGGAAATAATATCAAAAGAAATAACATCCCGGTAAGGGAAATAATATCAAAAGCAATAACATCTCGGCAAGGGAGACAATATCATCATGCTTTTCTCTTTTCCACAATTACTTCACAATTTGAGCCAACGCTCTACAATGTTCAATTACTAACAACACTCTACAATATTCAATTACCAATAATACTTCTACAAGACTTGTTCAATAATAGTAATCATCATATAAAGCATGAACAGTACGAACAGAGTCACATTTATCATAGTATAAGACTCAATGGGAATTCTTGACACCGACGTGTAAATACTCATGACCATGCATATACGTCGTACTTAATAATTAACACATAGAAATAAGACACAACACCTAATCCCTCAAGCTAAGGTTAGACTAAACACTTAACTCAATGCTACAAACACAATTCAAGCCTCAACTGCCGCTTTACCTATCGATTTCACTTCCAATTCACTTGAATCTAGCCACAATTTTACTTAAAGATATCAATAAATGCTAAATGAATCAATTCTAATGCATGAAAATAGAGTTTCTAAAGATTTTTGAAAAAGTCAAAAATTGACCACTGGCCCATATGGTCAAAACCCGAGGTTTGAACCAAAACCCGATTACCCATTCACCCATGACCCAAATATGTAATTTTTTTTTAAAAATCGGACCTCAAATAGAGGTTCAAATCCCCAAAATTTGAAAATCGTAAGTTCTACCCAAAACACCAAATTTCTCCCAAGAAAATCCTTGATTTTAGATTAAAATCATTTTAAAAGATGTTATAGATTAAAGAAAATGAGTTAGAATGACTTACAGATTGGTTTGAGGAAGAACTTTTCTTTAGAAAATCGTCCAAGGGTGTTTAGGTTTTGAGAAGGTTTGAAAAATGAAGAAAACTGCGTCTAAGTCCAAATTAACTGGTCTCAGATGTCGCAGTTGTGACCACGGTTCACAATTGCAAACCCCTTCAGGACCTGCTACCTTTGCAAATGCAAAGAATATGTTGCATTTTCGACCATGAAAAAATCTTGTCAACTTCACATTTGCGAGAAATCTATCGTATTTGCGATGGAAGGGTCGCATTTGCGACTAAGGCCTGCCCATGCTAGGTTCACATCTGTGCACCTGGATCGCATTTTCCATGCCCGAGGACTTCGTAATTGTTAAGCCTGATTGCGCAATTGCATGATCAGAGGCCTGGGCAAAATATCAGATACCGACAACTTTTTTCTAAGTCCAATTTCACTCTATGGCCTATCCAAAACTCACTCGAACCTTGGGACTCCAAACCAAACATGCACGCAAGTCCAAAAATATCATACGGACTTGCTCGGGCAATCAAATCACCAAAATAATATCAAAATCTATGAATTACACCTCAAATTCATGAAATCACTCAAGAACAACAAAATTACTATTTTCTCAACTATAGGTCCGTTTTATACCAAACCAATCCCGATCTTTACAAAATTTTATAGACTCAACTTAATCATTATTTCAAACTTGTATCGGGCTCCGAAACTTAGATACACGCCCGATACCATCAAGAAAATGCATCAATTCACTACAAAAAACTTTTATATTTTTTAGAAAATAATTTATTTTAAATTCATTCCTCGAGCTTGAGTCCTTGGAATTCGATTCTGGGCATACACCCAAATCCAATATTTTACTAAGAACCCTACGAGACTGTCAGATCACGGGTCTGGGTCCCTTTACTAAAATTGTTGACCAAAGTCAACTCTATTCAATTTTAAAAGACAATTTTATTATTTTACTTAGTTTTCACATAGAAACATTTTGAAAATGCGCTCGGACTGTGCACTCAATCGAGGTGGGACAAAAAGAGGTTTTTAAGGCCTCAGAACACAAAATTTACTTTCAAAGGGTCATCACAATCTCATTTGGCAAATTCCTCTTGTCTTTTCTTATCTAACATTCTCTTAATGATCTTAAGTGTAGTATTTTTGGCTAACTTGGCATAGCAAGATCTTGAGAAAGTTTGAAGTGTCGCTTGTGCCCTTTGTTCAATACTATGGACGTGACAATGTGGTATCAGAGAAAAAATAGAAACTAAGAGAATGGCAAATGACAGAGAAATTAATGCTACCAAAACCTACGCTAACATCATCCTGGATGTTGGTGGCAAGAAGAGTCGTAACAAAAACAGAAATGCCACTAATGAGAGATTGGAGGTGTCGTCTCAGGTTATGTCAAACGAAGGGCTTGCATCCCAAGAATAATCCAATACTGAGGCAAGCGAGGATGGAGTAGAGGTCCTTCCCGAGGATGTCTCGCTCGGTAAAGAGTGGGTGATAAAGATAAATACGGTGATAGACGTCGTGAAGGTCTTTGGCCAATGCTTGGGGAATGTGGATGGCACCCTTAGCGTTCTTGAGGAACATACTCTCGAGGAGATTGAGAGTATCCAAAATGACTTGTAGAGATGTACACAGACTAAGATGGAGCTAAGGCAAACCATCATTTACTTGGCATGCAGACTCATGGAAGCATTGAGTACTATCGACGCTCTAAAGGCAAAGATAGAGTCATTCGAGGAGCAGGCTGGTGTTGGCGTTACTAATGGTACTAGCAATATTGTTTTGAAGATGAATAATAACATCAAGGCTCCCAAGACACCAACATTCAAAGGTGTTTGTAACACACAAGAAATGGTAAACTTCCTTTGGCACTTGGAGAACTACTTTAAGAATGGAAAATTGAGGGATACTAAGGCTAAAATATACATTGTTGTGTTGTACCTCTCAGAGATTACCGCATTGTGGTGGCACTAGAAGTGTGTAGACATGGAGAAAAGGCTATGTAAGATTGAGACATAGGAGCAGTTCAAGAAGGAGCTAAAGAAGCAATTATGTGTATGAGGCTAGGCAGAAGCTAAGGGAGCTCTGATAGGTAGCCATAATATGGGAGTATGTATGCGAGTTCACTACCTTGATGCTACAAATACCGTCATTGTCCGAGAAGGATTACCTCTTCTACTTCATGGATAGGTTGAAAATTTGGGAAAAGTAGGAGGTAAGAAGACATCAAGTAGCCAATATGGATGAGGCCGAAGCGGTAGCCGAGTCGCTTGTTGACTTCAAGATGGATCCTTCCAAGTCCAAAAGTGAAAACTCTGAATGGAGTGGAGGAGATAATTACAAGGAAAACGGGAAAGGCATAGGTGAGGCACACGAGGTCCATGCCAAGGGGCCATCCCATAATCGACAAGGGTCCAAAGGCAACGATGGGAGGGTACTACTTTTGTAAAGGGCCACATCGGGCAAGGGAATTCCCAAAGTTGGGAAAGCTTGTAGCAATAGTCATATACTTTACACGGGCAAAAGAGGGTGACACAAAAGAGACCGCCTGCATCGGGGGCATGCGGTTGAAATCTAAGCTGGTAGTAGAGGATTCCGAGGCTTATCTTCGAGCCATGTAAAGGGAGCATGGTGTCAACAAGAAAAGCTGGCAAACATAGTAAGAAAGAATGGTGAATTCCAAAGTGATGGCACATTATCGGACTTAGATGATGCACTAAGCAGAGAGGTCAAGCTTGCCAGCAAGACTAGGACCATGGAGGGCATCCAAATAGGGTGTGGAAATATGGACCCGATGCTTGAGAAGCTGCTAGACTTGGTCGATTCGAGAGTGAGATTCAGGTTAAGAGCAAGGAGAGGCATCTGATTGGCGGAGGATCGAAGCCATCATTCTGGTCGTCCAAAGTACAAATAGGGCAAGAAAAATGATGACCAGTACCTTGTGACATGGGAAGGCGAATTGCTTCATAGGTCATCCTGGCTAATGGACAAAGATATCCGGCAACGCCAAGGCGAGGCACGCGCGTACGTGTCGATGCTTTGTGCCAAGGGTAGCACACAATTGGGTAGGGGAGAGTGTCATGACCCACCACATCATCATGTCACGAGGTGCCACTTGGCTTATAATTTTTCCATATGAAAAGCTTACATAGAAAAGAGGTTAGCACTTGTAGGAAGATTTAAGAAAAATGTAAAGGTTTCCCTAAAAAGACCCTAAAATCCTATAGAATTGCTAGGAAAGTCATTGGAAAATTTTAGCTATGTAGAGAAATCTAAAGAGGGTAATTACTCGTAAATAATAAGGGACTCGTGTAATCATTTTTATTTAACCCCTTAACGCCTAGAAGACTAAGTATATACATGAGGATTTGCATAAGTAAATCACTAAGTAAAACAAACAAGCTCTCTATAATAAAAGGTTTCCTTTGACAAATTTCTCTTGTCTTTTCTTAAATAATATTCCCTTAACGATCTCTTGTCATTACAATGTGCCTTGGGCAAACACTTAAAGTTGTTGTTTTGACTATGACTCATATTTCTGTGCCATTATTTTGGAAGGGAAATACTGAATGCATAATCGTTTTTTTTAAAGTCCACTAGGCATAGTGCCTAGGGTTGATTTTCATATATACGAAATATAAATACAAAATATAACAAGGTTGAGGGGGACATAGACATTACCTCCACACATATGACGAAAATGCATTTGGTTAACCAAGTATGGTAACCAAATGTCATTTGACCCCTATGATGAAATGAACCTATAAAAGTTGATCCTATTGTCTAATAACAATGATAGACAATCGAATATGCAATTTACATTTGAAACAAACCTAGAACAATGTCTAAGTCTATGTATAGAATGAAAGTATCTTGTAATGATAGCATAATACAAAGATGTTGTTTTGTCCCTATAGTAATTGAGAACTTTTGACCAATTTTGATACTTCCATCAGAATGAGCTTCAAGGAAGCTAATACCACTGAAAGAAAGCACCTCAACTGCCCAAAAACTCAAATAACTTACTGCGGGAGGAAGGCATATTTGATATGTTGTGTTTGATTCTGCCTGGTGCTTCCTGGTTGTGTACTGCTGAAAGATCAGCATGTAGGATTCTTGGTGGTACTGGTATGTGTTTTTTCCAGTAATATAAGTTGTAATATCTTGTCAAGATCAGTTGAAATGGTTGCCTTATTCTGCTACAATGGAAATGGAATCACTAGTTGAAATGGCTTCATGTTCTACTGTTTTTGCCATTCAAAAGTCACCTAAAAGTTGTATAGTGATGTGCTAAATGTATCCCTGGTTGATGCTCAGTGACACTGTGGAGATGAAAATTTGGCTATTGTTGCTTGTTCCAACATATCACTGAAGGAATATATATATTCTGCATTAGGCTATGTTGTTGATGCATTGGCTCCTATCGTTGAGCTGATCTTCTGTTGATCTTGTGATTGAACTGCTACTCCCGATTGCTCTTATCCTGTACTAAGGAAACAAATAATTAGTAGATAGTGTTCTTAAGATGCATTTGAGCTGGTTGGTTGCAGAATGTATAAAAATTGCTTGTTTTTATGGAATGCATTCATGAAATATGTTCTTGACTGCAATGCCTATGATCGCCAACTGGGGCTTGATTGAGCTCCCTGATAATTTGCATTCCTTGCTTTGATGTTGCATTGTTCCAAGACATAATTGCATTTGAGCATCCTTGCAAGACCTGAATGTTAGAAGACAACATAGCCTCATGAAGGATGTGCAATGTTCTGCATATAGCTAACAGCTTTGATGGAGTTGTTGTTGAGTTAAAAGTATTCTTGCTTTGTTTCTGTATTGATCCAAGCCAGAGAATGCATTTGAAATTGAGGGCAAATTATCTATCTTCAATATTCTTAGCTGCACTAAACCTGCAACATGGGAGCATTGGTTAGCAATAAACTATTCCATTCTAGTACTGTCCATTTGGTAAAATGGTGGGAGGCAACTTGGAAGGTGTATGGTTGATTTGAATATAACCCTAAAGTTTCTGATTCCTCTATGAATCTTTATGGCTATGAAAATCATTGGGAATGGAAGTCATTGGGAATCCATGGGAAAATGACCTTGTTGGTCACTTTATGTCTGAAGGGAGGCATGCCCTGTTGATCAAGCAAGATTTGGCCTTTGATGTATGGAGGAAGGTCATGGATGTTAGTATAATGAGCTATGGAGTTGAGGGTATGATTGAGCTTCGACAAAGAATCTGCAGGATAGTTGGCTTCTCTGAAAACATGGTTATATGTAATATTATCGCACTGATTAGGCAACATTTTTATATCATGAATGTGCATACTTAGTGGCCAAGGCGTGACAAAATTGGTGGTTAACCAAAGAATAAGCAACTTTGAGTCACCATTTGATGTCGAGGAGAGCTGCTTCAGTTTCTGCTAGGATATTGGATCTGTCACCTAAAGGGCTTGCCATAGCATGAATGAGCTGACCATGAGGATTTTGAATAATATTCCAGCTCCTATCTTAACAGGATTTGAGAAAGCACTACCATCTTAGTTGATTTTGACATAGTCAGCGGGAGGTTTGAGCCATACTACCTGTTGCACCTGAATGTAATTCTATAAGTTCTCAACAACATTGTAAATGTTAAGCTAGTCAGAAGGCCAACTGGCAGTAGTATAGGTGGATTGTAAGTGAAGAATGGCATCTGATGTGATGTAATCGAGAGTTCTAATGATTGATGGAGTCTTTCCTCCATATTTAATAGCACACCTATGCTTCCACAAGTTCCAGCAAATAATGATAGGCATGGTGTCTAGAAGTAATTTATGCACGACATTTTTTCCTTTTCTGAATCCACCAAGTGAAAAGAGTAGCTCTTAATGGTTGGGATTGAGTTTGGATGCCAATTGGTGAATTGAAATGCTTCCAAATGATCTTTGCAAAATGGCCATTGTTGAGGATGTGATCAACAGTTTCAGTCGAAGGCTTAATGAAACAAACACACCTATTGATAGTACGGGGCCCAAACCTGGCAACTCTATCATCCGTAGGTAATTTATTTTTGAGTGCCCTCACATAAGCAGAAAGACCATTTGAAAGGAATTTTTTTATGCCAGGTCATCTGATCTGTAAGGAGAAGCTGCTTCTTTTGTCTGATCACATTCCAAGTAGATGCATAGGTGAAGGTTCCCGAAGTGGTATGGTATAGATATGTTTATCTGAAGTGTTTGGATCGAAATGGATTTGGATTTGAAGTATATGGGGGATTATGTTGATGGGAGCAATTAGATTTAGTTTCTGTTGGTCCCATTGCCCATTACACAAAAAATAAGAGACCTTGACCTTATTAGGTCTGCCCCACTATTTCTGAATGAAGCTAAACGACCGATGCCTAGCCAATTATCCCACCGGAAGCTGGAATTACCATAATATAACACCGATTGTATGTAATTTTCAGCTTCTTTCTTGTTATACATCATCCTTTTCCATGTTTGTGACTGCCTAGTATGCCATTTCTTGGATATGGGATGAGATCTCTTGCAATATTTAGCCAAAAGGAATTCTCTCCATAAGGTTGTTATTGTCCTAAACATCCACCATTGTTTGTATTTCATTGATGTGGACACATCTTCAATGGATCTTAAGCCTACACACCCTTCCTTCATTGGGTAGCATAGCTTTGCCAATATGCCCAGTGGTATTTGTTCTTATCCTCGTCCATACCCTAAAAGAAATTTGCTGCAAGCCTTTCAATTTGTTTGAGGACCGTTTTTGGAGGTGAAACTGCTGATAGAAAATGGATTGGGATAGAATGCAGAACATGCTTTATCAAAGTTACTCTGCCGCCATAAGAGACGAGCCTACCTTTCCAACCTCTAATTCTACTTACCACTTTTGAGATCAGATAGTTGAAGTGAACAATTCTCTTTCTGCCAGTATAAAGAGGACAACCCAGATAGGTGATTGGAGAGTCTATTCTTGTAAAATCTATTACATGTTGGATCCGTCTGTTTGTACAAGGAAAAGTAGATGTGGATGTCATGTAGTGACTTTTCTGATTGTTAATTTGCTGCCCAGACACTTGTTCATACTGTTGCAAGATTTCCATGACCTTGGTCAGAGATGTTCTGCAGCCCGATGTAAAGATGATCACATCATCTGCAAAGCTCAGATGTATGATTTAAGGACCTCTTCTCTCCATGTAAAAAACATTGAAGAACTGATCATGAGTTAAGTTGTTGAGCATCCTTGACAGAAGTTCCGCCCTAATAATAAACAAGGAAGGAGCCAGCGGATCACCCTGCTTTAGACCTCTAGTAGAATGAAAGAAGCCACACCTATTACCATTTACTATGACAGAGTACCAGTTGTTTGACATTGTTCTCCACACCATGTCGATCATTTTCTCACTAAAATCCATTCTTCTCATCATTATGCAAGTGAAAGACCAGGAGACCCTGTCGTATGCCTTTGCCATATCCAGTTTGATCACTACATTACCACCTACATTAGGCTTTTTAATTCCTTGAACAATCTCTTGAGCCAATATAATGTTCTCAGAGATCTTCTACCCTCGACGAGACCAGTTTGATTTGGAGAAATGCTTCTGGGGAGTATAGGGGCTATTCTGGAACTGATAATTTTGAAAATGATTTCGTTAATGAAGTTGCTCAAACTTATTGGTGTGAACTCAAAAAGATTGTTTGGAGATTCAACCTTGGGGAGAAGGACTAAACATGTCTTTGGTACCATATTCCGTGCCATTAGAATATAAAGAAAGTTTTAATTTATTTTTTTGTAAGTAAAATTCGAAATAGGCAAAAACTCTGTCAAGTAAACTAGTTCTACATATGAAATTTGAAAAGTATAGACAATTGAAGGAGAATAGTTATTTCTAATTTAAACTTACATTTTACTTTTAAACAAATGCATGCATGAAAGATGAAACTAATCTTCATCTTCTTAACTCCTCGTAACTTTCTCAATCAGCACATTTTCCAACTGACTTTCTTGATATCCAATTTTCAAACAAAGATTAAAGCTATTTCAAACATGGCGGCTTTTGTTAAGTGGTTGTTCTTTTTACAACCCCCTCCTCACAACCCCAAAATAAAACCTCGTCCAACGGTACCGTTTGATCGATATCGGTCACGGATTTCACCCTAAAAGCGGTAAATAATGCTTGTACTAGCATACGTTATCGACATCACATCCTTTGGATACAGAATTTTCTGAAACTCTACGTGACTGTAAGATATTTTGTACGCCACACTACTTTTATAATAAGAAAGCACTTAATATAAATGTACACAACTTAAATCCTTTTGTAATAACATTATTGGTGGGTCTTTTTCACGTTCCTTAGAAAATAGGGGCCATGACATCTAAAACCTGTTCATTGATAATGAGACGAGAACTAATCATATAAAACTCTGTATTTATTCTCTTTCGTGTAAAGTTGGTGAGCAGAATGATTATTAGGAACCTAACTTTGATAGTAATCTTCTGTAGATTCCACCATAAAATAATGCAAATTACATACAGCTAATAATAAGAATATTAAAGTTTACTATGTTAAACTAAAGACAGAAAACCTCATACAGATATTTGTGCCTTCCCCTTTTCTTCTAACAAAGTTATTCGACAGTATTTCTCCAGCTTTTCATATTCTAAAGCATTTGTATTATTTTCACTTTTTAAAAAGAGAAAATGTTTTACGATCTCCTTCTGAAGTGATTCTGATATTATCTTTCTATTTTTTATTATTTTCTTAAATTGCTATAACCCATCAAATCATGTTCGAGAGTGATACAAAGAAATAAAGTTTTTGTCTGATTAAAGTTGTAGATTAATAGGCTTCATTCAACTATCTACTGGATTCAAATTTTACCCCACATCATATTCTTTCGTAGTTGCAAACGTATATAAATTTTTTATATTTTGTATATAACGTATAAAAATATGTATATTTTATGTACGTACTATAAATATTATATATATATATATATATATATATATATATATATATATATATATATATATATATATATATATATATATATATATAGATTCGACTACTATTTTAAAAGGGATATACAGTGTCCACGGATAAACTTACTGATCTTTGCATCCGATGCTTATACTAAATCAAATCACATAATTGTGTATGAACAACTTATATTATACCTTCTTGTGGTGCGATCCATTGTGCGACCTTGCGTGAACGCATAAAGCTTTTGTACACCGGACTGCTTTTTTTTAGCTATCATGTTCTAACATGTAACATCACAATATAATAATGGGGAATTACTAGGTATGTCACAATATTATAAAAATTGGCTAGTTAATAAATTATTACTAATATTATCCAAATTAGTCGATTAGCTATTTGTAGCAAAAAGATATCAAAGTTTTGCTTTGTTTTGAGTGTTGTTAGAATAGATTGAGCACAACATAAGGAGCTTGAACCTCAGTTTTGGAAAGATTTGGTGAAGTTTTGAGATGGTTTGAATTGAAATTTTGATAAAAACTAAACATGAAAAAAAAATATATGTGTATATCTTTGTGTATCACATATGTATTGTATTTGTATCTATTGTGTATAACATGTATATTCATGTATACATGTATGTGAAATACATGCGTGATACATGTTTGATATATGTGTCACAAATTAAACTCGATTTAATTACGAAATTTGATATAAAATCAGTCCAAATCACTCCAATCTTCCTCAAATTTTATATATTGACTTATCTATGTATTTTCAATGAATTTCAACTATCCCATTGAAAAAGTTCCTTTTTTGTTTAGATTTTTAGAATTTTTTTTTTTTGTATTTCTATTATTTTATTTACTATCCCATCCATAAAATTTCTTTTCCGCCTTGTAGTGTTGCTAATCAAGCTTAAAAATATGAAAGTTAATTTTTGCATGTGATTATTTGAGAGAAAGAACCCTATTATTTGATTTTTCAATTTTTATTAGCTAGTTTTGATAAATCTATGATTATACGTTGATAAGTTGAGACTTATTTGAGATGTTTGTGTAAGTTTCCCTATAATAATTGAAGAGATAGAATATTGTATTTTATGAGGAAAATAATGAAACTATAGAGATTGATTAGTAAAAAACAACTTCAAATGCAAGTGAAAATAACAATAGAAACTCGAACAGTTTAATGTTTAGAGGAGTTTCCAAGTTTGTATGATATTTCAAATACAATACTAGCATGTAAATATCACACATTGGGATCACTTTCACATAGAGACACAGAAAAAAGAACAAAATTGTTATGAGCAAAATGACAAAGGAATGTGGGCATTAATTAACACTAACATGCACAAAAAGAGATAGAAAAGTAAGGACGACACATAAAATCTACACAAATTTTAAACAGCTAGTAACCAAAGTTTTTCTGTCCACATTATATTCCAACCAACAAATATTACAACCAACAGTCTGCATATATTTCCACATTGTTTTCCACACCATCCATTTGCAAATTAAACCCCCCCTAGTTGTTTCCTCCACATATATAGCATAAAACAATTTGTACGAGGTCGAATCAGACAGGATTAATGTGAGTCGAGTACACCTCCTTATATGGCCACAGACGTCGAGTATACCTTCTTCCACGCCTATACGACGAGAGGGGGTACGCCCCCAACTACAAAGGCGTATTGACAAACTCACCCATCTAGGCGTCCCGTCTCCTCCGCCTATTTTCGTTTTTGTAATAACAATAGTTCTAAAATAAAGTAATATGCTGACGAGGGGGCCTTCCTCCTATATAAGGAAAAGGTCTCCCTCATTTGTAAGACAAGTGTTATTATTCATTAATAATACAACTTCTATCTATGACTCTCTCTCTCATCTCTCTATTCATCTCTCTATTGTTGGATAGCTTTAACATTTCAATATGTTCTCTTGCGATTTCACTTGAACAATCTACATACGAAGCATAGATGTATCCTTGAATATAGTATCATTAATTCTGATTTACCTTCTTATAATCTTTGATTGTTTCAAATTCAAAAAGTAAATAGTTTTTGGGTCAAACACAATCCAAACCAAAATGTCCCATAAAAAATCCCAACAAATACTGTTATATATAAATATTCCACACTCAAAATTAAATTTTAATATCAACATGAGAAAATGAATTTAAAATAAATAACTATGAAAGAACAAAAGAACCCTCTTCATTTTCCAATGCATTTCATGTCTGTCTTCAATAAGAGGGCTTGGTCTTGGACCTGTAGGCAAGCTTCTTTCTCTTTGATGTTTGGTTGTCAAATGTAAGCACAATCTTGCCTGCTTCTACTGTTGTATAGGTGTTGGTAATCACTGTTTCATCTGCTGCTGCAACCTTTCTTGATTTCTCCACAATAATTGTGTATCCACCTTCAGCACTAGGCACAAATTCTGCTCCATAGGACACATCCCACCCTATTACTCTGGCTTCCCACACCAAACTAGACTTCTGCAATTTACAAAATTATCACCATAAATACACAGAATTGAATTACAAATAGATGCAACTGGCATTCAGCCCAAAATATCTTTAGGCTTTTATTGAGGGTAAGTTACTGTCGTATGACCAGGAAGCCGTGAAAATCTCCTGCAGAAAAGTAGGGTAAGACTGCGTACAATAGACCCTTATGGTCCGATTCTTCCTCGGACCCCACATATAGCATAAGCTTAATGCATCGGGCTGCTCTTGACAGTCAAACAACAACAATATACCCAGTGTAACCCTACATACGTGGTCTGAGGATAATGTTTACGAAGAGCTACCTTAACCCTACCTTGTGAATTTAGAAAGGGTGTACTGTAATCTAATTGAGTAAGATATGGGATTGAGTGCATTTGTAAGGTAACAGTTAGCATACCTCAGTAACTGGGAACTCAATAGTGTGTTTGGAAGTAGGCTTAATGGTATCCTCAGTTACAGCATCAGCAGTGGTGAATTCCTGTTCACCCTCCCTACTAAGTCCACCATAATGAGCTGGCACTTGCTCAGGGACAATGTATCTGAAATTTTTTCATCAACACACACATCAATATTTGAAGATTTCAGATCAATACAGGTCCTAAGATCATCAATTAATATGTGGAAAAAAAAAGTCAGTAGTGTACTAACTTGAAGAGAGTCTCAGCAGATCGTGAAGAGCCAGCAAAGACAAACTTGCTCTTGGTCCTTGTAGTGAAAAGTGCATTAATCATCCTGTAGTAAGCTGGATACCACCATGGCACATTGATGAACACCTTCATCACCCATCAACACCAAAATCCAATTAAATATTCTATACCAAGAAAGGGAAGAGAAAAAAAACTAAAGATTGTCCTTTTTCCCCCTTTTGGGGTTAGACAGAGGTGTCTTCTAACCACCAACTATCAAATATTATCAGATATGTCATAAAAACCCATACTTTTGTCAGTATTTATACAAACATATTAAACTAGAATAACAAAACAAACATTAAGGCAACTCGATAAGTCAAAAACATGAACTTACCTGCTTGGCAACAAATTCAGGGTAATTGTCCTGGAGTAATTGAAGGGCACGGTTGGTAGCCTGTCGAAGCTCTTTCTTGAAAAAGTAAAGTCCAGGTGAATTCTTGAGATCAATAACCTGAACAAAAGTGCATATGCCATCAGGGCTAAAGTCAAGGTTCCTAATAGACTTTTCCATGAACTGAATTCTCCATCTGAGGAACTTGTTCATCTTCTCCTTATCAGCAAAAGTATTTTGGTACAATTCATTATCCTGAAATGCCCCAAATGCATTGTAACACACTGGATGTCCTTCTTTGTCAACACCATGATTGTACACAACTTTTTCCAGTCCTAATCCAGACAGATCCTCCTCCAAAAGTTCATCAATTTTGAACTCCTTTCTCCATGCCACGACACTTTTTAACATGGCAAAAGCTTCCTTCACCTTAAAATCTCTGGCTCTGAGGAACTTGAGGAGGATGACGTCACTCCTCTCGTCAGCCAATAAGGGTATTCCCCAGATGGATACTTCTTCTGGTGGGATTTCTTCTTTTGGTTCTTCTGTTGGTTTCTCCTCCTCTGCGGCTGCTGGAACTGCTGGTTCCTCTGCCGGTGCTGGTGGTGCAGCGGTGGCTGTGACTTCAACTATTGTCTCCTTGATTTCCTCCACGGTTTTAGCACCGTCATCTTCCACCACTGCTGCAACCTTTTCGGTCACTTCCACCGATGACCCTGCGGCCGCCGGTGCTGATGGTGGTGGAGTTGCTTTCTCCTCTTCTTTCTTCTCTTCCACCACTGCCGGAGCTGGTGGTGGAGTTTCTTTCTTCTCTTCCACCACCGCCGTTGGAGCTGGTGGTGGAGTTTCTTTTTTCTCCTCTTCCTTCACTGGCTCCACTATCACCGGGGTCTCAGCCGGTACATCAGCAGCGGCGGTAGTTTCAGCAGCAGCAACAGCAGGTTCTTCCTTTTTCTCCTCCTCCTCTGGGGCAGAGGCGGCGGCAGGTTCAGCTGTTTCAGAATCTGGTTTCTTCTCTTCCTCCTTGGCCGGCGGGGGTGGCGGCGGAGCAGTGAATTCATGTTTGTTCAGAGCCTCTTGAACCAACTGTTTCAACTCGGCTAAAGCCTTTTGTTCAGGATTTGGAAGCTCTTCAACTTTGTTACTCTCTTCTTTAAACGAAGCAGATTCAGCAACAGCATCTTTTTCCTTATCAGTTTCAGCTTCAGTACTTTCCTCCGGAACCGGAGCATCAGATTTCTCCGGCGTCTCAGGGACAGGTACTGGTTCAGGGTTAGGGGTGGCAGTTTCCTTCTCCGGCACGGGGACATCGGTCACGACAACCTCTTGGGTTGTCTCCGGCGTAGTTTCAGAGGCTGATTTCTTGGTTTCTTCGGCCATTTTCTTGATTTTCCGGTGAGCCCAAAAACGCAAGAATTCAAAACGAGATTGAGAAGTGAAAATTCAGAAGGGCTAAAGAAGGGATTTTGAGAAATGGGTATGTTGTGGAGGAAGTGATGTTGTGGAAATGATGATGGTGAGTGTATATGTATATATCGTATGGAGGTGGTAGGGGTAGGTGGGTTTGCCCAAGGGGGGGTTGGGGTTAACAAACAGACTGTCTATGACTTGGTTTGCCAGCTCGTTACCACTCTAATCATGGGGTCCACGACAACCTCTAACCGCAAATTTAGCAATAATTAATTTTTTTTGTTTTTTAAAAGAAAACTTAATTTTCATTTTTGAAAAATATTTGTAATAACATATAATCATTGCTGGCTAGAATCTTCTTGGTATTATCATAATAGTTGGCCTCCATGAACTTTCAAAATCTCTTTATGAATCCATCTAATTTTCCTTTTTAAGTTGATTTTCATTTAATATCTGGCGCTTGCTTTTTCCTTGAAAGTAATACTATTATGTTTTTTTTACTTTCCCAATTTATGTTCGTATTCGATTACATTTGTAGACTCATAGGGCGGCTGACGCCCGTCTTATATTCCCATATGTATATAATAAATAATTAATTTGTTTTGGATATATTTATTAAAAAACTATTAAATTATAAAAATTAATTAGCATAATTAAATTATTTTTAGTTAAATATTATTAATTTAATATGAAGAGTTAAAGACTTTGTAGGAATACGTATATAAGAGTAATTTAAAAAAATAAATCAAATACATTCTTGATTATTTTATTTTAGAGCAAAATAGAAAAAGTAATGGTTGATGTATATTTGTAAGTTTTAATTTCCACATATTGTTAAGAAAACATAATTATTAATGGAATTTTAATGTTTATAACAAGTTTTACGTTAGACTAACAGTTACATAGCAATTTTCAGAACACAAATTTTTGGTGCATTTTATAGATTTATTTCTAGTTCCAAGTAAGTTTAGAAATGAACCATTCTTGTATTAGTCAACATAGATTCGCTCTTTCTCAAAATATTTTTCTAAAGGTTAGTGGATATAACGATAGAAGACTCATTATTCCTTATAATATAATTACTACTTCCTATGCCAAACCACAATTTCTTTTATATAGTGTTATCCAAAGTTTCTAATATGTCTTTGTCACCTTTGTCATAGTTTCATTTAAGATGAATATTACGAAGAAAATGCATTCCCATCCATTAGCCAAAATATCAAGAGATAAGATTAGGTAAAAGTATATGTACAAGTCTACTTCATCAATCAAAATGAATTAAACCATCATCGAACTTCAAAACCATGGGCAACATTCATAATTTAAAATAAAAAAAATTTAGCGAAAATTAAACCACAGTAGTCCAAGCTTCATGAGAAGTCATCGAAGAAATACTCATTTCTGATTTTTATATTAAATCAATAATAATATTACATGTGTCTTCTATGACTACTTGTATAAGTTAGATCGTAAAATGTGCATGTCACGACCCGGATTTTTCCCCAACATCGGGATCGTGATGGCGCCTACTCGTGGTAGCTAGGCAAGCCACTGTATTCATACTATCCTGTTTTTAACACAATTTTAATTAAATAAATGCGGAATACTTTATCGAAATAGAAATAACTAATTACAAGATGAAAATCATATTGAAATCCTCTACCCAAGACGTGGAGTCACCAACTCACGAACTACTATGGAATACTACACATAAAAGTTTGAAGGAAATATAACATAATTTTGTTTGTCTCGGAACAAAGAGACTGCAGCTAGTAACATAAATCAAGAGAGAGACGCCGGGCCTGCGGACGTCTGCAAGCTACCTCGGTCTCAAATGTGATCAACTCCCACGCAATCGATTTACTGCTGCTGCTCCTGATCGTAACCTAGACCTGTGCAAAAACGCACAGAAGTGTAGTATCAGCACAACCGACCCCATGTGCTGGTAAGTGCCTGGCCTATCCCGGCGAAGTAGTGACAAGCCTAGGACCAGACACCCACATAAACCTGTGCAATTCAATATATATGTATACCACGGAATAACAAGAAATAACCAGGTAATAACACAATAAGGAATATCTCAAAGAATTCAACAATTAACAACAGTTAATAAATTCACAAGGAAAAACAAAGTATAATGGAAACACAAGAAATATCAAGTCAAGGAATAGCAAGCAGTTGCACGGCATCACCCTTCGTGCTTTTACTCTCATCCTCACCAAATAAGCAAATAAAGTACACGGCATCACCCTTCGTGCTTTTACTCTCATCCTCACATCCATAATACGGCATGATCCTTCGTACATGGTTCAATAACAAGGCACGGCATGATCCTTCGTGCATAATCAATAAAACATGGCACGGCATTAACCTTCGTGCATAATTAATAAAACATGGCACGGCATCACCCTTCGTGCATTATCACTCTTCCTCACCCAAATAACAATCACAGTTAAGGGCAAAGAAAGAAACAGTAATTCATAAACCGTCCCAACAAGGGCAATCAATAATTATCTTCACAACAAGTCCCAACAAGGGAGAACAATAACAATTCTACAACCTGGCAAAGGTTCCACAATTCATCTGCAATTATGTCTCACAATAAGCATTATCAACGACTCACGGTCATACTAGACGCCAGTGTATGGATGCTCGTCACCACAGCCCATACACCGCACTCGATCATATAACACATAGCACATAATCCTATTCCCTCAAGCTAGGATAGAACAAACACTTACCTCGAATGTTTATGAACAATTCAATCCGTGGAAATATCTTTTTCTTTCAAATTTGGCTCCAATCCAACCGTATCTATACACAATTGATTTAATATCATCAATACTACTCAACAAACTAATTCTTAAGACCAAATACAACTTTTACAACATTCTGTCCGGAATAGGACCAAAATCCCACATGGTCGGAACTCGGGGTTCGGACCAAAATCCGGTTACCCATCCCCCACGAGTTCATGTATATGATTTGTTTTAAAATCGGACCTCAATTCGAGGTCCAATTTCCCAATTTATGAAAAACCCTATATTCTAACAAAAACAAGAAATTCTACCATGAAAACCTTTGATTTCTATTGAAAAACATGTTTAATGATGTTAGGAATTGAAAGAATTAAGTAAAAAGTGACTTACAATTGTTTTGATGAAGAAGGAATCCGTGAAGAATCGCAAATGGGTGTTTTTGTTTTGTAAAAAGTGAAGAAATGAATTGAAAATCGTGTTTTACAGGTCTCTGTGTTCGCATTTGCGAACATGGGTTCGCAATTGCGAACCCCGACCAATTTCCGGAGTTTGAAAAATAAGCTAAGGCTGGGAAGTTCGCATTTGCGAACTTTTGTTCGCATTTGCGAAGCCAAGGCAAAACTCGGAAGTTCGCATTTGCAAACTATTGTTCGCAATTGCGAACACAGGCTAAATATTGGGAGGTTCGCATTTGCGAACTAATGTTCGCATTTGCGAACACAGGCAGTAAAGGGCATTGTTCGCATTTGCGAACTATTGTTCGCATTTGCGAACATAGGCGGGACAAGGGGATGTTCGCATTTGCGAACAATTGTTCGCATTTGCGATCAGGGTTCGCATTTGCGAGCCCTGCCTTGTACTGCCCCCTTCGTAATTGCGAGAAATACTTCGCAATTGCGAAGAAATACTTCGCAATTGCGAAGCCAACAGCTGGGTGAAAAACCAGCAGTGCAAAAATTCAGAATTTAATCCAACGGCCTATCAAATCTTTACCCGAGCTCACCGGGCTCCAAACCAAACATGTACACAACATCAAAAACACATTATGAACTTGTTCGTGCGATCACATCGCCAATATCACATCGTTTTCATCAAATCAAGCCTCAAATTCATGATTTTCATACTTTTGGTTTTCAAAACTTTCAAACTTGGAACTCGAGGTCCAAAACATCTCAAACGACATCCAAATGTCACCAAACTTTATAGAAATCACATATATAATATTTAAGACTTGTACCGAGCGTCGGAACCAAAATACGAGCCCGATACCAAGGTCAATTAATTCATTTCCTTTAACAATTACATCAAAAACAATTTCATAGAAAAATTCATAACTTGGGCTCTAGGCCTCGAATTCGACTCCGGACGCATGTCCAAGTCCCATATTTTCCTACGGATCTCTCGGGACCATCCAATCTCGGGTCCGGATCCGTTTACCAAAAATGTTGACCGAAGTCAACCATATCAATATTAATATCATTTTTATCCAAATTTCTCATAGAATTCATATTTTCTATCACAAAGTCTTTCCGGCTACATGCTCGGATCGTGCACGTAAATCGAGGCAACATAGAATGAGGTTTTCAAGGCCTCAGAAGCTCGAAATGATTAATAAAATAAGTGATGACCCTTTGGGTCGTCACAATCTCCACCTCTAAAACAATCGTTTGTCCTCGAACGGACAAAAGAAAGAAGTACCTGAGTCAGGAAACAAGTGTGGGTAGCGGCTCCGCATATCAGACTCGGACTCCCAGGTCGATGCCTCAGGAGGCTGACCTCTCCACTGAACACGCACAGAAGGATAACTCTTCGACCTCAACTGTCGAACCCGCCGGTCTAGAATAGCCACCGGCTCCTCCTCGTAAGATAGATCATTGTCCAATTGGACGGTACTGAAGTCTAACACATGTGTGGGATCGCCGTGGTATCTCGGAAGCATAGATACGTGAAAAACTGGATGCACGGCTGATAAGCTAGGCGGAAAAGCTAATCTGTAAGCCACCCCTCCCACTCTGTCTAGAATCTCAAATGGACCAATATACCTAGGGCTGAGCTTGCCCTTCTTCCCGAACCTCATCACGCCCTTCATAGGCGACACTCGGAGCAATACTCGCTCATCAACCATGAAATCTACATCTCGAACCTTACAATCCGCATAAGTCTCCTGTCTGGACTGAGCTGAACGCAATCTCTCTTGGATAGTCTTGACCTTATCCAAGGCCTCCCGAACTAAGTCTGTACCCAACAACCGAGCCTCTCCCGACTCAAACCATCCGACTGGAGATCGACATTGCCTACCATACAATGCCTCATACGGGGCCATCTGGATGCTGAACTGGTAGCTGTTATTGTAGGCGAACTCTGCTAATGGTAGAAACTGGTCCCACGAGCCTCCGAAATCAATGACACAGGCTCGAATCATGTCCTCTAAAATGTGAATAGTCCTCTCGGACTGACCATCCATCTACAGCTGAACCTCGGTGCCTAACTCCTACTGGATGCCTAACTCCTGCTGGACCGCTCTCCAGAACTGCGAGGTAAACTGCGTACCCCGATCAGAGATAATAGATACCGGCACTCCATGGAGACGAACAATCTCCCTAATGTAAACCTCCGCTAACCTCTCCGACGAGTAGGAGACGGATACTGGAATAAAGTGTGCTGACTTGGTCAGCCTATCAACAATGACCCAAATAGCATCAAATTTCCTCCGAGTCAAAGGAAGTCCAGTAACGAAGTCCATAGTGATCCGCTCCCATTTCCACTCGGGAATATCAATCCTCTGGAATACACCACCAGGTCTCTGGTGCTCATATTTCACCTGCTGACAATTTAGACACCGAGCGACATACGTAACGATATCTTTCTTCATTCCGCGCCACCAATAATGTTGCCGTAAGTCCTGATACATCTTCGCGGCGCCTGGGTGAATAGAATACCGCGAACTGTGGGCCTCCGCTAAGATTAACTCTCGAATCCCTTCGACATTGGGCACACAAACTCGACCCCGCAATTTCAATACCCCATCATCATCTAGATTTACCTGTGTGGCACCTCCCCGCTGTACTGTATCTCTCAAATCACGCAAATAAGGATCATCAAATTGCCTCTCACGGATACGCTCTAATAAAGAAGAACGAGCGACCGTGCAGGCTAACACCCTGCTAGGCTCAGAAATGTCTAATCTCACGAACCGGTTGGCTAAGGCCTGGACATCTAGAGCTAATGGTCTCTGACTGACCGGAATGTATGCAAGACTACCCATGTTGGCATACTTTCTACTCAAAGCATCGGCCACCACATTGGCCTTACCCGGGTGATATAAGATAGTAACATCATAGTCTTTTAGCAACTCTAACCATCTCCGATGTCGTAGATTCAACTCCTTCTGCTTGAACAAGTACTGTAGGCTTTTGTGATCAGTGTACACCTCACAAGTCACACCATATTGATAATGCCTCCAGATCTTTAAGGCATGAACCACTGCTGCTAACTCAAGATCATGAACTGGATAATTTTTCTCATGTATTTTTAACTGCCTAGAAGCATAAGCGATAACCTTACCATCCTGCATCAATACCGCTCCAAGCCCTGTACGAGATGCGTCACAATAAATTGTATAAGGCCATGCACCTGTAGGTAGTATCAACACGGGCGCGGTGGTCAAGGCTGTCTTGAGCTTCTGAAAGCTCGCCTCACACTCCTCTGACCATTGGAACTGGACACGCTTCTGGGTCAACCTGGTCATCGGGGCTGCAATAGAAGAAAACCCTCTACAAAACGACGGTAGTAACTCGCTAATCCCAAGAAACTCCGGATCTCGATCACTGAAGCTGGTCGAGGCCAATTCTGGACTCTGCCTCAATCTTCTTTGGGTCTACCCGAATACCTTCCACCGATACAATGTGACCCAGAAATGCTACCGAACTCAGCCAGAACTCACATTTAGAAAATTTGGCATATAGTCGGTTATCTTTCAGAGTCTGAAGAACCACTTTGAGGTGCTGCTCGTGCTCTTCCTGGCTGCGGGAGTACACCGGGATGTCATCTATAAAGACTATCACGAACAGATCTAAGTAAGGCCTGAATACCCAATTCATCAACTCCATGAATGCTGCTGGGGCATTGGTCAACCCGAAGGACATGACCAAGAACTCATAATGCCCATATCTAGAGCGAAAGGTTGTCTTAGGAATGTCAGCCGCCCTGATCTTCAGCTGATGGTAGCCTGACCTCAAGTCTATCTTAGAGAATACCCTCGCTCCCTGGAGCTGGTCAAACAAATCATCAATCCTCGGCAGTGGATACTTATTCTTTATTGTCACTTTGTTTAATTGCCAGTAATCAATACACATCCGCATCGAGCCATCTTTCTTCTTTACAAATAATACAGGTGCTCCCCAGGGGGAAACACTGGGCCTGATAAAGCCCTTCTCAAGAAGGTCTTGCAACCGATCTTTCAACTCTTTTAGCTCCGGCGGGGCCATACGATAGGGTGGAATAGAGATGGGCTGAGTGCCCGGTGCCAGATCAATACAGAAATCAATATCCCTGTCGGGTGGCATGCCCGGCAGGTCTGAAGGAAAAACCTCAGGAAACTCTCGTGCAATAGGGACTGACTCAATGGAAGGAACTTCTGCGCTGGAATCACGAACATAAGCCAGATAAGCTAGACACCCCTTCTCGACCATGCGTCGAGCCTTAACATAGGAAATAACAGTGCGAACGGAGTGGCTTGAGGTACCTTTCCACTCTAGTCGGGGTGATTCTGGCAAGGCTAAGGTCACAGTCTTAGCATGGCAATCAAGAATAGTATGGTATGGGGACAACCAATCCATCCCCAATATGACATCAAAATCTACCATATCCAAAAGTAACAGATCAACACGGGTCTCAAGACCCCCAAATATAACTACGCACGAACGATGCACCCGATCGACTACAATGGAGTCACCCACCGGTGTAGCCACATAAACTGGAATATCCAGAGCATAGCTGGGCACGGCCAAATACGGTGCGAAGTAGGAAGACACATAGGAATATGTAGATCCAGGGTCAAATAATACTGAAGCACCTCTACCACACACAAGAATAGTACCTGTAATCACGGCATCTGATACCTCTGCCTCTGGCCTGGCTGGTAAAGCATAGAATCGGGGATCTGCACCTCCCCTCTGAGCTGCGTCTCTAGGACGACCATCAACTGGCTGACCTCTACCTCTGGCTGGACGGTCTCGACCTCTACAGTCTCGACCTCCACCTCTATAATATCTACCCCCGCCTCTGGCTGGCTGGGCAGGCTGAGGGTCAGCTGGGGCCTCGAATCATAGGACGAGGACCCCGCTGCTGAGAGTTGCCCGCTGCTCGAGGGCAATACCTGATAAAATGACCTGGGTCACCACAACCGTAGCAACTCTTAGACAGATAGGGCTGCTGGCCCTGACGCCCTGAATGGCCTCCACGAACACTCTGAAGAGGCTGAGCATTAATAGGAGGCTGGTCTGAATAATGCCCACGAAAACCGCGATCACCCGGTCCACCCTGTGAAGCCTGAAGGGCGGAATGAAAAGGCCTGGAGGACTGGCCTCTATCAAAGGATTCTCTGCTACCAGAGGAAGAAGCACCAAACCTACCCGAATGACGAGGCCTCTTATCCGAAGAATAACCGCCTCCTCTAGCGAGAGCCATCTCAACTCTGCGTGCTGCATTGGCTGCCTTCTGAAATGATATGTCACTCCCCACGCCCATAGCCATCTGGAGTCTAATCGGCTGATTAAGCCCATCTATAAACCTGCGGACCCTCTCCCGCTCCGTGGGAAGTATCACCACTGCATGACGAGCCAAATCGACAAATCTCGTCTCATACTGTGTGACCGTCATAGAGCCCTAATGGAGGCACTCAAACTGCCTCCGAAGTACATCCCGCTGAGTAGCAGGGAGAAACTTCTCCAGAAATAACTCTGCAAACTGATCCCATGATAAAGCTGGGGACCCTGTTGGTCGAGTCAAGTAATAATCCCTCCACCAAGTATTGGCGGATCCCGAAAGCCTGAATGTACAGAAGTCCACTCCATTTGTCTCCACGATCCCCATAGTCTTAAGAATCTCATGGCAACTGAATAAGAAGTCCTGAGGATCCTCTGATGCGGCTCCACTGAATGTAGTGGTAAATAGCTTGGAGAACCGATCAAGTCTCCATAGAGCATCAGAAGTCATGGTCGCTCCGTCTCCGGCCTAAGCTGTAGTGCCTGTCTGAGTGGCCACTACTGGCTGAACTACAGGTGCCTGAGCCTGGGGAGCTACTAGCTCCGGAGTACGTGCAATAGGAGTCTAGACCCTTCCTCCAGCCTAAGAAGTGGCTGGTGCAACTGGTAGTAAGCCTGCTCTGGCGACACTGTCCATAAAACCCGTTATTCTGACCAGAGCCTCTTGAAGATCCGGATTAAATAAGACCTCTCCTGGGACCTGAGCTGGGCCCACTGGAGCTACTAGGACTGGAACTTCCTCACCAATTTGAACATGAGGCTCCACCTTTGGAACCGCTGCCTGGGGCTGAGCTTACCCCTACCACGGCCTCCGACACGGCCTCGGCCCCTACCCCTACCCCTCACGGGAGCTGCCTGGGGCTTAGGCTGCTGATCAGCGGATGAAGAAACGCGTGTCCTCACCATCTGCGAAAGGACAGATTAGAAATTCAATCAGTATTTGAGGAACAAGTCGCACGACAAGAAAGAACAAATGAGAGACTCTTTCCTAACTCAATAGACTCTGGAGGACAAGTACGGACGTCTCCGTACCTACCTCTCAAACTCTACTAAGCTTGTTCGTGAGTGGTGAGACCTATGTAACCTAGAGCTCTGATACCAACTTGTCACGACCCGGATTTTCCCCCAACATCGGGATCGTGATGGCGCCTACTCGTGGTAGCTAGGCAAGCCACCGTATTCATACTATCCTGGTTTTTAACACAATTTTAACTAAATAAATGCGGAATACTTTATCGAAATAGAAATAACTAATTACAAGATGAAAATCATACTGAAATCATCTACCCAAGACGTGGAGTCACCAACTCACGAACTACTATGGAACACTACACATAAAAGTTTGAAGGAAATATAACATAATTATGTTTGTCTCGGAACAAAGAGACTGCAGCTAGTAACATAAATAAAGAGAGAGACGCCGGGCCTGCGGACGTCTGCAAGCTACCTCGGTCTCAAATGTGATCAACTCCCACGCAATCGATTTACTCCTGCTGCTCCTGATCGTAACCTGGACCTGTGCAAAAACGCACGAAGTGTAGTATCAGCACAACCGACCCCATGTGCTGGTAAGTGCCTGGCCTATCCCGGCGAAGTAGTGACAAGCCTAGGACCGGACACCCACATAAACCTGTGCAATTCAATATATATGTATACCATAGAATAACAAGAAATAACCAGCTAATAACACAATAAGGAATATCTCAAAGAATTCAACAATTAACAACAGTTAATAAATTCACAAGGAAAAACAAAGTATAATGGAAACACAAGAAATATCAAGTCAAGGAATAGCAAGCAGTTGCACGGCATCACCCTTCGTGCTTTTACTCTCATCCTCACCAAATAAGCAAATAAAGTACACGGCATCACCCTTCGTGCTTTTACTCTCATCCTCACATCCATAGTACGGCATGATCCTTCGTACATGGTTCAATAACGAGGCACGGCATGATCCTTCGTGCATAATCAATAAAACATGGCACGGCATTAACCTTCGTGCATAAATAATAAAACATGGCACGGCATCACCCTTCGTGCATTATCACTCTTCCTCACCCAAATAACAATCACAGTTAAGGGCAAAGAAAGAAACAATAATTCATAAACCGTCCCAACAAGGGCAATCAATAATTATCTTCACAACAAGTCCCAACAAGGGAGAACAATAACAATTCTACAACCTGGCAAAGGTTCCACAATTCATCTGCAATTATGTCTCACAATAAGCATTATCAACGACTCACGGTCATACTAGATGCCAGTGTATGGATGCTCGTCACCACAGCCCATACACCGCACTCGATCATATAACACATAGCACATAATCCTATTCCCTCAAGATAGGATAGAACAAACACTTACCTCGAATGTTTATGAACAATTCAATCAGTGGAAATGTCTTTTTCTTTCAAATTTGGCTCCAATCCAACCGTATCTATACACAATTGATTTAATATCATCAATACTACTCAACAAACTAATTCTTAAGACCAAATACAACTTTTACAACATTATCGGAACTCGGGGTTAGGACCAAAATCCGGTTACCCATCCCCCCACGAGTTCAAGTATATGGACAAAAATCCGGTTACCCATCCCCCCACGAGTTCATATATATGATTTGTTTCAAAATCGGACCTCAATTCGAGGTCCAATTTCCCAATTTATGAAAAACCCTATATTTTAACAAAAACAAGAAATTCTACCATGAAAACCTTTGATTTCTATTGAAAAACATGTTTAATGATGTTAGGAATTGAAAGAATTAAGTAAAAAGTGACTTACAATTGTTTTGATGAAGAAGGAATCCGTGAAGAATCGCAAATGGGTGTTTTTGTTTTGTAAAAAGTGAAGAAATGAACCGAAAATCGTGTTTTACAGGTCTCTGTGTTCGCATTTGCGAACAAGGGTTCGCAATTGCGAACCCCGACCAATTTCTGGAGTTTGAAAAATAAGCTAAGGTTGGGAAGTTCGCATTTGCGAACTTTTGTTCGCATTTGCGAAGCCAAGGCAAAAACTGGGGCTTCGCATTTGCGAACATATGTTCGCATTTGCGAACCAGGCTGGGAAGGGCAGTGTTCGCATTTGCGAACTAATGTTCGCATTTGCGAACACAGGCAATAAAGGGCATTGTTCGCATTTGCGAACTATTGTTCGCATTTGCGAACATAGGCAGGACAAGGGGATGTTCGCATTTGCAAACAATTGTTCGCATTTGCGAACAAGGCTGGGTCATGAGGGTCTTCGCATTTGCGATCAGGGTTCGTATTTGCGAGCCCTGCCTTGATCTGGCCCCTTCGCAATTGCGAGAAATACTTCGCAATTGCGAAGCCAACAGCTGGGTGAAAAACCAGCAGTGCAAAAATTCAGAATTTAATCCAACGGCCTATCAAATCTTTACCCGAGCCCCCGGGCTCCAAACCAAACATGTACACAACATCAAAAACACATTATGAACTTGTTCGTGCGATCACATCGCCAATATCACATCGTTTTCATCAAATCAAGCCTCAGATTCATGATTTTCATATTTTTGGTTTTCAAAACTTTCAAACTTGGAACTCAAGGTCCAAAACATCTCAAACGACATCCGAATGTCACCAAACTTTACAGAAATCACATATATAATATTTAAGACTTGTACCGAGCGTCGGAACCAAAATACGAGCCCGATACCAAGGTCAATTAATTCATTTCCTTTAACAATTACATCAAAAACAATTTCATAGAAAAATTCATAACTTGGGCTCTAGGCCTCGGAATTCGACTCCGGACGCATGTCCAAGTCCCATATTTTCCTACGGACCTCTCGGGACCATCCAATCTCGGGTCCGGATCCGTTTACCAAAAATGTTGACCGAAGTCAACCATATCAATATAATATCATTTTTATCCAAATTTCTCATAGAATTCATATTTTCTATCACAAAATCTTTCCGGCTACATGCTCGGACTGTGCACGTAAATCGAGGCAATATGGAGTGAGGTTTTCAAGGCCTCAGAAGCTCGAAATGATTAATAAAATAAGTGATGACCCTTTGGGTCGTCACAGTGCAGCAGCGGCCAGTTGTGAGTTCAAATTGGAAAGGAACTTTAGACTAACGATAACGTTATAGTAACGTAATTTATCAAATCGTGAAAGTAGTCACTATTATTTATGCTAAGGTAAGTTGTCTAGATCACACCTTTTGGAGTGGGTGCGATCCTACCTTGGACCATATGTGAACTAGAATACTTTGTGTACCAGACATAAATTGATCGTAGTTAATTACTACCTCTGGTCCACTTTATTTGATTTTTTGGTGTATTTTCACACATATTAATAAATTTATATTTTAATATTAATTAACAATAAATGAACCATATTAACTGATGTCGTGCTATAATTTTATATATTTTGATGTTGTTTACTCTACTTGCTTGTTGTTTTGATACTAATTTGTGCGATAATTGTGCTTAATAGAGTTTATTTTATATGTAGAAATACTTGAACATGAAGTGGAGAAAAGTTGCACGAAATAATACATCGAAACTACAAAATGCAGCAGAAAAGAAGGCGTGCAAGGCAGTGAGAAGTCACGGCTATTGATAGCAACACGATAGGGATTCAAGATTTACTAAAGAACAACAAGAAACGTGCGGAATCTAAAGGAAAATAAAGAAACGAATAAAAGACAAAAATTAAAGATGGATTGAATTCAAGAAAGAGTTTCTTGAATTCAAGAAGTCTATTCTTGAAGTAGAATCCTAATAACAACAATTAGCTAACAAAGAACTAATCGCCTTTGGTAGAAATTAAAAACAAGAAATAGATTGTGAAACCCAGCCCTTTAGAATAACAAGAACAACAATAAGCCTAAACTTATCACCTTTCTTGAATACCTAGAAATGATCTAAGATTTCGAAAAGGGTTTAATTCTTGCCACCTTAAGTTGAGTCTTGAAGGTTGAAGAATAAATCCAAGAGTATCCACGCAAGAAAAATCTCACAAGTTTTATTGATAATAATCTGAATAATCTACCTAAAAACAAAGAAGATACCCCTTTATATAGAGGGGGTCACGAAATTGTCCTTAAAAATTAGGAAATAAAGTCTTAAACTACTTTGGACAACAAGTCCAACTAACATAGGAAAAGGTAAAATTCTAGGAAACCAAAACCAAGTCAATCTTGGAAAGTAATTCTACCAATCTTAGGAAAAGGAAACTATTAACCTTAACTAACTAGAAAAGCAATAAATATGTCCTAACAAACTAGGAAAATTTAGGTGCCTAATTTAGGTGCCTTTATGGCTGGTGCTTGGACCCCAATCAACCTTCTCTTGCACTTGAACTTAGACCATGAAATGAGTGTAGCACTTAACTAAATCCTCTACATAATTTTGTAGATATTGTTCCACCATTAGCGTCTTCTTGATCACCCATTGAAGCCCAATAATCTTGTCTTGCTTCTCCATAGCTTGAGACCTCGTAAATGGCCTTCTTGGAGCTTCTACAGCTTTATCCTTGTCCATGAAGCTATCATTCCCCTTCTCTTGAAAAAAATTCGTCCTCGAATTTGAACCTACATCGAACAAGGATAAATCATCAACTTTATTTACTTGAAACTCACCTGGAAGGTCCAGTTTGTAAGCATTATCCCCAATTCGTTCAAGTACTTAAAATGGTGCATCTCCTCTAGGGTGCAATTTTGTCTTCCTTTTTGAAGAAAATCTCTCCTTCCTCATATGAACCCAAACCAAATCACCAGGCTCAAAGATAACTGATTTTTGACCTTTATTCCTTCGTTTAGTTATTTGCTCATTCCTCCTCTCAATTACAAGTCTCGTATGCTCATGAATAGTCTTCATCAAATTAGCTTTCTTCTTTCCATTAAGACTAACTATTTCATTAGTAGGCAATGTCAATAAGTCAAGGGGTGTAAGGGGGTTAAAAGAGACCATGCATTATTTATTCACCTTGACCTCTCCACTATCATTAAACCATTGCAACCTATAAGGTCTAGGGTGCTTCGTCCATTCCAACCATATCCTTTCCACCAAATAGGCACTTACAACATTAGCACAACTCCCATTATCAATTATCATAGAACAAATTTTATCTTTAATCCCGCACCGGTTATGGAATATATTTTCCCTTTGTTCTTCATTAGAATTCCCTAGATTAATGTGCATAATCCTCCTAACCACAAAACTTAACCCACTATCCATGTACTCCATCTATTCTCCTTCTTCATTCTCTATAAAGTTTTCTTCTTGTTCTTCACCTCGTGCACTTTTTTCGCTCTCATATTCCCCATTCTCTTTGACTAGGATGTTTCTTCTACTTGGGCATTCATAAGCCTTGTGCCCTCTCCCTTAACACTTGAGACATTGAATAGAAGAAGTAGAAGTAGAAGTCTTAGGAATAAAAGGCTTACGCCCATCCTTGAATTCCAATTTGCTCTTGCCCTTGTCTTCATGTAATTTAAGAGTAGGTGTCTCCTCAGATTTCGGCCATTGCTTCTTTTGAATAGTAGTTGGCCGGCTTCTGCATGAGCTAGATTACTGTTTTATTTTGTTTTATCTTTCTATCTTTACGACTAATTCACCTAACTCATCTAAAGTTATATATTGTTGCAATTCGACTACGTCAGCTATTTCCCTATTTAAACCATTCAAAAACCTAGCCATTGTAGCCTTCTCTTCCTCCACACAATTAGCTTAGATCATAGCCATATCCATATCCTTAAAGTAATCATCTACAGACAAGGACCCTTGCCTCAAATTTTGAAGACGTTGTTGAATATATCTTTGAAAGTGTGATGGTACAAATCACTTCTTCATTACTCCCTTCATCTCAGCCCACGTAGTAACGAGTGCTTGTACTTCTTGCAATCTATCCCTAGAAAGCTTTTTCCACCAGATTACTGTAGAGTCAGAAAACTTAACAGTAGTAAGTTTAACCTTCTTTCCCTCCGAATAGTTGTGGCAGTCAAAGATGGCTTCCACTTTTCTCTCCCAATCAAGGTACAAGTCTAGATCCCTTGTTCCCTTGAAAGATGGCATCATCATTTTTATACTATTTATATTATCATCTTCAAATCTTCTTCTTTGTCCCCTTCTATCTCTTCCTACCCGATCAAAATCAATATCATCATTAAAATTATCGATTGGTTTTTCTTGATTTTCAATGGCAGTGGGTATATTTTTTCTAGCTTGGGGTCTTGCATGATTTTCCCTCCTAAGTTCAGCTATTGTAATATTTTGCTCAGCAATGGGGTCCCTCATCTCTTGGAATTGCAAATTCCACCTTTCAAATTGTTGATGCATAGCTTTCAAGGTGAAATCATTCCTTCCTTTAATTTCGGCTTCTTGAAGAATTCTTTGTTTATCATCACTACCAGTATGAGATATCTTGAACAAAGCAATATATATCTCTCTCTTTTGTTGTCCCCTTTTTTACTCAATGCAACCCTTGGTTGTTAATGTTTATATATTTTAATAAACCTTAATAGTCACAACCCTTTAATGATAAGAATTTAGAGTTAGAAAAAGAAAAGGAAAGTGGAAGACAAAACCTAGAAAGAATAGGAATTGGTTAATAGAAAAAAAAAGAATTTAAGAAACCCAAAACCCACAAGAATAAGGAAGAAGTTTTCTTAATCTTCAAGAACTAGGATCCCTTCTTCTTGTTTCCTTTTTTGACTTGGAAACCAAATAGTACAAGAACACTATTTGTAGGCTGAAATTCTTATATTTTTTTTACATTTTTTTAATCAAGTACCTCCCAAGATTATCAAGATTGACATCTTGATTAGCCTAAGCTTTGATACCACTTTATAGAAACACGATAGGGATTCAAGATTTACTAAAGAACAACAAGAAACGTGCGGAATCTAAAAGAAAATAAAGAAACGAACAAAAGACAAAAATTAAAGATTGATTGAATTCAAGAAAGAGTTTCTTGAATTCAAGAAGTCTATTCTTGAAGTTGAATCCTAATAACAACAATTAGCTAACAAAGAACTAATCGCCTTTAGTAGAAATTAAAAACAAGAAATAGATTGTGAAACTCGACCCTTTAGAATAACAAGAACAACAATAAGCCTAAACTTATCATCTTTCTTGAATACCTAGAAGTGATCTAAGATTTCGAAAAGGGTTTAATTCTTACCACCTTAAGTTGAGTCTTGAAGGTTGAAGAGTAAATCCAAGAGTATCCACACAAGAGTGCAAGAAAAATCTCACAAGTTTTATTGATAATAATCTGAATAATCTACCTAAAAATAAAGAAGATACCCCTTTATGTAGAGGGGGTCACGAAATTGTCCTTAAAAAGTAGGAAATAAAGTCCCAAACTACTTTGGACAACAAGTCCAACTAACATAGGAAAACGTAAAATTCTAGGAAACCAAAACCTAGTCAATCTTGGAAAGTAATTCTACCAATCTTAGGAAAAGGAAACTATTAACTTTAACTATGTAGGAAAATAATAAATATGTCCTAACAAACTAGGAAAATTTAGGTGCCTAATTTAGGTGCCTTTATGGCTGGTGCTTGGACCCCAATTAACCTCCTCTTGGACTTGGACTTGGACCACGAAATGAGTGTAGCACTTAGCTAAATCCTCTACATAATTTTGTAGATCTTGTTCCACCACTAGCGCCATCTTGATCTTCCATTGAAGCCCAATAATCTTGTCTTGCTTCTCCTTAGCTTGAGACCTCGTGAATGGCCTTCTTGGAGCTTCTACAGCTTTATCCTTGTCTATGAAGCTATCAAATATAGACACTGCAAAACTTTGTTCAGGTCATTGTCCTTGGCGCCTTTGAAAGCGCCTCGCGGAGTATATTGGTGCCTCTGATGGTGCCTCGCGGAGAAATGTTGGCGCCTCTGACAACGCCCTGCGTCGACGATGCTTATCTGAGCTACTTTTATTTACTCATTATGTTTGGACGTGTAAATATTAACCCTACATTATAAATAACTCCTAAACTCATTTTTAGAAAAGGGAGACATTATTGATGAGGCTAAAGGCTACGAGACACTTGGAATCAATGAATCATACGAATTTTTTCTTCTATTATTCCTTATGTATTTGAATGCTTTCAATTATTCTCACGATTGTTAGTATTGTTATGAGTAGCTGAACTTTCTCATCTTGGGTTTGATGGAATCTTTTGAAGGATGATTATCTATTGCATTTAATACAATTTAACCTTTGAATTTATTTATTTGTTCAACTACGTGCTTATTTAGTTGATTGAATGGTCATTGAGTGATTGTACCTATTTATTATTTGTTGCTTGAGAAAACATACACATTTAGGTGGTTGTTGATCAATGTCACTCTTAGATATATGAGAGATCAATATGGTCGGTTTAAAAGCATAATTAAAAATAACGAAGCTTTAGCGTGATCATAGTGAGCGGTGAAAATGTGTGAGCTAGCGTAATTTGAGAGAATATGACTAGTACATTATTATAATTGCGCGATAGAGAATTACGATAAGTCGAATGCTCATGACCAGTAGAGAATACTTAGGCAAAATTGTAGGAGATGTAGAGGGAACAATTCCAACAATTGGAGAAATCATAATTCTAGGATTTTCCTCTTTATCTCCAACTATCATCCCTATTTATTAATTTACTACTTTAATTTGTTAATTAGTTAGTTAGACATCAGAATCTTACTATTTATAACTTAGAAATTGTTTGAGTTGTCTTGATAGTAAATACTTGTAGCTAAACTGTAGTTCTCTGTGAGATTCAACTCCGGACTTTTACATCAGACTATATTTGCAGCGACCACTTATCATTTTTAGAACTAGAGTTGAGCGCAATCATTAACCTTAATAATTTATCGAAAATATAACAAAGGATCCTAGGCTCTTTACTCCAAGGGCATCTTTTAAAAAAACAAGTTAGTTTCCTCTTGGTAAATAAGTATTATAGACCACAAAAGAAAAAATAAAAAAATCACTTAAAGTGGACAAGAGGAAGTACTCCATCTAATTCATAATAAGTGACCAGTTTCCTTTTAGCACGCCTATTAAGAAAATGCTAAATCATATACAAAAATACCTAATATGATTAAACTACTCTTATTAAATATAAGTCACATAGTTATAGTAAGGTGTGAGAAAACTTATTAGGGATATGCATATTAGGGTAAAAAAGTAAAAATAAATTAAAAATTTTCATGATTATATAACTAGACACTTATTTTGGACCAAAATATAAAAGTAAATTAATGAATCGGAAGTAATATTTTTATCTCAATTTATTGCATGCTAGTATAATGAGATGTGGTGCAAAACGTAATTTTTATTTTTTGACACCCCAAAATGAAATAATAACAAAATACAACTCCTTTGGCAATTGCCATTTTACATCATCATGAGCTCACGGTCAATTCAAATCCCAAGATTTTATTCCTCAATCTAATTCCAGCAGTAGAACGGTGACAGGCCTGTCATGATACCATTAACAAATTAATTCCAGTACGCCGTTTAGATTACCGACACGTGTAATTCGATGGACATCCTTGTCATCAGCCCCAGGTAACCAGTCTGTCAGAGAATCCTGATACTTTTGTTTTGAAAATTCCCAACCAGGTTCTTTGTCATCATTTTAAGCCGGCTATAAACTTTTCTTAATTAAAGTAGTAGTACTTAAAATCTGATTGATTACTCTTTGATCCCAAAAACGGCTAACCCCTTTATGTAATTTTTAATTCTTTTATATTTAATTTTTCTATAGAAAGACAATATTTGAAAAAGAAATAAAAGCACTTTAATGTCGATTTTTCACAAATAGTTTCGATTTCAGCTTTGGATTATTCTTTTACAAATGCTATAGACCACTTATACGAATCCGCTTCAATTACCAAATAAAATCATAGTTGATGCGTTAATAATGAGAATAAAATTAATTAATTCATGATAAATTTTTAATACGTAATTGATCGCGCTCAACTATGCTTTATAAAAAGGACTTTGCGGACGTTGAAATATAACCCAAGTATTACGCTCGGGGTCAAATTCACAGAAAGTTAACCTATCAACCACTATCTTCAGACTCACTAACTCTTCAGAACCAACTTCCCAAATATTCAAATCTCAGTTGAGTGTTTCCTTAATAACTACTTTTACAGATAACTAAATAACTGTAAACTAACTAAATAAAATGTAAACAATAATGAGAAGAAGCTAAGGCAATGATCTGTTTATGCTCATATAAATTTACTAATACATCTATATTAATCATGAATGCTATTCTTACCGTAAATCTCTCCCGAGTAATCACAGTAATTTACTATTGCACTCTCCCGAGATACATTAGCTTACTTTAATTAGCATAATTCACTTTAGATTACACCCAAGGCTTCGTTATTCCTAATCCCGCCTTTAAACTCGCAATTATAGATTTCTCTTATAATCTAGGAGTGGTGTTGTTCAACAATAACCTAAATATGCATTATTTTCCAAGTTATGCACACTAAATAGGCACAACTAATTGAGGATCCTATCAATTAACTACAACAAACACAAAATTGAACAAATAAAGATTAAACTAGCAATTTGTATTCACATAAACCAGAAGTTCATCACCCAATAGGTTCTATCAAAACCTTATACAAGAATTTAGCTACTCATGGCTATGGAAACATAAATTATAATAGAATTCATCATAAAAATTGAAAGAAAAGAAAAAAGATGTTTGGAGAAATCTCTCACAATAGTTTCCCTTGCAAAAGTACTCTAAAAATTAATACATGTCTCCTTTGGGCGAATTTTAATATTTTAAATAAGATTTAGGTCTAAAAATCTCGTGTTTGACACTTTGGCCCCTTAAGTTTTCGACACCTGCCGCAGTTCTACCACGGTCGCGGTAGAACCGCGACCAATCAACCTCTCTGAATCTCATAGGTTCTGTAGCAGCCTTCCATCGCGGTTCTGCCTCGGTCACGGTATAACCACGACCAAACAGTTCCTCTGAATCCTTAGGGCTTGTATGGGCATGGCTTCAATGGGAATTTGCATATTTGGCCTCTTTTCTTCAATTTTGACTTCAAAACCACTCCTTAGCCTTCCTTAGCCATTTATCACCTACAAATCATGAAAAGCACTAATAAGAGCATTTTGTTATCATATATATCATCAAAATAATATGAGAAGGTGATTATTTAAGGCGTGATTATAGTCAGATTCACCTATTATTGGTAATATATATGTACACGATGAAGTGTATGTAAATAAAATAGATTGGATAACTATGAGTTATGTATTCAACTTCAACTAAATTGAGATTGATGTCCCTTTTTCCTTCGAATAAATTTCAATTCCAAGAGATACACTAATAGAAAGTGTATACAATAAATTTGCGTCAAGAAAATAAAATCAAGACAGAAAATATTGCAACAATTGTAATATTTAATTTCAAATATTTGAGTGTACAATCTCTATGATTCCCCGGATTCTACTTTTCTAGTACAAATTCAAGGGCCTTTGAGCTTGATCTTGAATTTGAATTTGATTTATCCGTTGCGAACACTTTGATTGTTGCCACGAATTTTATCACGAACAAGTAGCCTTGTTCTTAAAGGCCTTATATTTGATTTGACTTCGTTCTTGATCTTGAATACTTGATTGTTCTTTGTTCTTGAGCTTGAATACTTGATTGGTTCTTCGTTCTTGAACTTGAACTTGATTTCTTGAACTTGAACTTGATTTCTTGAACTTGAACTTGATTGCCAGAACTTAAAGTTGACTATTTGAAGCTTGAAACTTGTCGAGGAATTTGTAGTGTTTGATCCACGTTGCTTCTTGTTATAACTTCTGGTATCTTTTCTGAGTTATGAAGGCCCCTATTTATAGTTGTGGAAGGGAAGAGTTGTGATAAGAACAAACTCTTTCCGACCAATCAAATTGAAGTATGACATGGCCGCATTTGATAACCCAGAACATATCACTTGCACACATGGCACAATTTCATTGGCCTTTCAGTGTGACTAGGGATGCCTTGTCATTTTGACGCGTGGCATGGTCCTATTGGCTCTTCCGCTTGACTTGGCGCGCCATGTCATTTGACACATGGCACCAAACTGGGCCTCTAGGAAGATGACATCTTCGGCTTAATGAAGTGGGCTCATCACTTTAGCCCAATTAAATGGGCTAACCCAATGAGTTAAGACTTATTTATTTAAGGAAAAACTACCCTCTATAGCCCCTCAAAATTTTAATAGCCCAAGTTTTGTCCTACTTACAAAAGATGGCCCTTCGGCCGAAAAGTATTTCACATAGTAGCCGAAAGGAAAGAGTCATATAAGTTCCTGTAGCTCAGTGGATAGAGCGCTTATCTTCTATGCTGAAGGTCGCAGGTTTGACCCCTACTTGACGCGATAGGAAAACTATTTTTTTTTGCAATGTATAAATATTGTATCCTAAGTTCGACAGTGTATCATTGATGTATATTGAGCCTATCTCGAGTGTGCTTGTGTATCTAAAGTGTATATATTTGTGTACCCTAAATATATTTTGTATAGTTACATCTATTTTGTATATTTTTTTTATAATGACAATATATTTTGTTTAATTTTTGTATAATGACAATCTATTTTGTATATTTTAGTATATATTTTGTATAATGACAGTTTATTTTGTATATATTTTGTATAGTTACAGTCTATTGTATATAAATTTATAGTGACATTCTATTTAGTATATACTTTGTATAATGAAATTCTATTTAGTTTATTTATTGTATAATGACAATTTATTTTTGTATATGTTTGTATAGTTACCCTATCTCTTTTTTCAAATACGAGAAATTTATTTTTACACATGAGAGATTTATTTTTTACATGTAAAAGATCTAAAAAGGATATTTTCTTAATTTCAATATTATAAAAAGCGCCTAAACTCCTCCAAAAAACTAGTCAAGTCCCATTATTATATAGTACTACGATTAAAGTATAGAGGTGCGCATAATATTATCCTTTAGGTGGGGTACCTCTTCTATGTTTTTATTTTTAATTTTAAAAAGAAAATATTTTGATATATATTTTGTATAGGGACAGTCTAATTTGTATATTTTTTGTATAATGACAGTCTATTGTATATAAATTATACAGTGACAATTTATTTTATATATTTTTGTATAGTGACAAATAACAATAAGGATATATTACTTTGAAGATGACCAATGCTTTGATTTAGCCAGTTAAGAATCAACAATAACAAAAATTATTTTGTTATTTTGAAATTTGTATGGCAAAATCAAAATTATGTTTATATCATGATGCTCTTAATAACAAAAAAGGTTGTAATATTATTACTAGGAATCCCAGAAAAAACAAAAATAAAAATTAAATTTTCTGGTGGAGAACCTATTGCAGCTATTAGCTGATAATGTAAAGCTGATCGGAGGTGCAAAGGGAGAGTTAGAGAATCTGCTGAAAGAAGTTCAACACCTAAAAGGATTCTTAGACGATGCTGCAAAGTTACCAAGCGACAACGAACAGTGGAAAGTATTGGTGGAGGAGATTAATTATAAGGGCTATGGAGTTAAAAATGTTTGAAATTTGAAGGGAAAGAGTAGCACTGATTTTGGGCTAGCTTTTGTAATTAATTTTGGGCTATTAATTGTAGGGTTTATTTTGTGGCTACCGGTTGTCTTTAGTTTTATCCTAAGGGCTACAAATGAAGTTTACTCTTTATTTAATCCATATATATTGGACATATATAATTATTTCAGTTATATTAGCCTATATATTTATTTGGACCAATATATCTTGAATTTAAAATATAGTCCAAATTATTTTACGAATCTAATTTTAATAAAATTTATGTGCCTACAGAAATCTTTGTGAACAATTGCTACAAATTATTGATGATTTTAATTTTAAGGTTAACTTCTCGCGAATGTTTCCCCTGGTTTTCTAGTTCAACTAACAATTTAAAAAACACTTGCAATTATTTAGAAGAATCACAAATTAAAACTAGAGCATACGATGCAAAAATATTTAATAAATCACTTCTTTTTTTAGATTAAGCAAAATAATGAATAGCTTCACAAAATCTTTCAAAACTCCATCAATTATTTCATACAATTAACAACATTCGAATCCCTAAATAGATAATTAATATATTACGTGTGAAAACCCTAAAAAAATTTACTCCATAATAGTGGAAGAAATCATCACAAGTAAAGTCAAAAAATAAGAAAATATTAATCCTATATTACTATACAAACTCGCATATTGAATTGAAGTATTTCAAAATACAATCATACGTGCAAGTCATAAAATTATATGAAAATACTTTTAAGGTCTCAAATCACAGAACAAGTTGCTAAGATATAAACCTATTGATTGGATCGTTACAAATCTTTGCTATTATTTTACCAATTTTATGCCTGTTTTGATTTCTGTGTGGCGGAGAGATTTTTAAATATTTTGTTTCTTTTTCTTAATTCTATATTGTAAGGTAGTGTGTATGCAGACCTTACCCCTACCATAGGGTATAGATGGCGTTTCCAAATAGACCTTCGACATCCTTCCCTCGAAAAACTACCCATCTTGCTCTTGGGAAGACTCGAACTCACAATCTCTTGGTTGTAAATGGAGATTGCTTACCATCAGAGCAACCCCTCGGCATCACATATCAAGAGACTAATATTATAAATAGTATTATCCCATCTGAGTAATTGTGCCGAGACAACCATTCAAGAGTTAAAATAGTGTAAAAAATAAAGAGTCAGATTTCAATAAAGATGAAATTAGATTTTTTTGATTTACTTGTTGAGCGTACAATAAATTAACAGAATTTGCTTGCCATTTATATGATTTTTTTGTTTGGCTTAAAAGTTATCAATATACTTTGTAAGCTTAAAAACAATCAAAAATAAACGAGGGTAAATCGTAATCAAATATAATAAAACCTAGATATGAAAAAGATGAAATTATTATAGTAGATCTGATAGTGGAAAATGTTAGTATGAACTCGAGAATAAATATTCGTTAGATGTAGAGATAGAGAGAGAGAGTAGAAGAAAATAAGAGAGTTGTATTGTTCTAGAATAATAATAATATGCCTTTTACAATGTGAAGGTCTACTTTATATAGTAGGAGACCTTCCTCGACATAATCATAAAAGTACAAAAGTAGGCACGTCTCCCTAGTGAGGACGCTGAGTTTCAAACGGCGTCACCTTTGTCCTCTCGCCCAAGTCGTATCCTTGCTTTAGTTGACGTATGCTCATTGGGCGTACCCATCGGCGTAGAGACGTAGAGGGTCAAATTTGATCCATATACAGTTAGTCCCTCCGTTCGTTGGAGACGCATTCGGTAGGCGTCTTCAATGGGTGGAAATGCAAGCCTCGTCTTGGAAGAATTTGACCTCGCCCCGGGGGCGGTAACGTGAATGAGATGAAATGTATGACATTGTCGAGCTACTGACGCATGGCTCCCTTTTTAGAATGATGTCATCTCCCTCATACGTCATTATTATACTTACTCCTGAGGCAGTTCAGAGGATAATGTGATGTTCTGGTTTCCTATGCCCATTTTGAATCATGCCTTTTCAATTTCTGCGCATCCTTACCCTATAAATAGGGGGAAGGTTCAATCCATTTCATCTTTTGGACCATTGGAAAACCTTTTCTAGCTTCCTTTTTTGCCTTTTTTCTTACAACCTTTATTTCATGTGAGACTCCTCCACTTCTTTGAAGCCACACTTCTCGTCATTAGTGCTTTGTTTCTTACATAGGACAACATGAAAAAATGTCGTCAGAGCAGTAAAAAGACCAAAAATACTGCCCCATCTAGGGTTCCATCTTCCTCCGGTGGCGAGAAAGAAGAAGTAGGAAATACCCTTGTTCCCCTAACTGTAGACAACGACCTCCCAAAGGAAATATATATTCGAAAGGATTGTCAAACTAAAAGCCAACCCTTCCTTTAGAGTATAGTGATTTATTGCAATCCCATCTAGACAATCTTTGAGCGACACACAACATTCCGCACCATGTGGAAATGGCTCCGGCTGGGATGGACTATGCCAATGTGCACAGGCCTGGGTACTGCACATTTTATGAGTACCCATTTTTGGTCGGTTATAGTCTCCCGATTTACCCTCTAGCGGAGGAGCTTTGCCATTTTTTCAACGTGTTTCTGGCTCAGCTTACTCCTTACACCTTGAATGTGTGCATGATTCTGACCACATACGCAGCTAAGGCTGAGTGCAGCATCTCAGTTCATCATCTTTTACAATTATTCAGCCGTGGTTACATGAGGGGCACCATGCTGCAATTAAAGAGCCATGGCATGAAGGTCCTGGTTGTTAATTCCGGTGACAAGACCAACTACCACTTCTAGCATAGGTACTTCTACATCAGAACAGAGCACCTGGTATCTAACCCTGAAGGGTTCCCGAAAAGATGGAACCCAGAACGTAAGTACTTTTGTAGAATTCATGATTGTTTGTTGACCTTGACCATTCGGCCACTGTGATTTCTTTCTATTCGCTTTTTATTTGTAGCGAGGGCTTCACCACCCCAGTTCATTGACAATATTAAATCGTGGGTGGAATGATTGAAACCTTATGTGGAGGAATGTCGTACCTGGGCCGCATTTCGTCAATAGTACGGCCCGTCAGGTAATTCTTCGGCTTTGAGTTCCCTTAGGTTTTGTTACATGACTTACTCACTTTGGCAGGTCGGAGCGCCCCCAAGAAGAAGAAAACTGTTGTTACCTCGCCTAGGGCGGAAACCCACTCTAATGGCAGAGATAGACCTTGCAGCTCATTCAGTGGTGGCGCTCCCGAGGTTCCTTAGCGGGAAGTTGTGCCTGTGGAGGCGTCCGCAAGAGAAGTGACTTCTTCAGTGTCGTCCCCGCAGCCTGCGGAGGAGACTTTTGAAGGAAAGGAGCCGCTAAAGAGAAAAATATGGCGATTGATAACGAGCAAAGGGATAGCAACTAAAGACGAGAGGGTAAGTGAGCCCCGTCAAGGGTCGAGGCCTATTTTTATAGCCGATGCTATCCGTTCTGGGAGATCGGCTCCATGATCGTCACAGACTCAACCCGTAGCAAGAGTGGGCGCTAACAACTTTAACCCGATAGTGGTTTTCAGGGTCAATTTCCTCAGGGAGCTATTTATTGGAGTCAAGTGTTTGTGAAAACTAAGAAAGTGTTTTAGCTTCTAATTTCACTTCTAACATTTTTGATTTTATTTGTTTATCAACTAAATATATTAACTACAATTATGAACTAGGTTATGCTAAATTGTAATTCTAAGGTGTATGCAATAAGAAGAAGACACTAGGGTCGTAGCACTCGCCTAGGTGAATAATTAACGGGTATAGAATTTCAATGTAAGGATGACGTTATGGGATATATGGATAACTGTTGCACTTAGCACTCACTCTCACACCTCTCGGTAGAGAGAGTGATTTTTCCCAATTGACTGTATCGAGACCAATCGGGTAGGCTAATTTGCCCAAGTTACTAATGGTTCAAGTAGGGTAATTACTCTCTCGAGGTTTAACCCGTTACTTGGGACTACCATTCTCATGGGTCCATCCCAAATCCTTGTTGGGTTAACTATGAGGTCATAGATTCTCTTTCTCAAGTAGAGTCAAGACCCACTAAGCTAGACTTAGTATTTGCAACCACCAAATCCAATCATCTAAACACTAAGCAAAAATACCCATTAATTACCCATTTTAGGGTTGAGCCATAACCCTAGCTAATGGGTTTAGCTAGACATGGAAGAAGTATAAATTGAAGAAATAATAGAAGAAATTGACTTAAAACATGAACTACAAATTTAATACACTTGATTCCACGTTAAAATCTAAGGAAAATAGCCCAAAATAGGCTAATAAATGTTGCCTCGTACTCAGCTGCTCGTACAGTGTAAAAGAAGTTTACCTAAAAAATTAAAATATTCTATTTATACTACACAGGAAAAAATGGACAAAAATACCCCTGATGGTCTGTCGCGGACCACATAGAAATGACATGCGGCCGCGTAGGGTAGCTGGCCTTCAATTTTTGAGCTATTGGATCTTGGAACGCAGACCGCCTAGAAATGCCATGTGGCCACGTAGGTTGAGTCACGCAGACCGCATGGAAATGATGTGCGGTCGCATAGTTGATTGTTCTCCAGTGTTGATTCTCTGATCATTCACCCATGCGGATCACGCTGTTTTGGTATGCGGCCGCGTGGGATAATGCCTTGTATTCTGAGCTTCTGTTTCATCATTGCAGACCGCGTAGAAATTGATGCAGTCCTCGTAGAATTATGTCTAATCTTACAGGTTCTCTGATCATTACCTGTGCGTCCGCGTGGCAATACAGTGCGGACCGCACAGGTTAACTTGAAAGTTTGTATCTTACAGATCTTTCCTACGCGTTCGCGTGGCAATACAATGCGGATAGCACATGGCTTTCCTTGATTTGGTTATTTGCAGAATCCTCTTGTGCGGCCGCATGACCAAAGGTTATGGTCCGCACATGTCATTTAATTCCTACTTTAGCTCATCTCTTGACGCTTGGCAGATTTTACTCCTTCCTGAGCCGATTTGTGATCTTGGTCATCTAGTCGCTCAAACCTGCAATCAAGCGTAACTTGTAAGCAATTCCGGACTAATCTATATCAATTTATGCACAAAGATTATGCAAGAAAGGGTATAAATCATGTAAAAATCACACTTATCAACTCCCCCAAACTTTTAAACCTTTGCTTGTCCTCAAGCAAACAAGATAAGACCTTCCCATTGTCACACCTCCTTTTGGCGCTACTACACCCCGTGAAAGGCATAATAAAATGAGTTTTTTCCAATTAAAAGACAATCGGAACGAGATTTATTTATTTAATTTAGAGTCGCCACTTGGGAGATTAATGGTGTCTCAAGTCACCGGTTGAATCCCGAATTGAGGAAAGGTTTGACTCTCTTTAACAGTCTGCGTACTAGAAGTCTGGATAAGGAATTCTGTTAACCGGGAGAAGGTGTTAGGCATTCCCGAGTTCCGTGGTTCTAGTCGCTCAACTGTCATATTTGGCTTAATTATCTGATTTTATCACGTTCTTTAACTCATGTGCAATTTTTTACTCTTTACCGCTTTTATTATTATCATTATCTTATAGGAATTGCAACGTCATGTAAATGTATTTCAGACCACATCGTACCAGTACGTCTGTGGCCGTTAATACATTTTGACTTCGTTGAGATTTGGATTTGGGTCACATAAATACACCCGTATTTATGAAAGTAATATTATTAGAAACATATATGAAATGACTAGTGCATTATTATTTTTGGGGAAGGCCGTGAAATTTCCTAAACAGTTCATCCCGAAATCTAAGTATTTTAATATATACATTTATTGAGGGCCTCGCAATTTGTGAGTTTTATTTAGCGAGGCTCGACTCATATTTTATTTAAAGGTTCATCCTAAAGTAAACTATGATACCTTACATTATTTGTCTCTAAAAAAAAAGGAAAGCCTAATCGATTAACATGCTTGAAAAGTCCTTAACTTATTAGTTATTAGGTTAAAACAAATGCAAACGGAAAATTGTACTCGAACTTGTACCAAGGGAGATTGTTTTGATTCTTGTTCTACCAGTGAATATTACTAAAGTGGAGAATATAAATATAACATGAGGTTAACAACCATATTACCAAGACAAACAAACTATTCTCGAACTAGTTTATACTAACATTTTTAGATGAATTGGACTATTAGAAATAAATGTAACGACCTGACTCGTCGTCACGTGAGTTACAGTCCCATTTTCCCCTCATTATGTTGTTTCATGTTTTTATATCTGTGTTAGAATCTATCGGGCGAATTCAGATTAATTCTGGTTGAAAATAAGGCATATAGCCCTTTAGAGTGAAGCTTGTTTCCGAAAAGTCAACATGAAGTTGACTATATGGTTAGAAGGCTCGAAATTGACTTCCGGTGATTCGGTTAGCTTTGGGAGGTAATTTGTGACTTACGGGAGCGATCAGAATTGAATTTGGAATCCGGTGTAGAAATAAGCTTGAATTGGCAAAGTTGGAATTTTGGCGAAATCCGGTTGATAGGTAAGATTTTAATCTGGGAGTCGGCATGGAATTTCGACGGTTGTAGTAGCTTTGTTAGGTGATTTTGGATATGTCTGCAAATTTTCAGGTCATTTGGACATCGTTTGGTTGAGTTTTTGATTGAATGTTGGTTTCGAAAGTTTTCGTTGAAACTTAGGCTTGAATCCGCCTTAATTTGATGATTCATGTATTTAAGGGTATGTTTTTATGATTGGAACAAGTTCGTATGATGATTTATAGTGGGTTTGTATTTTTGGTTGAGGTCCCGGGGGCTTCGGGATGAGTTCGGGTGGTTAAACGAAGGAAATTTGGAAGTTGGATTGCTGATATGGAATCTACAACAGTAGTTTCCGCTTCTGCGGAAGGGGAATCGCAGAAGCGGCTCCGCAGAAGAGGTAGAATCATCGCAGATGTGAGTTTGGGGGTGGCCAGCAAGAATCCGCAGAAGCAGGTGCCTTTTCGCAGAGGCGGGCCCGCAGAAGCGGAAGTCAGTGGAACAGGTAGCTTTGCGGAAGCGGAGGAAATTCCGCTTAAGCGGTCTCGCAGAAACGAGAATTTATCCGCAGAAGCGATAAATGGCTTTAATGAAATGTCACAGAAGCAACTTAAAATCCGCAGAAGTGGTCACGCGGAAGCGAAAAATGACCTGAGGTTTAAGGAACAATGATGGTTGAATTTCAGAATCATTAACTCATTTGGGGCTTCGAACTTAGAGGTTATTTTGGCAATTTTGAGGAGGAAATCAAAGGGTATCATCAGGTAAGCACTCTTGGACTCAAATTATTTTGATATATTGATAAACCATGGATTTAATCTCTGAAAATGGAGGAATGAAGGTGTAAAAATGGAGGATTTTGCTCTAAGCCTGGAAAATAGAAAATTGACGATTTGAATGGGCAAGCGAGTTCCGATTTTGATAAACTTTATATGCATGGACTCATGGCGAGATAAGGATTTTGAAAATGTAACTTTTGTAATTTTTCAAGAAGCGGGCCCAGGGTTCGAGTTTTGCTAGTTTCGAGATTTTTCATGTATTTTGATTGTTTTCGATTGGGTGTTGTTCCATTAGCCTATTTTGATATATTTGTGCTGATTTTGGCTAGTTTCGACGTGCGTGGAGGGCGGTTCGAGGAGCTAAGGCATCGCAGGCTTGAGTTTTCATCGGATCGAGGTGGGTAATATTTGTAAATGATGTCATGAGGGTTAGTAAACCCTGGTCTTGCACATCCTAGTGGTGTATTGAGGTGACTTGCATGCTGGATAATAGACGTGGGGTAGAGCACCATTGGGAATTGTGACTTGGTCCGTCACGCTTAATAAAAATACTACCTAATTGCTTGAAATTGAATTGACACCCTAATAAAGATATTAATTATCATGAATTAGACTGATTATCATGTTTTGGACTTCGTGCTGAATATTTGATTCTTTCAGGGATTGGTATCACTATCTTGATAATACTGTGCATAATTTTATCTCAGTCTAAGGTTTTAAAATGGTATTTTGCTACTAATCATTTTTATAAGATTTGAAAAACTTGAACAAGGTTTTGATGACATTTTAGCTGTGACCTGATATGATACTGTTGCCCAAGAGGCTTATATGCATTCATGGCTATGCATGGATCGGGTTGCACGCCGCAGCAGGAGTGATATTGATATTGCTCTTGGGCTGTAGGAGCTCCTCCGGAGTCTGAACCCCCTCACTTTGTGCGCGGGCGCCTTTGCATGGATCGGGTTGTACACCACAACGTCATATGCATTGCATTGCATACATACATTGACTTACTTGTACTACGTGGTAAGACATTTTGCTCTCATACATTACTGGCATGCATGTGTTATCTGTCTTATTGACCAGATACTCTGGTGAAAATTGATAAGGAGTGCTGAGCCCAAGGGGCTGATTTGAGTGCAGACCTGCACTGTCTGAGGCTGTACCAGGTATTGAACTGTCATAATGAAAGGAAGAGATGTTAAAAAGATATTTCTACATAATCTACTCACATATGCTGAAAAGGAATAAAATGAAAGTTTATTTTAGTTTAAAAGATGGTTCAATATTATATATCATGAGATAATGCTTTGTGTGGTTTTCTTTTCCTCAACATTATTTACTTTTATTACCGCTGAGTTGGAAGTACTCACTCGACTCCCTGCACCATGTGTGCAGATCCAGGTACTTGGGAGCTTAGTTGAGCTTGAAGCTGATATAGAGCTCCATTTGGGATCGTCGAGGTAGCTGCATGCCGTCCGCAGGACCCGACACTCCCCCTTGTTACTTTATTATTACTTGTTTTATTCCGCGTACCTTAGACTTGTAGAGTAATTACAGTATTGGCTGATATTCTGATAGAGGCTCTTGGCTCGTGACCCCAGATCTTTGGGAAGTTAAGTGGTTTTCGTGAAATTTCGGGATATTGTTATAGTTATCACCTTATTTTGATTCTCTCCACTGTTAGTAACTTAAAATAAATGATTTTGAGCTCCAAGCTTAGGTTAAGAGTGTATTTGGTCGGGCTTGCCTAGCCGTTGGGTTGGGTACCATCACGACCGGGATTGGGGTCGTGACAATAACCATATGTAATACAAAGCCGTTTTGTTTTTTTTGAACTCTTTTACAACTATAGAAAATACATCAATATTTGAGAATTGACATTAAGTAACATTTTTCAAAACAACCATTTCAGTAGCCTTGAACCTATACGATAATACGTTCAATTCATTTGAATCTAAGCCTCACACTCCTACAAGATTAGAAAAATAGTAGCACACATAGTCTAAATGCAGTCCAGGTAGGTACGTTTATACAAACCAATCTCCTTACAGAAAGCCAAACATTATACATATGCAACCTTATTACTCATTAATTAGTAAACTACATATTTAGAATAAAGAATTGAAGGAGGAATTATAAAGAATAAAGCCAGGTCAATACTTTATTTCATCTCAAACTAAGAGTGTACAAATGTGTACCTGAAAAGAATGCAGTGAGGAAGAAGAAAAGAGGAAGGTCAGCATCAAACAGAAACACAACAATACAACAGCAGTAGACCAGACTTAAACCAATCAGCAAGAACAATTTCCTCCAGAATACACTTTCAACGATCAACTCAAAATCAATTGAAAACCAAACAACAGTAACCAACAACCAATAGATTCGAATGAAGTTGAACTTAAACCAGAGATGGACCAGCAATTATCAGAATCACCTAACACACTCGAATTGAATACAAAGGACCTAATAGAACAATAAGACTCAATGTATTTGGTATTTTGAGTCTCAAAACTGATCTTAAACTGATGAAACTCTCAAGAGATCCTCTCAAAAAGACTGATCATCCTCCCTCTTCTATTCTGAAAATCTTTCTTATATAACCAACCTAAAAACCCTTACAACTGGTTTTAGTTTTGTTTTAAAACTGACCAGCCCATCTTATTCCCTCTGTTTCTTCCACTTCAGTTTGTCTAAGTGTGTAACTCCTAATTTTAAATTTCCTGGAGTTCAGAAAATAGTCAGTGTCCTGCTGTACAACAGGTTCCACTACCATTTACATGTGTATTTCCAGTCTTTAATATAAAACTACCCTAATTTCTGACTTCCCCTTACTTAGTGTCCAATCTGTTATTGACAAACCAATGGTTATGGATAGTAGTGTTTAATTAAATTCCCCATATAACTCTTGCCTTGATTCTTAAATTATTGAATTAGCTTTAAGGACATGCCAGTTCATTACTGTCAGAATGCTTCAGCTAGACCATTCTTCGGGCTTTCAAAATGCCAACCTAAACTCTGTAACCCCATATGACTCCAACTATAACCAATTTACTTTCCTAAGTTCAGTTATAAACAATCTAGACTCTAATTCAAGCAATGGTTTAGTATTAAAACATTATTGCCATATTATTCCAACAAAAAAAACTATACAACTAATCAACGATATTCGTTTAATCAATTACTACACATATAATTGATAACAAATAATCGACATACAAAATAGTGATTCACAGTTTTCAGCCAAAATAGGGGGAGTACGAAACTAATTATTCAACGATATAATCGAAGCAGATATGTATTCTATGGCAAACACATTTGACAAACAAACAGAAGAAATATATTGACCAAATAAAAGGTCTTTGAGAGAAGAACAGAAAAATCAGCAAAAATAAAAAAGATAAAAATACAAGCAAATAAATAAAGATAGAAGAAAGAAAGAAGAAATACCTTGAGATGAAAAATCAGAAATCAGAATGGACTTGGACTTGAACTATTGGGGCCAAACGGACCTTAATCGAGGTGTTCTCAGTTGAGAACACCTAGATTAAAGTCTATTGGACCTCAACCTTCTATCGAATTTAACCGGAAAACCAAGTTTCAGATTTCTAGGGTTCATACGGGTGTTTGGGATTTGGGTTTTTTCGTTGGATTCGAACCAAACCAGTGTTGGTTTGGTAATGAAAGAAGGCTAGGGAACTGTTTGGAGTGAGTGTGGAGGCGAGGGGAGGCGGCGCCGCCACCAGAAAGTAGCGGCGGGCGCTAGGGTTCTTGACAAAAAATTAAGATTCGAGCAGAGGGGCTAACATTTGATGGAGGGTAGTTGAATATTTAATACGGGGAGGTTGAGAGGGATCTGCGATGTTAAATTGGAGTTGTTTGGGCGAGTTAGGGTTCCAGTGAATTTTCGATTTGATATTCGAAATGACCGGCGTGGATTCGAGATTAACTGATAAGGGGATTAGGACGGGGAAGTAAAGGGGAGTTGATGGTGTAAAGGCAGGGGGAGTTGGCCTACCGGAACCGCCGTGAGGCGATTTCCGGTAGGGGAAGTACGGTGGTAGACGATATGGTCTGTTCGTCTATGAGAGAGACGATGAAGACGGGGTCTGGCTTACGGGGCATGGGGTGGTAGGTTTAGGAATATATACTTAGATGGGGATTAGATCCTAGCCGTTCGATCAAGGGAGTTCAACGGCTAGGATTAACTAACTAGAAAGAAACGACATCGTTTGGGTGCAGTAACGAGTGAGACCGTTTTAGGGAATGGGTCGGGTTAGGCTAGTGGATATGAATGAGGTATTTTGCGTTGTTGGATCATAATCAAATGGATGGCCGTGATTGATTGACATTAAAATGACATAGTATTCTCAGCATACTACGTCATTTTGAATGTCTGTGAGACTAAAAGCTTGGACTGGATTTGGACATGTTTATTTTGGGCTTGGCTGTTTTGGCCTGGTCCGATAATTCGAACAATTCTAAAATTATTTTTTTTCAAAATTAATACTAACAATCCTAAATTAAAATAGGAACCCAAATAAACTTTATAAAAAATATTAGTCAACTTAAGTACCCCCCCTAACACAAGTAATTAAATACTAAAAAAAGAAAATCACAAAATTTTGACATTAAGCATTTAAAATGCACAGTATGTTATTTTTATGATTTTTCCACTTTTGTTTTTTGGAAAATAAGTAATTTATTACATAACTCAAAAATTATAAAATTAAATCCTAAATGCAAATGCAACCTTTTTTTTTGTATTTTTTCATTAATTTAGAGTAAATAAACGTGCACACACAAATGTAAACAACGACAGAAAATACCACGAAAATTCACAAAATTGCACACCATTAAACAAATAATTTTTATTTTGATTTTGTGGGAGTAATTTACATATAGGAAAAAAATCACGTGCTCACAGGTGCCCCTCTTTGCTCGTAAACACAAGGAGTTTTCGTGTAAAGATATATTGAGCGGATACGAGCGATTTTTGCCCGTGTGAGTACTCCATTGAAACATTTTTGAAAGATTTGACCGAAACTCAGCTCCAAAGGTTTCCTACATATCCTTGGCTAAAAGAGAATCAGATCAATGTAGTTCAGGAAGTTTTGGTAGCTCGGACTATCATGGGATTGCCATTTGCTGTTACTGTTGTTGCATGCTATTACTACTTACTGACCTCCTTATTACACCGTGTTAACCGAAATAAAAAGCTAGACTAAACTAGTCTATAAATTGTAAAATCTTATTTAGATCTTCAACTTGTTTTTCCTGTGTTTCTTGCTGCCTTGCTTGCTCTTGTGTTTCCTCTGATGTTTCTTCTCTTCTGACCTGACTCTTAGGCCTCTTTTGATTGCCAAACTTGAACTGATTTTTTCTTTCTTCTAAGCTTCAACTTATTTTCCTTCGAAGTTTGAACTGCCTTCTTCTGACCCTTGTTGCCTTCCTACTGATTTCTGATTTTGGATTTACGTTGGGGATTTTTGTTACAATCTTCTGCTTTCCTGGTGGGTTATTGACTTCTTGAATTAAAAGGGTATGACTTTCCGCTCTCCTGGCAGGCTCCCGGCTTCAACAAAAACTTAGAAAATAAAATTTCATTCCGTTCTTCAGGCGGGCTCCTGACTTCAACAATAACTTAGAAAATAAAATGCCATTTCGTTCTTCAGGCGGGCTCCTGACTTCAATAATAACTTAGAAAATAAAATGCCATTCTGTTCTTCAGGCGGCATCCTGACTTCAGCAATAACTTAGAAAATAAAACGCCATTCCGTTCTTCAGGCGGGCTCCTGACTTCAACAATAACTTAGAAAATAAAACACCATTGCATTCTTCAGGCGGGCTCCTAACTTCAGCAATAACTTAGAAAATAAAATGCCATTCCGTTCTTCAGGCGGACTCCTGACTTCAACAATAACTTAGAAAATAAAATGCCATTCCGTTCTTCAGGCGGGCTCCTAACTTCAATCAAAACTTAGAAAAAGAAACGCCATTCCGTTCTACAGGCGGGCTCCTGACTTTAACAATAATTTCACTTGCATTCTATTACCGTCGTCTCCCTTCGCCACCTAAAACATTTCCTTCTTCCCGAATTACCTTCTTTCCAAACCACTCCTTTGAAAATTCGTGTTGTCTTTCCTCTCAAATATTGGGGATAATATCACTTGAATTATTTATTTTCTTGTTGGGGGTAACCCTGTTTTGGGGGAAACCTCCTTTCTCCTTTTCCTTTTCTACTTCCCTCAAAACTTTTATTTTCCCTCAAAATTGCTGGGGATCAAGGTGTCATCATATGGGGATTACCCTTTTGAGGACAAACACTGCTGGGGCACCCCTTCTCTTCTTTCCTCTTTCAAAACTTCTTTCGAATTGGTGCTTCATCTCTCCGAAAAGCTGATGGGGATGACATTAACATCCTTTTGTTTTGTCTGCTGGGGATAACATTTCCGTCATCAGACTCTATTATTTTCCTTCATTCAACACTGCTGGGGATAACACTGGTTCAAAGACCAATTATCCTTAAAACTCGGGTTATCTTGCTTCTCTCCAGATAACTTTGCATTGCCTTTTCCGTGAACTGCTGTGGATTCCATTTCCTTCACAACATTGGTTATCTTCCATCTACCCTAGGTGAGTATTTGATTTGAGAAAATTTTTACACTGAGAGAAAATTTTCTGTCCCAGTTTGATAATCTTCCTCGTGGCCTTTCTTTCCTTCAATAATAACCTTTGCCTCAAATCAAAGAAAAATGGGTTAGTTTAAAATACGGTGAGTGGTTATGCCACTCCTGCTGTGGATGATTTTTCCCTTTTCTCTTCCTTGCTTTGCATTCCTTAAACTTGTTGGGGAATGTTGTTATTTGCTGGGGAAGATATTCTTGCCGCGGATGATCTTTCCCTTTTCTTTTTCCATCTTTGCTCGGTGTTGTCCGACCCTCTCGGTCGACGATATGCTCGGGAAGCTCCTTTTTCCCGATGATCAACAATTCCTCCACTATTCTTTTCGACTTACTTTGTATTTCCTCCAAAACTTCAAACTAACCTATTGTCTTGGTCTTATGACAAAACGTCTTTTTATCTTATGACCTTATCTTGTGCCTGCTCGTTTTTGGATTTGCACCATTTTGGTGAATGGTAGTAAGCTCTGAAAATCCCTTCTCAAAAATAAATTGCTGAAGAAAAAGTCTTTATGAAAAAATGAAAAATGATGTCTGCAAAAGGTAAAAGGAAAAATTTTTCTGAACCAATGTTGGGAAGAATAAAAGGAAAAGAACTTATCTGAATGGTATAACCGATCCCAATGATCATGTCATGCATTTCTAGATTAATCAACCCAGTCTATTTGTATCAATCAATTTTCTGATGGCCTTGTATTGCTGGGGATAAACATGCATCCAATTCTTTGCCGAATGCGGATATTTTTCGACAATCTTATTTTGTCATCACATAGTGCCCTTCGAGGGGTTTTCACTAATGAGACTCTCTCATTTCTCTCAAACTCCCGTGGCCTTATGGTGCCTATGAAGGTTTGCATCGTAAGACTCTCTAATTTTGATTCTCTCAGCTTTCGTCGCCTTATGGTGCCCGTGAAGGTTTTCACCGATAAGACTCTCATTTTATTTTTCTTTCTCGGCTGGGGATTGGAGTGTTATCAACAAGATTCTCTCTACTGAGGATTCCCTTGGCTACCAATTCCTTCAACTCATGATTCTTGTCAGACGGGGATCAGGGTGTTATTCTTGGCTTTCCTTTGCATGACTCAGCACCTCTCAGATACTGATCGGGAGGCCTTTTTGGACATCAATATGGTTTTTTGTTTGTGGGGCTAAACAAAAGGATATAACCTTAATGGGTAGAACATTACAACTTTTGGAATCATACTTTTTCTAAAAAAAACATAAATAACATAACTTCTGCCCTAGTTTTTTTATTGCTTGGGGAATCTTTGATTTTTGTTACACTATGACCAATCCGTAAGGCGCCTACGTATCCTCTTTGAGGAGTCAGGTCGAACGTAGTTCACTGATTCCTTTATATTTCTCGTGACTTTCTTTTATTTCTTTCATGTTTTTGTTATGTGTATATATACATGTTTTGTCATTGATGACTCCAAAAGAGGGGTATGAAAGAATAATTAAGGCTCAAAGGGGGAAAGCAAGGGTTAAAATATTTGGATAGTAGAAAGATTGCCTCCGTCATTTCATTCTCCGATAAATGCCAAGTATAAACAAACAAAACAAACAAACAAACAGTTACAAACAAAGAATCATACATAATATCTCTTTACTGCATCAGAATTGATAGCAATATCGATGCACCTTCCCTCGATATCTGTCAGACATGGAGCGCCATTAGATAACACCCTAGTCACAATAAATGGCCCTTGCCAATTCGGGGTGAACTTGTCCTTTGCTTCGGCCTGATGCGGCAGGATCCTTTTCAGCACTTGCTGTCCCACTTCAAATTTCCTGGGACGTACCTTCTTGTTGTATGCTCTTGCCATTCTCTTTTGATATAATTGGCCATGACACACCGCTGACAATCTCTTTTCATCAATCAAGCTTAATTGTTCCAATCAGGCTTTGACCCATTCATCATCATCAATCTCGGCCTCAGCGACTATCCGAAGGGATGGAATTTTGACTTTTGGTGTTATTACTACTTCAGTTTTGTGTACCAACAAATAAGGAGTTGCACCTACTGAAGTACGAACAGTGGTGCAATAACTTAATAATGCAAATGGTAACTTTTGATGCAATTGCCTGGATCCCTCCACCATCTTCCTTAATATATTCTTTATATTCTTGTTGGCTGCTTCGACTGCTCCATTTGATTTAGGACGATACGGTGTGGAATTGTGGTTTGTAATCTTAAATTGTTGACATATTTCTGTTATCAAACCACTATTAAGATTAGCACAGTTACCTGTGATGATTATCTTTGGGATCCCGAATCTACAGATGATATGGGAATGCACGAAATCCACCACTGCCTTCTTGGTCACTAACTTGAATGTCTTAGCTTCAACCCATTTGGTGAAATAGTCAATGGTTTCCATAATGAACCTATGACCGTTGGAAGCTACTGACTCAATAGGTCCGATGACATCCATCCCCCGTGCAATGAATAGCCAAGATGCTGACATCGTATGTAATTCTGTTGGTGGAGAATGAATCAGATCTCCGTGTATCTGACACAGATGACATTTTTGCATGAAACTGATATAATCATGCTCCATAGTGATCCAATAATATCCCGCTCGAAGGATCTTCTTTGCCAATACATATCCACTCATATGTGGCCAACATACTCCAGCTTGTACCTATGTCCTGACTAGCGTCGATACATCTAAGCAAACCCAAATCTGATGTTCTTTTATACAAAACCCATCCACTTAAGAAAAATCCATTTGCCAATTGCCGAATGGCTCTCTTTTGGTCTCTGGTGGCATGTTCCGGGTATACACCCGTCCTGAGGTATTCCTTGACATCATAGGACCATGGCTCGCCATCCACCTCGTCCTTTATCATGTTGTAATAGGCATGCTGATCTCGAACCTGAATATGCAACGGGTCAACATTGATTTTGTCTGGGTGATGCAACATTGATGCTAAAGTAGCCAAAGCATCGACAACCTCATTATGCACTCTTGGGATGTGTCTGAATTCCACTGATCGGAACCGCTTACTTAGATCATGTACGCATTGATGATATGGTATAAGCTTTAAATCTCGCCTTTCCCATTCTCTTTGAATTTGAAGTACCAGAAGGTCCGAGTCTCCCAAGACCAAGACGTCCTGGACATCCATGTCCACAACTAACCGTAGCCCCAAAATTCATGCTTCGTACTCAGCCATATTGTTGGTGCAATAGAAGCGCAGTTGAGCTGTAACGAGATAGTAATGTCCTATTTTAGAGATAAGTACTGCTCTTATTCCAACTCCTTTTGCGTTCGCAACTCCCTCAAAGAAAAGTTTCTATCCTGGTTCCCTGGTTAATTCCAACTCGTCTATATGCATCATTTCTTCATCAGGAAAATACATCCTTAAAGGTTCGTATTCATCATCAACATGATTCTTAGCCAAGTGATCGGCTAAGGCTTGGGCTTTTATAGCCGTCCTTATCACATAGACGATGTCGAACTCCATATGTAATATTTGCCATTTTGATAACCTCCCTGTGGGCATGGGTTTCTGGAAAATATACTTCAGTGGATCCAAGCACGAAATGAGATAAGTGGTGTAGGAAGACAGATAATGTTTCAGCTTCTGTGCTACCCAAATTAGAGCACAACACGTCTTCTCAAGATGAGTGTACTTAAACTCATAAACGGTGAACTTCTTGCTGAGATAATAAATGGCCTATTCCTTCCTACTGGTGATGTCATATTGCCCCAATACACAACCAAACGAGTTTTCCAAGACCGTTAGATAGAGAATCAGAAGCTTCCAGGTTCAGGTGGAACTAACACAGGTGGGTTTGACAAATACCCTTTTATCCTATCAAACGCCTCTTGACATTCTTCCGTCCATTTGACTGCAGCATCCTTTCTCAACAGCCTGAAAATAGGTTCACATGTTGAGCAATAAACCGGCTGATGTAGTTCAACCTTACCAGAAGACTCATTACTTCGGTATTGTTTTTCGGTGCCGACATTTCTTGGATGGATTTGATCTTTGATGGGTCCAACTCAATGCCTCACCGACTGACTATGAATCCCAATATTTTTCCTGACGGGACACCGAATGCGCACTTGGCAGGGTTATGCTTGAGGTTGTATCTACGGAATCTATGGAAAAACTTCCTCAAATTCTCGATGTGGTTGGCCTGATGTTTTGACTTTATGATCACGTCATCGACGTACACTTCGATTTCTTTATGTATCATATCATGAAAAACAGCGGTCATTGCCCTCATGTAAGTTGCCCAAGTGTTCTTTAAACCAAACGGAATCACCCCGTAGCAATAGGTTCCACACGGCGTGATAAAAGCCGTCTTCTCTACATTTTCCTCATCCATTAGAATACCCAGCATAGCAATCTACGAAAGATCCAATCTCTCGCTTGGCACAGTTGTCAATTAAGATGTAGATGTTGGGTAGTGGGAAGTTATCCTTTGGTATTGCTTTGTTGAGATTGTGATAGTCAACGCATACTCTAATCTTTCCGTCCTTCTTTGGCACCAACACAACGTTAGCCAACCATTCTGGATATCTAGTGACCCGTATAACCTTTGCGTCCAATTTCTTGGTTATTTCTTCCTTAATCTTTACACTCATATTTGTTTTGAATTTTCTTAATTTTTATTTGATGGGAGGAAATGCTGAATCAGTGGGTAATTTATGAACCACTAAATCAATGCTAAGACCTGGCATGTCATCGTACGACCATGCAAAAACATCTTTAAATTCAACAAGTGTTTTGATTAATTCTTCCCCGAGGTTTGGTTCAAGATGGACACTTATTTTTGTTTCTCTAATGTCATCTACGTCTTCTAGATTGATAGCTTCTGTATCACTTAGATTGGGTTTGGGCTTTTTTTCGAAATGACTCAGCTCTTTGCCGATTTCTTCTAAGGCTTCATCTTCATCGTATTCAGATTCACTCTCATCATTTCTTATTTATTGTGTTATTCTTTCCGAACCAAATTGATTTTCTAGATTGGGTTAATGATTCCTTATGCATGCTATATCATTAAGATCAGTGGAAAGAAAGCTGTTCAGAAAAGTAAAAGGAATAATAAAACAAAATCAGAAATAATGGGAAAAAAATTTCATTTATTGAAAAAGTACAAGATACCAGGGTTTGCACACTTAAAAAAAACAAACTTGAAAGAAAAATAAACTGGACTACAACCTTGAAATAATCCTAAACAAACTTGAAGGAAAATCAAAGCAAACTACCAAGACTCATTTCAGGTGGGAAGATGAGTAGCCTTCCAATTATCCAGTTTTGTTTTTTGGCCCTACAAATTGTATTTCAGTGTGACTAGGCCCTTCTCCATCTTTTACCATGTTCACATTTGTGAACAGATTCTCGGAGCTTCTCATAAATTCCTCATCCAGTTTGACCATAGGACCGAAAATCCTTGTTGCTGGACGTCTTCTGGCTCCGGACTTAACAAAAGATCTGGAGAGGCACGGGACTGGCTTTGGAAGTACCCATGTCTTCTGCTTAATCCTTTTAGCTCGTCGAATGTCTTCCACTATAGGTTCAAATCCCAAACCGAAAGTAACCACATTTTCCAGCAAGGACATTGGCTGTACGATACCTTGCAGAGATGTGCCCAAACCCTTACCAGGCACAAACCTGTTTCCTAATATTTCGCAGACTACCATGACATATGCGGAGGTTATCTTGGTATTAGGAGTTTATTCTCCCCCCGGAACTTTCTTGGCTGATACCGAGTCACAAATTTGGTATACCCATGACCCGACACCATCCTCTACTTCAATAAAAGGGCACAATGGTGCCATGCCGAGAATGCAGATTATTTTCTCCACGAACCACAATCTCTTGCCGATCCCACTCAAACTTGACCAATTGGTGCAGGGTAGATGGAACTGCCTTTGCAGCATGAATCGAGGGTCGTCATATCAAAAGGTTGTATGAGATTACCATATCTAACACTTGGAATTCCATGGTGAATTCCACAGGCCTGATTGTCAGCTCCAACACTATGTTCCCGACCGATGCTTTACCTCCTCCGTCGAAACCTCAAAAAAAATGTTGTTCTTGGGTACCCAATTGATATCTACTTTTAGTTTGTTCAATGTGGAAAGCAGACAGATGTTTGCATTGGATCCGTTGTCAACCAAGACCCAGGTAACCACATACGCATTTCACCGTAAGATAAAGGGCTTTATTATGCTGGGTACCTTCTTCAGGTAGCTCGTCATCAGTAAAGGTAACCCTGTTTACCTCGAATATCCTATTGGTGATCTTCTGCAGGTGACTGACGGAGATCTTATCAGGTACATGGGCCTCATTCAGGATTTTCATCAAGGCTTGCCGATGTTCGTCAGAATGGTTCAGTAATGACAGTAAAGAGATTTGAGCCGGAGTTTTCTTGAGTAGCTCTAGGATGGAATAATCATGCAGCTTCATCTTCTTTAAAAAATCTTCTGCTTCTTCGTTAGTTATAGGTTTCTTTACTGCTGCTGGGCCGGCCTTTCTTAATTCTGCAGGAATGAAACATCTCCCTGAGCGTGTTAACCCCTATGCTTCATAAACTTCCTCCTTGACCTCTTTTCCCTTATAGATCACTGTTACCTGGTCATAGTTCAATGGGATAGCTTTGTTTTCAACTATTGGTAACTGAATTGTAGGCTTGATGATGATAGGATCTATGCGAGCACCTTCTATAATCAACATAGGTTTGTTTGTTGCTCCCGCTACAAGTACCTTTACCTCTCCTAGTTTCACCAATATTTTTCTTGTGGACTCCTTCATCACCGCTGGTTTATTATGCGCCCCCTTCTCATTGATGAGCGACTTGTCATCAATTGGCCCCTTTGCCGTCCTTCTTCCACTTAACCTGACCATCATTACAGTTTTAGAGGATTTTTCATACCCCTCTTCTTCTTGTACCAACTCGATCATATTGGTCTCGTGATGGGCTGAGAGTGGATTTTGGTTGATATTATGGTCTGTCGGGGTCTGCACCTCAATTCGACGAGTGTTGATAAGCTCCTGGATATCTGTTTTTAATTCCAGCATTTCTCTGTATCATGCCCATGGTATCCTGAACAATATTCACAACTCACTGTATGATCAAGATTCCTTGGAGGGGGGTTCAGAAACTTGGCCTCGATTGGATTCAACAATCCCACCCGGTTCAACCGATGAAACAAACTGGTGTAAGACTCTCCCAAGGGAGTGAAAGTCTTTTGCTTTTGTATTCTGTCATTTCTGAAAGCTTGGTTTGGACGGAATCCTGTACCGGTGGGGTTTCTGTATGCTCTTGGCGGTGGGTAGTTATTTTGTCGGGTCGATGCATGCCATGGGGCCTGGATGAGAGGTTGAGCATACGTTTGGGCATGGTGGATGGAGAAGCGAGGATCAGGTGTTGGGTAATAATGTTGTGGGTGGCTATATGGAGTATGCAAGTAATTTTGTTGGTGGGGTTGGGGTTGATTATAATGGGGTGCAAGGCCTCTAGATACCAAGCCCTGGACTCAACTGCTGTGACATCTTCTTTCCTTTTCTTCCCGAGCACTCCTCCACTACCGCTCTGGATGGCTTGAGTGGTTTCTTTCAATGTTGAATAACTCATGGTTTTGTTAGATTTCAAGCCTTCTTAAATCATGGCTCCCATCTTTATCACTTTATTGAATGATTACCCACGGAAGTCACTAGGTGACCGAAGTAGGTTGGTTCCTATGTTTGCGAGAAATAATCTACCATTTCGTTTTCCCTAATCGGAGGAACCACTCTTGCTGCTTGTTCCCTCCAATGGAACCCAAATTCTCTGAAGCTCTTCGTGGGCTTCTTTTCTAGCTTCAACAGTGATAAGCGATCAGGGACTATTTCGAGGTTATACATGAAATGGCCAATGAATGCCTGCGCTAGGTCATCCCATGTGAACCACCTGCTGGGATCTTGCTTGGTGTACCATTCTAGTGCAGACCCTCCCAGGCTCTAACCGAAATAAGCTATAAATAATTTATCTCTCCCTCCCGCTCCTCTCATTTTACTACAAAAACCTCGGAGGTGAGCCACCGGGTCACCATGTCCTTCGTACAAATCAAATTTGGGCATTTTGAACCTTGCGGGTAGCTGAACGTCTGGAAAAGGGCACAAATATTTGTAGGCAACACTAACTTGGTTGCCTAAACCATGCATATTCCTGAAGGATTGCTCCAGGCTCTTGACTTTCTGAATGACTTCCTCATGTTCTGGATTCCTGAGTTGCCTTTCCGATTCTGATGGGTTGTCATAGTGAGGTATGTAGGAGTGTGGTTTAGGAGCCTTAAAGGTGGGATCAGGAGAAAAGCAATGATTGTCGTGAATCTGAAACAGTGGCTCACAGGATGATTTTTGTAACATGGCGGGTAGAGGCGCCATAATAATAGGGGTAATTGGTGGGAGAGGATTTTTTTTGGGTGGTGGAGTTTGGGAAGTGTAAGGGGTTTCCCCTTGATAATATTGGTAAACTGGGGCACTTGCCGATGGATCAACGGGTGGACGTTCCGGAGCCTGTGCTGGTGCGAGAGCCGAAGTAATGGGATGGCTTGGTGATGGTTGTCCCCTAGCCCAGGCTAGGTGCATATCTGCTATCTGTTGTCTCAACTTATCCATTTCCTCCTTCATTATCTACTTCTCTGACTTCTCTTCTTCAATGCTTTTACCCGAACTAGACATGCTTTTAGGGATTGGACCTTTTGATTTGGTCTGGTAATGGTAATTGGCCAGTACGCTTTACAAGTTGACTGCTAGAAAAAAAATCTGTGGAAAGGCAACAAACTTGTTAGTTTTTAGAGTTTAACAGATATGTTATTGCATGTTGGGATGCAATGCACCTAGGCAGTTTAACCATTTCTATTATACCTTTGATTTCTTATTGCATGCGTCATTCCAGCTTCTTATTTTTATGCCTCTTTCGAGTGCTTTTCAAACCTCCCTTTACTTGTTGTTATTCCCCTTTCTTTTCTTTTTAGTGGTGGTCGAATCTTATGTGGATTGCCTACGTATCATGTCTCCGCATGAATCAGACCGAGCGTAGTTTTGGTTCATTATTTCCATGTTTCGATTTACAAAAAATGTTTTTCATTGATTTTCAACATAATTTTCTTTAGGTACAAGAATCGAAAAGAGAAAGTGCATAAGGATAAACAAAACCATGCCTAACTCAAACACATTTTTAGGATAGAAAGGAAAAACAACATTACTCAAAACATCGAAAAGACTCAAAATAACGAAAGCATGCTGAAAATGACCGATAACTAGAAAATGCCTTCAATCTCTGTAGTAGAATCCATTGTCATTACTGTAATCAAGGCTCTTGTCCCTGTGGCTGACCCCCAAGATTGTGGTATATTCTCTCCAGATCTGCAGATATATGACTGGCAACACTCAATGATACTTCTGCAAACCGTTCGGGCGTCATTCCCTGGAAACTCTTGCATGTTCTTGCAGTGTAGGTGGCTACCTCGAGGATCTTCCCTTCAATGTATTCCTGGGCCATACATATCTCTTGATTTTGCTGACCAAGGGACTCAGCGAGATCCAGCGCATCACGCTCGCGGTCCAAGGACATATCTTTCGGGCGCTGAATTTCTAGTGACTCCTCCTCCATCCGATTGATCATACTCTGGTGGTGATGTCTTTCTTCTTCAAACTCCGCGATCTGTCTCTTCTTGCTCGAATCAACTCATTCTAACTGATCCCTCAAACCCTCGATTAGTGGAGCGTAACTCATGCGCTCATGATCACGGACTACCCTGAACTGTGCTTCTCTTTCTTCTTGTTGCTGAGCGGTTGTGACTGTGTTTTTCTTTTGAATTTGGGTTTTGAATGATCATCTGTCTCGTGCCCACTAAGCTTTCTCCTCCTCAAAAACGTCATATAACAGATCTCTATCTATTTTATTGACGCCGAGCTCCTCTTGTAATGCTCCGATATCAGATTCATAAACTTTTCTCATCTCTTCCTTAGCTAGCCCAACTCTGTTTTAAATCTCCGCTTCCCACTCTGCAGTTCTCTTTAAGACTATCCCGGGTCTATCTGCAAGAGCCTTTTGATAATAGAACCACTCAAGATAAGAAGGATTCATCTCGCCCCTTTCTCGATCGGCCACCATGGTGCTACACTCGAGTATCTTAATGCCATTCCAAACACGTTGGGCATAATTTTCACGAATGGGATCCTCCGATGTTGCTTCCCAAATGAAATTTTCCATAATCTCTATCGGGGGTACTATTTGTTGTGACCTAACTGACGTAGAACTCTCATAGGGACATATGGCTGATATCCTAGAAGCCCCATCAAGATCAGAAATGGGTGGAAAGATGATTTATAGATGACATATTCTGCGGTGAACCACGAATAATTCCATGTGATCTGGTCATCTGTTAAGAAGTGAAGATGCTCCTTCCAATCATTCACACTTCTTTGGAATATATGGATTTTCAACTCACTCTTCAGTCTAGCATTATATTGGCGAACATGATTGCCCCAACAAGTATGACGGTCTACTTGATAAGGACGTCGGAAAATATGATCCATGAACCATATTTGGAGTAGGAGATTGCACCCTTCAAAGAAACCTTTTCCTTCCCAGCACTCAGTCAGGGTACGGAAGATATCCGCTAGCACCATTGGAAGAATGGAGGAATCATTTCTTTTCATCATGTCTGTGACTATCCCGGATAACCGAATGTTGATCTTCCCATCATCTCTTGGGAAGACCATGCACCCCAAGAAAGCTACAATGAACTCTTTCCATCCATGACCTCGCCATGTGTGTTGGTTTTGCTTGTTAATTAGCTTTTTACCATATTTTGAGAACCCTCCTTCATGCCCGTACCTGTCATACAAGAAATCTAGACGGACCTGCCCTTGCGCCGCATGTGCTATCTCGGTGTGGCTGATCCACATCTGCTCAAGAAACTTAGTACCAGTAATGTCCCTAGGAGCCAAAAGTCTCTTTGTTCGATTTTTACGCCCCAGATTGGTATATTCAACGAATTCCTCCAAGGTAGGAGTCATTTCAAACCCGTGAGACGAAACACATTATTCTTCGGGTCCCAAAATGAACCAAAGCTTCAATGAGTTCTCGTTTGGGCTCAATCTCCATAATGTTTACCAAGTTTTTCAAATGATCTTTGATCTTTCCTTGCTCAAACCCATCCATGTTATTCCACCACCGCCCCAATAACTTGGGCACTTTGTCGACAATTTTAAACGGTGAGTACTCTTAATCTCTCAGCCTCTTGACAGGTCTCCTACTAATTGAATCCATATTGCACCTATATGAATGAGGTCGGGTTCAAATGTTAGCTTGAGGAAATGACATCAAATAGACTTTTTGGATGAAATAACGGACAAACTTTATATGATAAAAAGGGCTAGACCGGAAAGAATAACTCAGGCATCTTACCTAGGACCAATTTTGACGAAAAAACGTGACGAAATGTTTTATGCACATGCGGAATTTTATGCTCTCTTTTGAATATGTGGGCTAAACCCGATGAAGGTTGTCTACGTATCAAGCCACCGTAGTTCGGGCAAGGAAAATGAACAAGACTTGAAAACTTTTTCTTTTGCATTTCCTATATTTTTCAAATAAATTAAACCAAAAATACACTTTTATTTTTTCTTCGTTTTCTCAAAGTTTAAGCAGAGTTTTGACGCTATTCGGGAAACAAAACAAACTTACTTTTGAAAACATTCTTCGGTGGAAAGTAAAACCAACTATATTTTTATTGACAAATAAATGAACATTTTTCTGAAATTGTTTTTTGAAAACTATATTTTTAGCGGAAAATAAAACAAACTACATTGGTTTGTTTTCCTAAAAATGTGTAGTTATCTCTCTCAATTATTTTTCTATTCCTCTCTTTTTCTTTTCATTTTCCTTGATATTTAAAAGCCGGTCCGCATGCAAGTCTGAAGCAAATTAATGCGTAAAACAACAGGATGCAGCATGATGGTCTTTTCATTTCCAGTTGCCTGTCCTAGACGGACCCAACCCCTATGCTGAGTCCCCTAAGTTGGATGCAACAGGATGCAAACAAGCGTTCCTACTGGGGATCCAGCATGAGGTTTTGTTATACTAGGTTAAAACCTTATATGTTTGTGAGGCGTATCTAGACTGACCATAAACGAGCGAACAACTTGAGTTGGGAAGGGGTAGCGTACCGGGAGCAATGCTTTTCCAGCTTAACTACTGGACCCTTCCCGTTCTTAAATATGGGTGACTGATAATCCTTCACCGGTAGCCCAGGTTCACCGGTTTTATCTCAACAAAGAATGGGGCGCGTATCCGCGATTCCCGAGGTCATATTCAGAAGACTCAGAGGGGTGAGTGAGAAGACAGTTTATATACACAGTTCAAGAATTATCAAAACGGGAAAAAAACAACATTTAGCATATTTAAGACAGCATATGATAAAGATCAGATAATAAATAAGCTAAATACAGCAATTATTCTAAGCTCGAATTCTTAAACCTTGAACCAAAGTTCTGGGTTACTTTATCCCCAGCAGAGTCGCCGGAGCTGTCACTCCTTCTTTTGGCGCTACTACACCCCATGAAGGGCATAATAAAGGGAGTTTTTTCCAATTAAAGGACAATCGGAACGAGATTTATTTAATTAATTCAGAGTCGCCACTTGGGAGATTAATGGTGTCCCATGTCACCGGTTGAATCCCGAATCGAGGAAAAGTTTGACTCTATTTAACAGTCTGCGTACCAGAAGTCCGGATAAGGAATTATGTTAACCCAGAAGAAGGTGTTAGGCATTCCCGAGTTCCATGGTTCTAGTACGGTTGCTCAACTGCCATATTTGGCTTAATTATCTGATTTTGTCACGTTCTTTAACTCATGTGCAAATTTTTACTCTTCACCTCTTTTATTATTATTATTATTATCTTATAGGAATTGCAACGCCGTGTAAATGTATTTCAGATCGCAGCGTACTAGTACGCCTGTGGCCGTTAATACATTTCGACTTCGTTGAGATTCGGATTTGGGTCACATAAATGTGCACCCATATTTGAAAAAGTAATAATATTAAAAATGTACCTGAAATGACAAGCACATTATTATTTTTGGGGAAGGCCGTCAAATTCGCTAAATGGTTCATCCCGAAATCTAAGTATTTTAATATATACATTTATTTAGGGCCCCGCAATTTTTGAGTTTTATTTAGCGAGGCTCGACTCATAATTTATTTAAAGGTTCATCCTAAAGTAAACTATTATGTCTTACATTATTTATCTCTAAAAAAAGGAAAGCCTAATCGATTAACATGCTTTAAAAGACCATAACTTATTAGTTATTAGGTTAAAACAAACACAAACGGAAAATTGTACTAGAACTTGTACCAAGGGAGATTGTTTTGATTCTTGTTCTACCAGTGAATATTACTAAAGTGGAGATTATAAATATAACATGAGGTTAACAACTATATTACCAAGACAAACTAACTATTCTCGAACTAGTTTATACTAACATTTTTAGATGAATTGGACTATTAGAAATAACCATATGTAATACAAAGCTGTTTTGTTTTCTTTTTTTTTGAACTCTTTTACAACTATTGAAAATACATGAATATTTGAGAATTGACATTAAGCTAACATTGTTCAAAACAACTATTTCAGTAGCCTTGAACCTATACGATAATACCTTCAATTTTTAGAACAAAGAATTGAATGAGGAATTCTACAGGAATAAAGCCTAGTCAATACTTCATTTCATCTCAAACCAAGAGTGTACAAATGTGTACCTGGAAAGAATGCAGTGAGGAAGAAGAAAAGAGGAAGGTCAGCAACAAATAGTAACACAACAATACAACAGCAGTAGACCAGACTTAAACCAATCAGCAAGAACAATTTCCTCCAGAATACATTTTCAACGATCAGCTCAGAATCAATTTAAAACCAAACAACAGTAACCAACAACCACTAGATTCAAATGAAGTTGAACTTGAACAAGAGATGGACCAGCAATTATCAGAATCACCTAACACACTCAAATTGAATCTAAAGGACCTAATGGAACAGTAAGACACAATGTATTCTGTATTTTGAGTCTCAAAGCTGATCTTAAACTGATGAAACTCTCAAGAGATCCTTTCAAAAAGACTGATCCTCCTATATCTTCTATTCTGAAAATCCTTTCTTTTATAACCACCCTAAAAACCCTTACAGCCTGTTTTAGCTTTGTTTTAAAACTGACCAACCCATCTTATTCCCTTTGTTTCTTCCATTTCAGTTTATCTAAGTATGTAACTCCTAATTTTAAATTTCTTGGAGTTCAGAAACTAGTGAGTGTCCTGCTGTACAGTAGGTTCCACTACCATTTACATGTGTATTTCGAGTCTTTAATATTAAACTACCCTAATTTCTGACTTTCCCTTACTTAGTGTCCAATCTGTTATTGAAAAACTAATGGTTATGGACATTAGTGTTTTATTAAATTCCCTATATCACTCTTGCCTTGATACTTAAATTATTGAATTAGCTTTAAGGGTATGGCAGTTCATTACTGACAGAATACTTTAGCTAGACCAATCTTCGGGCTTTCAAAATGCCAACCTAAATTTGTAACCCGACTGGACTACAACTATAACCAATTTACTTTCCTAACTTTAGTTATAAACAATCTAGACTCTAATTCAAGCAATGGTTCAGTATTAAAACATTATTTCCATATTATTCCAACAAACAAACTTATACAACTAGTGGACAATATTCGTTTAATCAATTACAACACATATAATTGATAACAAATAATCGACATACAAAATAGTGATTCACAGTTTTCAGCCAAAATAGGGGGAGTACGAAACTAATTATTCGACGATACTAATCAAAGCGAATATGTATTCTATGGAAAAGACATTTGACAAACAAACAGAAGCAATAAATTGACCAAATAAAAGGTCTTTGAGAGAAGAACAGAAAAATTAGCAGAAATAAAAAAGATAAAAATACAAGCAAATAAATAAAGATAGAAGAAAGAAAGAAGAAATACCTTGAGATGAAAAATCAGAAATCAAAATGGACTCGCACTTGAACTTTTGGGGCCAAACGGACCTTAATCGATGTATTCTCAGTTGAGAACACCTAGATTAAAGTCTATTGGTCCTCAACCTTCTATCGAATTTAGCCGGAAAACCAAGTTTCAGATTTCTAGGGTTCATACGGGTGTTTTGGGATTTGTGTTTTTTGGCTGGATTCGAATCATACCAGTATTGGTTTGGTGACGAAAGAAGGCTGGGGAAATGTTTGGAGTGAGTGTGGAGTCGAGTGGAGGCGGCACCGCCACCAGAAAGTAGTGGCGGCCGCTAGGGTTCTTGACAAAAAATTAAGATTCGGGGAGAGGGGATAACATTCGACGGAGGGTAGTTGAAGATCTCAGACGGTGTTAAGTTGGAGTTGTTTGGGCAAGTTAGGGTTCCGGTGAATTTTTGATTTTAAATTTGAAATGACCGGCGGGGATTCGAGATTAACTGATAAGGGGATTAGGACGGGGAAGTAAAGGGGAGTTGATGGTGTAAAGGCGGGGGTCATTGGCCTAACAGAACCGCCGTGAGGCGATTTCCGGTAGGCGGAGCACGGTGGTAGACGATGGGGTCTGTTCACCTCTAAGAGAGATAATGAAGACGAGGACTGGCTTGGGGGGGGGGCACGGGGTGGTATGTTTAAGAATATATACTTAAATGGGGATTAGATCTTAGATGTTCGATCAAGGGGGATCGACGGCTAGGATTAATTAGCTAGAGAAAAACGGCGTCGTTTGGGTGCAGGAACGAGTGAGACCGGTTTAGGGAATGGTTCGGGATAGGCTAGTGGATATGAAGGAGGTATTTTGCATTGTTGGATCATAATCGAACGGTCGACCGTGATTGATTGACATTTAAACGACGTAGTATTCTCACCATACTACGTCGTTTTGAATGTCTCTGAGACTGAAGGCTTGGACCGGATTTGGACATGTTTATTTTGGGCCTCGACTGGGTATGTTTGCTTGGGCTTGCTGTTTTGGCCTGGTCCGATAATGCTAACAATCCTAATTTTTTTTTTCCAAAATTAATACTAACAATCCTATATTAAAATAGGAACCCAAATAAATTTTATAAAAAATATTAGTCAACTTTAAGTACCCCCTATCACAAGTAATTAAATACTAAAAAACAAAATCATAGACTTTTGACATTAAGCATTTAAAATGCATAGTAAGTTATTTTTATGATTTCCCACATTTTTTTTTGTAAAATAATTAATTTATTACACAACTCCAAAATAATAAAATTAAATCCTAATGAAAATGCAACCTATTTTTTGTATTTTTCCATTAATTTAGAGTAAATAAACGTGCACACACAAACGTAAACAACAACTGAAAATACCACGAAAATTCACAAAATTGCACACCATAAAACAAATAATTTTTGTTTTGATTTTGTGGGAGTAATTTATATATAGGAAAAAAATCATGTGCTCACACCCTTAATGAAAAACATCCAAGAAATTCCTTTTTGTCCTAAAGTAACCTTAACAACATCAATTGGGACTAACAATTGCCTCAATGCAAATGCATCATCAACACACTTAAAACTTTGAAAACTCGTGGATCAAGTGTGACACAAGAGCCTCAAGAGTTGACACATTTCATCAAGGAACCTTTCTTAAGTACTTTGGTTACTGTGGAACCCAAACTCACACATCCTCGACTCTCTCTAAGTGAACCTCACCATTTAGAGTATTTGCACACAAATTGAGGTGAAAGGATTTTTCGCTCATCTCTCACAAAGAATAGACCCTAAGTCTGACTCTAAGTATCATATGCTTGCCCTTCATGTAAGTATCCACTAATGAAGGCTTTCCTCAACTCAAGATCATATGGGGCTTTTGAGGAGTCACTGTGAAGGCATTTGGGTAAGGGTAGGATGTGCTTTCGTTCACATGGGTTTAATCTTCCCTTAAGCACTTCTTTTGATTCGTTTTGGCATACTTTCTTGACTCATTTGAGTATTTATCCTTTCAAGGGGTTAGAGGGACACCATTTCACTCTTTCTTTTGCAATTTAAAACCTTTTTCTTTTTTGTTCACTTTTTCGCATCTTTTTCACTTTTTTGTTGACTTTGGATCCCCTTTTTGGGTTTTATTCACATTTGTTTTTCTTTTGCCTTTGTCTTTTTCATTGCCTTCCTTTTTCTTTTTTACTTTTATACCTTTTTACCACATTGGTGCCTTTCTTGCCTCTCCCCCGAACTTAGATATTTGCCATTACTTAAGGGAAGATTTGGGTGCCAAGAGAGGGCGTCATTAAAACGGGTATAGGCTTGTAACTTTTGGTTCATGAAAGAAGAAGGTTTAAGGCTCAAAATGGGTGAAGTAGGGATCATTATATTGGTAGGTCATGAAAAGCATCAAGATAGTATTTTTGGATCAAGGAGAGCCTACAATAACTTCTCAAGTCAAGTTCCACCTATGATTACGCCTCAACAAACATTCAGGGAAAGTTCTAGACCATTGGCACGGTACTTGGGCTCACAAATCAAGTTCTTACCACAGATACACTCAAGGATTTCCAAAGATGGAGTCGAGGGCCCACAACAACCTCGAATACAATTCAAGCGCACAATGGTTCAACATGACCATATGATGATTGTTTGGTCAACATAAGAGTCTCAAGGTCATGACTTTCACCATCCTAAACACAACTTAATGTCTTTGACCATAAGATCAAAGGCAAATGTGCTAGGACCAAGTGAAGCTTTACTTGAGGTACCCTTAACTACCCAAAAACTGACTCAACCTTTAAGAAAGTCATCACGCTATCTATCATTGGGAAGAGCCACCCGGTTCACACATGTCATGACCCCAAACCCGGTCGTGATGGCGCCCATCACACTGCTAGGCCAGCCCCACCAATTTGCAATCTTCACGGAGCTATGAGCTCGCCTTATCCCATTTAAGCATAACAATTTATAAGTCAACAGTAATGAAAATATCAAACCAGGGAAGCAAGTCCCAAACAGTACAACTCCCCAAAGACCGAGGGGTCAAGAGTCATGAGCCTCTACAGACAGCATAAGTGTAATAGTATTTTTACATGATACCAAGTGCGGAAAGAAATAGAAAATACGTAATCAAAAGACAGTAGGAAGGAATATCGGGTCCTGCGGACTCTGCAGCTACCTCGATTATCCACAGAAATCGCCTCGAACAGCTACCGGATCAGGACTGCTGAGAGGTACCTGGATTTGCACACAAGGTGAAGGGAGTAAAATGAGTAGTGCCAGACTCAGTGGTAATAAACAGGGGTAAGACAATGTAGATAACAAATTCACAATAAAGCACTATGTAAAGCTGTAACCAATACCCTGTAACAGTTCAATATCAACAATAAAGTGTAACAACTAGGAGATGTAGCTAAATGCAATGCAATGCATGAAATGACCGCTACGGCGCGTAGCCCTGTCCAATTTGGGTGCCCGTGCTCACTGTGGGGGTTCAGACTCCCGAGGGGCTCCTACAGCCCAAGCACAATATCATAAATATACACTGCGGCGCACAGCCCGATCCACTACGAGTCAGCTAATATGCAAATGCAGCCTCGCAGGCTCAAAAGTAGTTTTGAAAACTCTTTTATCATTTTTCAATTTAAAACAGTAAATGTCAAGTTCCATAGATTGGAAATATCATGATAACAGTAATAGCTACGGACTGGTAGTAAACATAGCATGTCAATATCACAGGACAATGATAACGATCCTCGCAGGATCCCAATAACTGGCTCACAGCCCATAAGTGTACTCAACCATCCGAGAAGGAGGTTCAACGGCTCAAGAATAGCCAATATCATAATATAGTATCAACAGGTCGGACAAAGCCATAGTCCCCAAATCACAACCGACCTCACACTCACAAGATAGTACTTGTCTCGCCGCTATACAGCGTCACAAAGTGGTATACCGGGGTTTCGAACCCGCTGGTCATCACCCACATCTTTTACTCACCTCAATACGGCTCGACGACTAGTCCGCGATGCCCTTGCCATGAGAATCAAGCTTCGCACGCGTAGAATCTGATCAAATATAGTAGAAACGCATCAAATTAGGCCAATGGGATGACACCCAGTCAAAACAACTCAATTTACACCAAAATTCACAAAGTTGCCAAAACCCGACTTTCGGTACGCTTCTCAAAAAATTACGAAAGTCACATATTCGGAACCCCCGTCTCAATACGAGTCTAAGCACATAAAATTTACCAAATTCGGACTCCATTTGCCCATTCAAGTCCTTGATTTTATATATTTCAAGCCTAGGGCTAAAACCCCCATAAAACACCCCAAATTCCTCGAATTTCATGAGATAATTACATAATTTATCAATACAAAACCATAATTTGATTCCATAGTTGATTACTTGATGAATTCCCTTGAATTTCCCTTCAAAATCGCCCAAATCGCCTATTAAGCCGAGCCCCAAATGTTTTGAAATGTTTTTGAAATTTCTAACTTCTGATATAATTAACCTTATGCGATTTCCTCTTCTATAGACAAATTTCCGCCTCTACGGTACCGCTTCTGCGAACCCAGGCCTAACTGGCCATTTCTGCTCCTACGAGCCGCAGACCGCTTCTGCGTGTCCGCTCATGCGGAACAAGGTCCGCTCCTACTGGACTTCCCACTTCTGCACACAAGAGTCCGCTTCTGCAGAATCGCTTAAGCGTCCACACTTCCACTTCTGCGGATCCTTCACCCCTCGACCCAATTCCGCTTCTGCGACTTTTCTTTCGCACCGACGATGCCGCCCCTGCGGACAAAGCTCCGCTTCAGCGAAGACGGTCGCTTCTGCACCCCCTCGTCCGCTCCTGTGGACTCGCTCCTGCGCTCCCATTTCCGCAGGAGCAAAAACAACAGAACCAGCAAACAAAAACCTACAATTTTCCATGTTTTCTCCCGTTTAACCACCCGAAATCACCCCGAGGCCCCTGAGACCTCATCCAAGCACACCGACACATCCTAGTACCTTATTCGAACTTGTTCCAATCCTCAAAACACGTCTAACAACACCAAAACCCACAATTCACATTGAATTCAAGCCTAAATTCCTTAAAACTTTCCGAATTACACATTCGACCAAGAAACCGACCAAACGACGTCCGAATGACCTGAAAATTTGCGGACGTATCCAAAATCACATGATGGAGCTACAGAAATTGTCGGAATTCTATTCCGACCCCCAGATCAAAATCTCATCTACCGTTCGGATTTCGCCAAAATTCAACCTTAGCCAATTCAAGCCTATTTCTACACCGGACCTCCAAATTCAATTCCGATTGCTCCCCTAAGTGACAAATCACCTCCCGGAACTAACCGAATCATCAGAATCCGATTCCGAGCCCTCTAACTAAATATTCAACTCCAGGTTGACTTTCCATATTCAAGTTTCCTTCAAAGAGGCTATATGCCTCATTTTCAATCCAATTCATTCCTAACTCACCCGAAAGACTCCAACACTGATATAAAAATATAAAACACATAAATGAAAGGTAACGGGGTGGTTATTCCCGTGACGACGGGCCGGGTCGTCACATTCTCCCCCTCTTAAGCAAACGCTCGTCCTCGAGTGGGTCAAGAAACATACCTGAAGTCTCAAACAAGTGAGGATATCTGCTCCGCATCTCCCACTCGATCTCCCAAGTGGCCTCCTCTACGGGTCGACCTATCCACTCAACCTTAACTGATGCAATGTCCTTGGACCTCAATCTTCTCACCTGATGACCCAATATAGCGATAGGCTCCACGTCATAGGTCAAGTCATCATCAAGCTACATAGTGCTAAAGTCCAATACATGCGATGGGTCGCCAACATACTTCCAGAGCATAGACACGTGAAACACTGGATGAACTCCTGATAAACTGGGTGGCAAGACAAGCATATACGCCACCTCTCCAATCCTCCTGAGGATCTCAAAAGGGCCAATAAATCTCGGACTGATCTTTCCTTTCTTCCCAAATCTCATGACGCCTTTCATCGGCGAAACCTTAAGTAAGACTTTCTCACCCACAGAATAAGACACATCTCGAACCTTCCGGTCCGCATAACTCTTCTGGCGCGACTGAGCTGTGCGAAGTCTCTCCTGAATAACCTTCACCCTATCCAAAGCATCCTGGACTAACTCTGTCCCCAATAACCTTGCCTCGCCGGGCTCAAACCAACCAACTGGAAATCTACACCGTCTCCCATATAAAACCTCATACGGCGCCATCTGAATACTGGATTGATAGCTGTTGTTATAAGCAAACTCTGCGAGAGGCAAGTAATCAACCCACGAACCACCAAAGTCAATAACACAAGCTCTCAACATGTCCTCCAAAATCTGAATAGTACGCTTGGACTGTCCGGCCGTCTGAGGATAGAATGCAGTACTCAACTCAACCTGGGAGCCCAACTCCCGTTGAAATGTCCTCCAAAACTGTGAAGTAAACTGAGTACCTCTGTCTAATATAATAGAAACTGGGACTCCATGCAATATAACGATCTCCCGAATGAATATCTCAGCTAATCGCTCCAAGGAGTACGTAGTACACACATGAATAAAGTGAGCTGACTTGGTCAGCCTATCCACAATCATCAAAACAGAATCAGACTTCCTCGCTGTCCGAGGGAGTCCAGTAACAAAGTCTATAGTGATCCTCTCCCACTTCCACTCAAGAATATCAATGCGCTGAAATACACCCCCGGGCCTCTGATGCTCATACTTAACCTGCTGACAGTTGAGGCACCGTGCTACATGTATGACAATGTCCATCTTCATCTTTCTCCACCAATAGTGTTGTTTCAAGTCTTGATACATCTTCGCGGCTCCTGGACGGATAGAATATCGCGAACTATGGGCCTGCTCCAGAATCAACTCACGAAAGCCATCAACATTGGGCACACATATCTGACCCTTCATCCTCAATACGCCGTCACTATCAATGGTGACATCTCTAGCATCATCATGCTGAACTCTGTCCCTAAGGACAACCAAGTGTGGATCATCATACTGGCGCTCACGAATACGATCATATAGAGAAGACCGGGATACAACACAAGCCAACACCTTGCTGGGCTCTGACATTTCTAACCTCACTAGTCGATTGTCTAGCACCTGAACATCATAAGCAAATGATCTCTCCTCAACTGGAATATATGCCAAGCTCCCCATACTGACCGCCTTCCGGCTCAAAGCATCGGCCACCACATTGGCCTTCCCCGGATGATATAGAATAGTAATGTCATAATCCTTAAGCAACTCAAGCCATCTCTACTGTCTCAAATTAATATCTTTCTGTTTGAACAAGTGCTGGAGACTACGATGATCGGTATACACCTCACAGGACACGCCGTACAAATAATGCCTCCAAAATTTCAAGGCATGAACAATGGCAGTTAGCTCCAAATCATGAACAGGTTAGTTCTTCTCATGTGGCTTCAACTGCCTAGAAGCATAAGCAATCACCTTACCTTCCTGCATCAATACACAACCTATCCCGACTCTCGAGGCATCACAATATACTGTATATGAAACTGAAGCTGATGGCAACACTAATACTGGAGTTGTGGTCAAAGCTGTCTTGAGCTTCTGAAAGCTCTCCTCGCACTCATCCGACCACACGAATGGTGCACCCTTCTGAGTTAATCTAGTCAAAGAAGAAGCAGTGGATGAAAATCCCTGAACAAACCGGCGATAATATCCCACCAAGCCAAGAAAGATCCTAATCTCTGTAGCTGAGGACGGTCTAGGCCAACTCTGCACCGCCTCTATCTTATTCAGATCAACCTGAATACCATCACGAGACACCACATGTCCCAAAAATGCTACGGACTCGAGCCAAAGCTCGCACTTGGAGAATTTAGCATACAACTTCTCCTCCCTCAATCTCTGCAACACAATACTCAAATGCTGAGCATGCTTCTCCCGACTACGGGAGTAGACTAGAATGTCATCAATGAACACAATCACAAATGAATCCAGATAGGGTCTGAACACACTTTTCATCAGATGCATGAATGCTGCTGGGGGGTTGGTCAGCCCAAACGACATCACAAAGAACTTATAGTGGCCATATCTGGTCCTGAATACAGTCTTCATAATATCAAAGTCCCTGATTTTCAGCTGATGATAGCCTGAACGAAGATCAATCTTAGAAAACACTCTCGCACCCTGTAACTGATCAAACAAATCATCAATGCACGGTAGAGGGTACTTGTTCTTCACTGTTACTTTGTTCAATTGCCTATAATCAATACACATTCGCATGGAACCATATTTCTTTTTAACAAATAATACCGGCGCACCCCACGAGGACACACTAGGGCGGATGAAACCCTTATCTAGAAGCTCCTGAAGCTGCTCTTTCAATTCTTTCAACTCAGCTGATGCCATCCGATAAAGAGGAATGGAAATGGGCTGAGTGCCCAGCACCAAGTCAATGCCAAAATCAATATCCTTGTCCGGCGGCATGCCCGGCAGGTCCGAGGGGAATACATCTGGAAAATCCCTCACAACAGGTACAGAATCCATGCTAGGAGACTCAGTTCCCACATCTGTCACAAATGCTAAGTACGTCAAGCACCCCTTTTCAACCATTTTCTGAGCCTTTAAGAACGAAATGACACGGCTAGGGACGAAATCAGTCGAACCTCGCCACTCAATCTGAGAAATACCAGGAATGGCCAACGTAACTGTCTTAGCATGACGGTCCAATATAGCATGGTACGGAGACAACCAGTCCATACCCAATATAACATCAAAGTCCACCATCCCCAACAATAACGAATCTGCCTGGGTCTCCAGACCCCCAATAGATATAACACAGGATCTATAGACATGATCCACAACAATCGTATCACCCACGGGGGTGGATACATGAACGGGTAAATCAAGACTACCACGAGTCGCACCCAAATGATATGCAAAATAAGAGGACACATAAGAATATGTGGACCCTGGATCAAATAGAACAGAGGCATCTCTGTGACAGACATAAATGATACCTGTAATCACTGCATCAGAGGCAACTGCATCACGCCTGTCAAGGAGTGCATAGAATTGTGACTGACCTCCACTGGATCTCTCATCGCCTCTAGGGCGACCACGAGAAGACTGACCTCCACCTCTACTAGCATGAGATGGTGCTGAAGAGGAGGGCTGATCCCTCTGCTGAGCCCTATCCCTACGGAGTCGAGGGCACTGCCTCCTCATGTGGCCAAACTCACCACACTCATAACAAGCACCCGGTGCTGGAGAAGGGGACTGAAGGGAATCCCTCGCTGCAGAAGAACCCTGGGCTAAAGAAGTAGGTGTTGCACTCTGAGCTGGGAGGGCACTAAGTGAAGACTGGCCCTGCTGGAATCCCTGGCGACCATGACCAGAAGAAGAAGCTTCGCTCTGCTCGGGGCGGCCCGAATGAGAAGGTCTAGATAAGCGACCTTTTCCATGATGAAAGTGCCCTCTAGATGGAGCACCACTGAAGCTACCAGAACTACGAGGCCTCTTGGTGTCCCGCTCCTCCCTCTCTCGGCAAGGATCCGCCTCAATAGAGCGTGCCATATCCACAACCTGCTCAAATGATGATGATAGAACTCTCTCTCTGGTCATAAGAATGCAGAAAGAGTAGTTGAGGCCATCAATGAACCTCCTGATCCTCTCCCTATCAGTAGGGATCATCCATGTGGCATGCCTAGCTAACTGTATGAATCTAAGCTCATACTGGGTCACTGACATGTCGCCCTGAACCAACCAATCAAACTGGCGACGAAGCTCCTCGCGACGGGACTGAGGTACATATTTCTCTAGAAAGAGAGTATAAAACTGTTGCCAGGTGAGAGGTGCTGCTCCTGCAGGCCTACGCCTCTCAAACTCCTCCCACCAATCAAATGCGGGACCAGTAAACTGAAAAGTAGTGAATGAAACTCCGCTGGACTCAAGAATACCAACTATACGTAGCATCCTCTAGCACTTATCTAAGAAACCCTGGGCATCCTCGCCCTCAGCGCCACTGAAATGGGGTGGCTGGAGTCTACCAAATCTCTCAAGATGACGCTGCTCATCGTCGGGCATAGCATGAACTATATGCTCTGGAGCTGGAGCTGGTGCAGCTGGAGGAATAACCGGTGCAACCACCTGAGCGGGGACCGCCTCTGGCGTCTGAAGTCCCCGAACAACCGGGTCAGGTGTGCGAGCTGCAGGGGTCTGCTGACCACCCCCTGACTGAGATGTCGCTGCAGTAGCGATAGCTGATACTACCTGAGCCAAACCGGAATACACTGATAATATATGGGCAAAAGTCTCCTGAAGACCAGGAATAACAAAGGATACAGTCTGGGCCTGAACTAGGGCTGCTGGAGCATCAACCATTGGGGGCTGCTCCTGAATAGGTACAACGGGTGGGTCAGCTGGCACTACCTCAGATGCCCTACCTCTACCTCTAGCACGACCGCGCCCACGACCTCTAGCAGGTGGCAATGGAGGTCGTCCACCTCGTCCTGAAGCTTGCGTTCTAGCCATCTGCGAGAGAATAGAATATAGAAGTTCAGTTCTCAGAATAACAAGATCGCACGACAGAGTTCAACAAAAGTGAAATTTTCCTAAAGGTTCGAGCCTCCCGAGGATAAGTACAGGCGTCCCCGTACCGATCCACAAGACTCTACTAACCGGCTCAAGACTCATGAGGCCTAGTAAACCTAGGCTTTGATACCAACTTGTCACGACACCAAACCTGGTCGTGATGGTGCCCAGCACACTGCTAGGCCAGCCCGACCAATTTGCAATATTTACGGAGCTATGAGCTCGCCTTATCCCATTTAAGCATAACAATTTATAAGTCAACAGTAATGAAAATATCAAACCACGGAACCAAGTCCCAAACAGTACAATTCCCCAAAGACCGAGTGGTCAAGAGTCATGAGCCTCTACAGACATCATAAGTGTAATAGTGTTTTTACATGATACCAAGTGCGGAAAGAAATAGAAAATACGAAATCAAAAGACAGTAGGAAGGAATATCATGAATATAGCCAGAGGGGGTCCTATAGCCCAAGCATAATATCATGAATATACACTGTGGCACGCAGCCCGATCCACTACCAGTCAGCTAATATGCAAATGTAGCCTCGCAGGCTCAAAAGTAGTTTTGAAAACTCTTTTATCATTTTTCAATTTGAAACAGTAAATGTCAAGTTTCAGAGATTGGAAATATCATGATAACAGTATTAGCTACGGACTGGTAGTAAAACTAGGATGTCAATATCACAGGACAATGATAACGATCCTCGTAGGATCCCAATAACTGGCTCACAGCCCATTAGTGTACTCAACAATCCGAGAAGGAGGTTCAACGGCTCAAGAATAGCCAATATCATAATATAGTATCAACAGGTCAGACTAAGCCATAGTCCCCAAATCACAATCGACCCCGCACTCACAAGAGAGTACGTGTCTCGCCGCTATACAATGTCACAAAGTGGTATACCGGGGTTTTGAACCCGCTGGTCATCACCCACATCTATTACTCACCTCAATACGGCTCGATGACTAGTCCGCGATGCCCTTTCCACGAGAATCAAGCTCCGCACGCATAGAATCTGATCAAATATAGTAGAAACACATCAAATCAGGCCAATGGGATGACACCCAGTCAAAACAACTCAATTTACACCAAAATTCACAAAGTTGCCAAAACCCGACTTTCGGTACGCTTCTCGAAAAATTGTGAAAGTCACATATTCGGACCCCCGTCTCAATACGAGTCTAAGCACATAAAATTTATCAAATTCGGACTCCATTTGCGCATTCAAATCCTTGATTTTGTATATTTCAAGCCTAGGGCTAAAACTCCCATAAAACACCCCAAATTCCTCCAATTTCATGAGATAATTACATAATTTATCAATACAAAACCATAATTTGAGTCCATAGTTGATTACCTGATGAATTCCCTTGAATTTCCCTTCAAAATCGCCCAAATCGCCTCTTAAGCCGAGCCCCATATGTTTTGAAATGTTTCTGATATTTCTAACTTCTGATATAATTAACCCTCTCCGATTTCCGCCTCTACGGTACCGCTTCCGCGACCAAATGGTCGCTTCTGCGAACCTAGGCCTAAGTGGCCATTTCCGTTTCTGCGAGCCGCGGACCGCTTCTGCGTGTCCGCTCCTGCGGAACAAGGTCCGCTCCTACGGGACTTCCCGCTTCTGCGGACTCGCTTAAGCGTCCAAACTTTCGCTTCTGCGGATCCTTCACCCCTCGACCCAATTCCGCTTCTGCGGCTTTTCTTCCGCACCGGCGATGCCGCCCCTGCGGACAAAGCTCCGCTTCAGCGAAGACGGTCGCTTCTGCGCCCCCTCGTCCGCTCCTGCAGAATCGCTCCTGCGCTCTTATTTCCGCAGGAGCGAAAATAATAGAACCAACAAACAAAAACCTGCAATTTTCCATGTTTTCTCTCGTTTAACCACCCGAAAACACCCCGAGGCCCCCGGGACCTCATCCAAACACACCGACACATCCTAATACCTTATTCGAACTTGTTCCAATCCTTAAAACACGTCTAACAACACCAAAACCCACAATTCACATCGAATTCAAGCCTAAATTCCTTAAAACTTTCCGAATTACACATTCGATCAAAAACCCGACCAAACGACCTCCAAATGACCGGAAATTTTGCAGACACATCCAAAATCACGGAGCTACAAACATTATCGAAATTCCATTACGACCCCCGGATCAAAATCTCACCTACCGTTCAGATTTCGCCAAAATTCAACCTTAGCCAATTCAAGCCTATTTCTACACCGGGCCTCCAAATTCAATTCCGATCTCTCCCCTAAGTCAAAAATCACCTCCCGAAACTAACAGAATCGTCAAATTCCGATTCCGATCCCTCTAACTAAATAGTCAACTCCAGGTCGACTTTCCATATTCAAGTTTCCTTCAAAGAGGCTATATGCCTCATTTTCAATCCAATTCACCCCGAACTCACCCGATAGACTCTAACACTAATATAAAAACATAAAACACATAAATGCAAGGTAACGGGGTGGTAATTCCCGTGACGACGGGCCGGGTCGTCACAACACAACACTCTACCCTTGGAAAGAACCGTGGCATAAAGAAAACCAAGGGCTTATTGCAATACCCAAAACAAAACCAAAATAAGGCCACGAGCCTAACCTTGCAACTATCACAAAAATTTTAACGAAAATAACAAAACTAAAGAGAAAACATCTACTGATAACCAAACGAATATGTACACCAAGAGAGTATAATATACGACTAAATGGATTCAAAATTAATGTTTATATACAATCCAACTATGTCTACGAATGTACTAAAAAGAGAGAAAACTATACACAATAATCCAGTCATTCCGAAAGTTCAACCAAAATTAGGGCCATAATCCTATGAATAAGAGATAGCATTGTCCCCAATGCTAACTACCAAATATAACATAAAAATAAGGAGCAAAGGATATAGAAAATGGCCCCTCAACCCTCATTCACTGGCCTATGCTGCTCGGTAACTCCCATGTCCTGTGTATTGGCAGGGACCTCAGAATGGTCCCTAGCTTGCTGCTGCTGTTCTACTGGGACAGGTGCCTACTCATATACTGGTGCATCAGCTGAATGGGCATCGGAGGGATCCTCATGCTACGTGGCTACTGCAATCACAACTCCCTCAGTGTTGCGGAGTTTCCTCTTATTCCTGGGCCTATGCTCCTCAACTGGTGGCTGCTCGGTAGGGGTCTCTATAGCTGGCTCCTCAAATAACAAGTCTAGTGGCAGCTGATCCACCACTAGCTTGTCCACCTGAACCTTTAGTTCTGCCACTGACTCCCTTGAGGCTTTTGTTTTCCTCAACTTCCTGTACTCCTTATCTAGGCTCTTAAGCGCCTTGCTATGGTCACCAACTTCCTTCTCCAAAGAGTCCTGCTTTGCCAACATTTATTCTTGGTTGGCGAGGATCTTCTTCAAGGTCTACTCAATAGACGCAGGTACCTCAACAGTCACTGGTGCTCTCTCGGCCTGTACATCTGCTGTCAATGTGGAAAACTTGGATGTCACTGTCGACATCCAGTTGTTCAGACTGGCTAGTGAATGTGTGAGCTGGTTGGCGGTGAATCTGTGAGTGTTGGACACCGGAATCACTGGCTCAACTGAAGTAGGAGGTGGTCCTGTAGAAGGCCTTGGGGGCAATGAAATAGGATCAATGAGATGCTCAGAGGTAGCTAGCTTATCAGACTGGCCAACTGCGGAAGAAGTGAAGGCCTGACCCTTCTTGGCATTCTCCGGGTTGCCAGGGCCCTTTTGATCATACCATGAATAAGGGCTCACCAGATGTACCATCACATCAAAATTCTTCTTTTCTACCCCTAGCTCTCGGAAATACATAGTCAATGTGTTGGGAAAGTGGTAGTTGGTCTTGGTTTCATTGACCACCATGGAGATCACCCTATGCATAATATTTCCTACATGCAATGGGAATCCAGCCATTGTGAACACCTAATTTTTTACAACACCCCAAATTCTATACTATTTTAGTGTAGATATTTCTTTTAGGTCTAATTTTAATGTTTTAAAACTTTATCTTACTCTTAATAGGTTTTGTTTAAGAAAATAAAAAATAACAAAAATATTCACATTCTTAGATATAAGATTTATTCATATCTTTAAATAATATATATATATATATATATATATATATATATATATATATATATATATATATATATATATATATATATATATATATATATATATATATATATATATATATATATATATATATATATATATATATATATATATATATATATATATATATATATATATATTAATTAAAAAAAAACAGGATTAGAAAAAGTTAAACAAAAAAACTTAATTAAAAATAAAAAAACTAACTAACTTCCTCACTTCCCATGATCTTATACATAACACACACCCATGATCCCCTCACTTCTCCACTTTCTAATAAGTTACAAACTACATAAACACATTTATATATAAGCCTTGAAAAAGGAGAAAGGAAGGTTGAAAAACAAAAAAAGAAGAAAAAAGAAGAAAAAAGAAAAAAACGAAAATAAGAAGAAAGAGAGAAAGGGAAACAAATAACAAAGGAAAAGAACGAAAACAAAATTCGAAGAAGAAAAGGGAACAAAAAGAGAACAACTAAAGAGAAAAGGAGGAGAGAAATAAAGGGTATTTGAGGGAAAAGAAAAAACAATTGCAGCAGAAAAATTGAGAGAAAAATAATTTCTTTGAAAGAAAAGTTCTACATCTCAATCCTTCAAAAACTTGTCTCGTAGAAATGATGGAGTTTGAATAGAGGTGTAATTTCGAGTTTTGGGTTCACATTACAGTTGCTATTTTCCATTAATTTCTTGTAACTGCTGGATCTTCTTTATATTGTTGAAAGCTTCTATAAAAGTTCATATTTTCTATCTTTATCTTTTCGGTTTTCCAATTTTATATGTATTTGTGTGTTGGTACGTATAATGTGATCTTTATCTTACTTGGGATACGTTTTTTAGTTTAGTATTTTCCTTAACTTCTTTTAGATGTTGATTTTGATGACATAGATAGTACATGCAAGTAACTTATGTTTAATTGAATTCCCATTTGTTAGTTGTTACTAAAGTTAACATTAATTATAAGAGTTATTTTAGTATATAAATAGTGAGTTGTTGATCATTTATCTTTTGTTAATACTCAAATTCTTAGAGATTGCCAAGTTAAAAAGATAAAAGTAATTTATTGTCTTCTCGTTGCATTGGTTATGAAACTTGTTAGTACAATATTAAGCTAGAATCTTTATATTGAATATTTAAATAGTTTGCTTTAGTATGGGTTTGAAATAATATTGTTAACATAAAAGTCCCTGACTATTAATTTAATTTGCAAAATATTGTGATTTACTATCTTCATAAAGTTAAAGGTATGGTGGTATGGAGACCTCATATTATTTATTTTTTCTTTACTACTCTAGGCGTGAAAACGATATCGCTTAGGTTATATTAAATTTTGTTTTTTATTATTTTTTTTTAGATGTATATAGACATTATTTTTCTAACTCTTATATAGTGTTCTTCATGAATTCCATAATAAGCTTTTAATATGTCTTGAAAATATTTTAATGCTTTAAACTAACTCCAAGAACATGGAGTGTTTTGGTTCGAGACTTTTCTCGGACCTTTTTATCTATCTCCAATGTTCAATTAGTATGAATGTAAATATATATATTTTTTTTAACTTTGTCCCATTTGATTATCTATTTATTAATGTCATATTTAAATATTTATTTTAAGATTGGAATATCTTTATATAATTTGAAATAGGGAGCGAGATGAGTTAGAAACTAACATAAGGTTTGTTATAATAAGTAAAAAGAAATATACAAATGAATATCTCGAATCTAAAAAAAACAAATAAATTAAATTTTCTAAAGCGCTAGAAATATTTTAGATGTACTTTAAATATTAGCTCATGTATTCATACCCGAACCTTGGATTAATATACTTAAATAATAAAAAAGATCATGTGTACATTCCGCATTTCTATGTCTTTAGATTTAAAATAATTATGTTATAATCATGTGTACATTCCGTATCTTGGTTTAACATTTAATTTCAAAGAAATACCTTATGTGCGTATCGCATCTAGGTCCAAACAATTAATAAAAAATATAATAAATTAAGTGAAGTGGTAATAGACAAGCCATAAGCAATAAAATACAAGAATAGTGAAGAATTGATTTAAGCCGAACATTAGTCAATAAAAGCAACCGTGCTAGAACCGCAAGACTCGAGGGATGCCTTACACCTTCCCCTCGGTCAACTGAATTCCTTACTCGGTCTTCTATTTCGTAGACCATAATTAAGAGTCAAACCTTCCTTATGAAAGAGGATTCAAATAAAAGGTGACTTAGAACACCAAAACTCAATTCTAAGCGGCGGCTCTAAATAATAAATAATCCCTTTTCAAAACGTCACTTCAATTGGAAAAACTCTTCTAACTCATCCACGTAATAAGGGTCGTGTGGCAAAAAAGAGGTGTGGTAGCCATGACAGAAGCAACTAAGACAACACGATCAACGGGGACGGAGTGATCATATGTGGTCGGATTAAGGTGATTGCACACAAATGTCAACCACCCTTTTGCTTCGAAGTTGAGGGTATTCCTGTATATTTTCTCCTGAGCCTTGAGCCACACCTGAACTGTACCTGGAGTTGCTAAAATCTCAACTAACCATGGGCGAGCTTCTTCTTTCAGGGCCAACTTTTCTAGGTATTGTGGCTCATCTTCCTCTGCAAACCCCAAGAAGTCATTTAGAGACTTCCCATCAAAGAGCACCACCTTATCCCTCACTTTAGTAGCTGTGGACCCCCGAACAACATGGCAGACATTGGTGTAAAATTCTTTGACCATATGATCATTTGCCATCTCCACTCGTTCCTTGAAGAAGTCCCAACCCACACTCGTACAAAATTGTGCTTGCACGTAAGGGTTTTGAGGAAGCAGATCTGTATCAATAAACCGTCTCTCCGGGATGAGTTCTCTCTTAGGCCACTATTCCCTGAACCGGTGTAAGGCAATCTGACTAACGAGCCTATCCTCCCACACTTCAGGCTTCCTTGTCTGCTCTACACCCCCTACCTGAGGCTCACCTCCCTCAGCTCTCTCTTCTCTATCCCCTGATTGTTCTCCACTCTCCCCTCATAGTGAAGTTGTGGGAGAAGTGGAGTATTGGTTGTCCTTGTCTGCTCCGGACTCATCAGCTGAATCCGATACTCTGAGCACGTGATTTTTGCCCCAAGCAATTGAATTCCAAAATATATAAAAATAATACAAAAATAATTTTTGTTTGCAAATTGTTTGATTTGTGTGAAATACCAATGTTTATTTGAAATAAAATTGAACTGAAAACACAAAAAGGAGTTAATTAAGAAAATATCACAAAAATTGTAGAACAAATGCTAGAAATAGGAAAATTAAGCAAAAATACAAAAAATATCGAAAAATTAAGGAAAAATGCAAAAATGGAAAACAAAAGAAATATATCAGTTGTAAATTAAATACAAAGGAAAAATACAAAAAAATAAAAAAATAAAATGGAAGAAAATAATAAGAAACACAAAAATAAATTATATAACATAATTTGGGCCCAATGCACGAAATACACAGCCCAAAATATAACACAGATCAGGCCCAGTCATTTTAGTCCAGTCTGCCCAGCTGCTAACCAAACGACACCGTATAAGTGAACAAATCAGAGCTGTTATAACTAATCAATGGACCAGGTGAGGCGGTGCCCTCACAAATAAAATGACGTCGCTTTAGCATCAATCTCAACCGTTCATTGCAACTGATCAAACGGACGAGACCAAGGTGCCATTTAATTAAAATTACATAGTTTAAGGAGATTGATCTCAACCGTTAAACAATTTAATCTAATGGACCAAAGGAAGCATTTCATTAAAACAAACGACGACGTTTAAGACATAAATGATCCTGTCCGTTCATCTCAACTGATCCAATAGCCAGGAATCAACAATACACGATTGATATATATCTCCCTTCTCCCTTCAGACGCTTCATTACACACACATATACAATTCTATACAAACCCTAGCCGTCTAAGTCTCCTTCGTCCTCTCCCACTGTCTCCCATGGAGATCACTGGAGACCACCTCAGTCTCCATCTCCGGCCAAAGCCAACCTCCCCAAACACCTTCCTCACCTCCAAACCACCATAAAACTCCATTAATCCCGACCAAAACCTAAACAGTCCATATTCTTGAAAATCCGGTCGCCGGAACACTAGCCGGCGACCACCCCAAAGTATGAACCGAACCCCCAAAATAACACCCCTTGACCGTCTTTAGACGATCTACCACCCCACCTAGGTGGTTTCCTTCGAATCTTTCTCTAACACTTCTAATAATCGAATAACACTTGCCAAAACACTAGTCCGGCGAGTACTAAAAATTACCCCACTCTCAAAACCCTACCCCAAGGCTTCAAACACCACTCTCATACACTCAGATCAAACCCCCAAAGCCCCGTTCAAAAGATCTAACACCCATAGACCAACAGTCTCTGAAAATCAAGAAAAATGAAATGAACGAAGAAGAAAGAAAGAAGAAAAGGAAAAAAGAAAAGGAAAAATAAAGGAAAAAGCCTAAAAAGCTAAGTACCCTACCCTGAAACTTGATTCTTTTTGTTTTGAACTTGTTCTGTTAATTGCTTATCATGCTTCTCTATTTAGAAATTAAGGAATCCCTATGCATGTCTTAAATCATGACTCTATCTCTATTTTGTATTTTGATTCACACTTGTGCGTACTAGCCATGAATTTTATTTCATATGTGCCTGAAATCATTTAGGTGTTCTTAGGTTCTGATATTAGCTACTTGTGAATCATATGCTAATTAGCCAGTTTTATGTGATTGTTCATTATATTCTGTCTTGAGTGGGCTTTAGTTAGTTGAAATTCAACCATTATCAAATTTTTCCTCTAAGTTCTGATTAATTGGAAGTTAATTCGTGATTAGGGTTATTTGTGCAAAACAACATGAATCTGGCTATATTTGCAATTTGATTTGAATGTTAGTTTCTTCTGAACTTCTGAGTACTTACGTGTACTTAGGTTATATGTGTAAATGTTTTTGTTGCTATGTCTGCAAACACAGTATGATTTCAAATTAGTGGCTATTTTAAAAGTGGCTAATGTTGAAATGGTTTATAATTTGAAACTGGTTAGGTCTTAAAGACATGACTGACTAGTGGCTATTTGTTAAATAAGTGTTACCCTAATCCTGCCAGACCCAAGGCAGGTCGGATAATAACAATTAAATATAAGGGGTAAAAGGGGAAAGGTAAATGGCATTATTGTGGATTAAATAGGGCCTATAGGGATAAAAATAATTTTAATGCTTGGTATTTCTGAAATTACTTAGATAATAATGAGTATATTAGGTAGAACTAAAAGGCATTTGTGTAATAAACCTTAGCAAGCGGGGGCAATTAGGTAAAACCTGCCTAATGGAACCCAATAGAACTGCCCAGAACCTTCTAGCAGGGGTTCTAGGGCATTTTGATACATTTTTAATGGACTATTCTGTAATTAATTGTAAAGAATAAGGTGAGAGAAATAGAATTAACTTATTTGAAATTCTCCCCCAAAATGCCTCTATCAAAAGGCTTCTAATAAGCGTGAAAAAGTGGTTGGACACAGTAGACATTGGTTAGATTTTGGAGAGAGTGGTTCTGAATTCTACAATTTAAGGGTTCAGAAGATTTAATACACTGAAATACACTGAAATACTGCTACTGTTTCATTGCTGCTGGTTCAAGTGATATTTTGGACTTCAGTTCGTTGTTCTTCTACTTGTTTGGTTGAATTTGCTGGGTTTTCTACTTTGAAATCACACCTGTTGCTGTGTTAATCTGCCTTCATTGCTGTTGATACTTGGTTGCTATCTATCGCTGGTTCTCTTCTCCTTCACTCCCCTAGAACTCATTGTTTTATCTCAATTTGATCAGGTACACTACTACCTCTCAAGGATGTAACTGAAGTGCTTTGAATGAATGTAATGCTTGTTAATTTCCATTTGTACTCTTATTTCTATTTTTGTTATAGCTGTAGATAATTAGATTTCAGATGATTCATTAGGACTTCTGAATGTAATAAGGACTGGGACTGTACGAACTTAAATTCAGATTTATAGTAGTAGTAGATAGTAATATAGGGAATATACTAAAATAGATTAGTTAAAATGATCATTTATCTAAAACTGAAACTGGCTAAAACCTAAGCGACCCACTTGTAGATTTATAACTATTCTGAAATCATAAACGTATTACAAAAGTTGCTAGATATTTCGTTAATTGAATTCTAAATCAGTAGCTATTAATTTGAAGAATATGATTTAGTTAAAATTTGAATCACGTTATGGGATTAGCATTATTCAAACCTGTTTCATTACAAAACTTGTGTTTAAACTTAGTAGTATGGTGTAAAATAGGGGTTTAGGTATGAATGAAATTCAGATTACAATTCGAATGTGTTTTAGTTGAAGATTTAGGTTAATGCTTCCAGTTAAATAAAAACAACAAGGCAACTCTGCAAATAGTGTCTCAACTGATAAATGATATGTAGATCGGACTTAGTTAATTCGAGCAATTAAACAATAGTATTCAAATATAAATCAGTATTAATATACCTAGTTAATTTCTAATACTGAACTTAGTAATATTTGCTTATATCTCTGTTAGTTTATTAAAATGTTTGAACCTGCTTTAGAAATTTGTGATTTGGGCCTAGTCGTGAATATAGGCCCAGATCCAATCAATATGACATTTATGCCTGTGAGAACAGATACAGAAATGTTGACTGGGCTTCAAGTAGCCCATTGCACCTTGGTGCAGTTTTGTTAAGTTAGCCCAGATTCCAGGCCCAATTATAAATAATGGCCTGGACTTTAAACATTAATGCTTTAAAATATAACACAAAACAAATATAAATTAGGAAGAAAAAACAAAAATAGATAATATAGTATACGAATAGGTTTGAACCTTAAAAAATAAGGGATGACCTTTGTTCCAAAAAATGAAAATACACGGGGCCTGATAATAGGTGAATTTGACTATAATTATGCCCTAAATACTCACGCTTTATTGTTGTTTTGATATTGTTTATGATGACAAAATACTTTTATTAGTGTTTTATGGTGTGTTATAGGTACACATGAGCCATTGGAGACTAAAAGAGTCATTTTGGAGTCATAAGATGGTAAAAAGGCCAAGTGTAGAGCAAGAGTGAAGTTGGCATTAAAAAATAGGATGACGAACCCGAGATACTGTTCATCTGTGGTCCATCCACGACCGCGGACGAACCGCGGAAAAAAGGCTCGCGGAACCTCTCAGACTTCGGGGGACTTGATTTCTCGTGGTCCATCCGCGACCGCGAATGGACCAGGGACGCTACCGAATTTCTGAAGGCCAAACTTGTAAAAACTCAATTTTTGTAACCTAAACCCTCTATATAAGCATAGGATTCGCCCAAGAGAGGCAAGCATTGTATTATTCCCTACTTTTGCCATAGTAAGAGAGAACTCTCTCAACTTATTTCTTTCTTTTATATTGATTCTTTGATTATGAATTCAATTATTATTCTTGTTTCTTTTATTATGAGTAGCTAATTCCTTATCTAAGGTTTTGATGGAACCTATTGAGTGATGAACTTCTAGTTTATGTGATTACAAATTGTTAGCTAGATTTCTATTTGTTCAAATTCATTCTTGTTGTAGTTAATTGGTAGGATCCCAATTAGTTGTGCCTATTTAGTGTGCATAACTTGGAAAAGAGGGCATTTTTAGGTATATTGTTGAACAACACCACACCTAGGTTATTGGAGGAATCTATAATCTTAGGCGTAAAGGTGGGATTAGGAATAACGAAGCCTTGGGTGCAATGTAAAGTGAACTATTCCAATTAAAGCTAGCTAGGGTAGCTCGGGAGAGTGCACTAGTAAATTATTGTAGTTGCTTGGGAGAGAATTACGGTAAAAATAGCGTTCATGATTGATAGAATAATATTGACAATTTGTATGAGCATAAACAGAAGAGATTCCATCAATAGGGGAAATCAATACCTTAGCCTTTCTCTATATTCTTTACCCAACATTCAAGTCCTTTATTCAAGTCTTTAATTCTTGCAAAAGTTAGTTGTTAGAAAACCTCCACAAAAATATATTCAAATTTTGGGAAACTGCTCCAGAAGTGTTCTTGGGTTGTGAAAGTTGGAGTTGCTAGGTTAATTCCCTGTGGGATTGACTCTGGACTTAATTGACCGGATTATATTGACTACGACCATTTCTTGGACGTTAATCAATTTTGGCGCCGTTGCTGGGGAGTTAACAGAATTATTAATTGCCATTGACAGAACTACAAGATTCTTATGTAGTCAGGTTCTTTCTACACTTTACATTGAAATTTTTGACGGTTGTTGAATTGGGTACTCAGGTGCATGCCTAGAAAATCTGCAAGGACTGGAGAACTAATTGAAGGATTCTCAGACCCAGAGCAAACTTTTCGGGCACGTAACAGGGCAATCAAACAAATTCAGCAATCTCAGCAACCAATCAAACAAGATTTCAACATGGGAGACGTGAACGACCCAAACCAGCAAGCTGGGTTGAACGTACAGGAGGCGCAGGAAGGTGCATTATTTGACTGGGCACATCAACAGCGGATAATTTGGCAACTGCCATTATTGTGACAGCGATTCAAGCTGAGTCTTTCCAGATTACCAACAACATGCTACACTTGTTGCAAAACAAGGGATTATTCTCTGGGACTCAGGTTGAAGATCCACAACAGCACCTGAAGAACTTTCTCTCAATATGCAAGACATAGAGGCAACCGAATGTGACACCGGAAGCCATCAGAGTATTGCTATTTCCGTTCTCAGTTACAAGGGCTACGCAAGTATGGCTAAACTCACTCCTCATAAACTCCATTCCAACATGGGATGAGTTAGTCAAGCAATTTCACAACAAGTTTCATCCACCTAACAAGACATCTCAGCAAATTGATGAGATTGTAAGCTTCAAGCGGAAACCAATAGAGACATTACATGAAACTTGGGGCAGATTCAAATGTATGCTTGTTATGTGTCCTCACCATGGGGTTCCTGAGCAGATGTTGGGTCAAAGATTCTACATGGGGCTTTCAGACAGTATGAAGAATATAGTAGATTCTTCAGCAGGTGGGGCTTTTCTGAGCAAGACTTGGAGAGAAGGTCAGAATTTGCTTGATAAGATGGCTCAAAACTCCGGGTGGACGACAAGGAATGCTCCTATTCATCCAGTGGTACACTTTATACCTCTGAATCCATCCAACACTATGGAGGAGAACATGGCAACTTTATTAACACAAATGAGCATCCTGACGAAGAAGGTGGAAGAATCTGGGATCAAGCAGCAGGTTCACATTGTAGACACTACCAATGGTGGTTTATGCACATCTTGCATTAGCCAACCCATAGGTAATCCATGGGCTACGGACCAAGAACATCATCACCAGCATGAAAATATGATCTATGTGGCAAATTATGGAGGGAAGCGACAAGGTAACCAGAGCTAGGGTCAGCAGGCTCCACCGCAGTACAGGCCTCCTCACCCACAGTATTATGCAGCAGGTATGAGGCCACCAAACAACATGGCTCCATATCCTAGACCTTAGAATTTCAACAATCAGCAGCAGGGGTATCATCCACCTCCACCACAGTATGGGGTAGACATGACGATGGGTTCGCAAGGTTGGAAGCTATGATGCAGCCAAGAATTGGGTCACATGCAAAAACCAATGAGAGGATAGATGCACATGATGCAACTATCAAGAATATTGAGGTACATGTGGGCCAGATTGCTATGTCACTTAACAATCATCCTTAACGGACATTGCCTGCAGATACACAAACAAACCCAAAGGATCAAATCCTAAAGCAGCTGATGGTAGTTAATATGAGAAGTGGAAGAGAGCTTGATGCTGAGCAGGAAAAAAAGAAAAGCAATTTGCAGGCTGAGACACTCAGTCCAGTGCCCATTGAACTAGAGGAGTCCACCGGGTTGACAGAAGTTACAGTCCAGCCAGTAGTAGAAAATAAAGATGTGCAGCAGGGAACGGAGAAAGTAGCTGAACAGGTAGAGCAGCCGGTTGAGGAGCAGGTGATAGAGAAAGAAAAGTCCCAAGTGATTGGGAAGAAGAGGCCTCCAGCACCATTCCCCCAAAGGTTGGCCAAGCACCAGAAAGAAGAGCAATATAAAAGGTTCTTTGATATGCTCAAGCAAATCCAGGTAAACATTCCTCTAATTGAAGCTTTGAAAGAAATGCCTGGGTATATTAAGATGATGAAAGATCTGATGTCGCGGAAATTTGATTTCCAAGACTTGGCCACCGTGACTCTTACTTAGACTTCTAGTGCAGTGGTTTCTAGACCTATTACTGAGAAGCTATCTGACCCGGGTAGCTTCACCATTCCATGCACTAAAGGAAACTTTGCCTTTGCGAAGGCATTATGTAATTTGGGGGAAAGCATAAATCTTATGCCCTTGGTGATTTGTAAGAGGCTGGACATCGGGAGAGCCAGGCCTACTTCCATGTTATTGCAGCTTGCTGACAGGACGGTTAAGCGTCCATTTGGTATATTGGATGATGTGATCATCTAGGTGGGGAAGTTTGTGTTTCCCGCCGATTTTGTTATTCTCGACCGCAAGGTGGACGAGGAAATTCCTATATTCTTAGGAAGGCCATTCTTAGCCACAGGGAGAGCATTTATTGATTGCGAGACTAGGGAACTCAAGATGAGGTTGAATGATGAGGAGATCATATTCAATGTGCAAAAATCCATTAGGCGCCCTAGTGAGTTCGCGAATTGCTCTCTTATTGATGCGGTGGATATGATAGTGGAGACCATTGATATAGAATTGACTACTGAAGATCCACTTCAAGCATACCTGATGAACTTGGAAAAGGAAAATGGTGAAAGCCTGGCAGAGTGGGTGCTATCTCTGGAAGGTAAGAGGCTTTGGGATAGAGAGTTGGAGTTTGAACCTCTACATTTAGAGAAAAGAGAGACCCCTCCAGCAAAACCATCCATAGAATAGCCACCAAAGCTGGAGCTTAAACCACTACCATCTCATCTGAGGTATGCATTTCTAGGCCCTAACTCCGCTTTACCTGTTATTATCTCATCTGGTTTGCTAGATGTGCAGGCTCAAAAGCTTATACAGGTACTGAAAGAATGCAAAGCTGCCATTGAGTGGACCATGGCAGACATAAAGGGGATCAGCCCCGCGTACTGTATGCATAAGATTCTCCTGGAAGAGGGGCACAAACCTTCTAGGGAACATCAAAGAAGGCTGAACCCAAACATGAAGGAAGTGGTGAAGAAAGAGGTAATAAAGTGGCTAGACGCGGGAATTATTTTCCCAATCTCTGATAGTAGCTGGGTTAGCCCAGTTCAAGGTATGCTAAAGAAAGGTGGCATGACGGTTGTGAAAAATGAGAATAACGAATTGATCTCAACAAGAACCATCACCGGGTGGAGAATATGCATGGACTATAGGAAGTTGAATCTAGCCACCCGCAAGGACCACTTCCTTCTTCCCTTCATTGATCAGATGCTTGACAGGTTGGCATGGAGGTCACACTTTTGCTTCATGGATGGGTACTCGGGGTACAATCAAAATTCCATAGCCCTCGAGGATAGAGAGAAGACATCCTTCACTTGCCCATATGGCATTTTTGCCTTTAGGAGGGTGCCATTCGGACTATGCAATGCACCTGCCACATTCTAAAGGTGCATGACGGCTATATTCACCGACATGGTGGAAGACATTATGGAGGTGTTCATGGATGATTTCTCAGGTGGTAGGGAATTCATTCGATGAATGCCTTGTCAATCTGACAAGAGTGCTGAAACGGTGCATGGAGACAAACTTAGTGCTAAACTGGGAGAAGTGCCATTTTATGGTACAAGAAGGTATAGTATTGGGGCACCGGGTTTCAAGCAAAGGTATTGAGGTAGACCGAGCTAAAGTAGATGTCATTGCAAAGTTGCCTCTACCAACATCTGTCAAGGCCATTAGAAGCTTTCTTGGACATACCGGTTTTTACCGGAGGTTCATTAAAGACTTCTCCAAAATCTCATACCCTCTCTGTAAGTTACTTGAAAAAGATCAACCCATTTTATTTTCTGATGAGTGCAGGATTGCATTTGAGGAGCTGAAGAAGAGGTTGGTCAGCACACCCATCATCATTGCCCCCAACTGGGAGCAACCATTTGAGCTGATGTGCGATGCTAGTGATTACACAGTGGGGGCAGTGCTTGGTCAAAGGAAAGACAAGCTGATGCATCCAATCTACTATGCTAGTAGAACACTGAGGGGAGCACAACTGAACTACACAGTGACGGAAAAGGAGATGCTGGTAGTGTTCGCGTTCGACAAATTCAGGTCCTATCTCATAGGATCCAAGGTAATAGTATACACTGACCATGCAACATTAAGGTACTTAATTAATAAAAAGGACTCTAAGCCGTGCCTAATTCATTGGGTGCTACTTCTACAAGTGTTCGACCTTGAAATACGTGACCGGAAGGGTACCGAAAATCAAGTCGATGATCATTTGTCATGACTTGAAGGAGCTAAAATTGTCAACGAGAGTGGAGAAATTTTGGAAATTTTTCCAGACGAGCAACTGCTCACTACCTCTCTCTTTGAAGCGCCATGGTATGCAGATTATGCAAATTACCTGGCCAGTGGTATTGTTCCTCATGACCTATCATCGGTCCAGAGGAAAAGATTTTTTCATGAAAGCCAGATTTATTATTGCGATGAACCCTATTTGTTTAGGATATGCCTCGATAACATGATCCCGAGATGTGTCCCCGAGATCGAACAATCTTCTGTTTTGCAGGCGTGTCATGCTTCCGCATATGGTGGCCACTTTGGAGGAGTGCGAACAGCTGCCAAGATACTTGAGGCCGGTTTCTACCGGCCAACGGTGTTTAAAGATGCACACTTGTGGTTGAAAGGATGCAATGAATGTCAACGCACCGGGAACATTTCCCGGCATCATGAGATTCCAATGAACCCAATTCAACAAGTGGAAGTGTTTGACGTCTGGGGAATAGACTTAATGGGTCCCTTTGTCAGCTGCTACGGCAATAAGTACATCCTTGTTGCGGTAGACTATGTATCCAAATGGGAAGAAGCACTATCATTACCCACCAATGATGCTAAGGTGGTGGTGGGATTTCTAAAGAAGAATATTTTCACCCATTTCGGGACTCTAAGGGAAATCATTAGTGATGGGGGGACGCATTTTTGCAACCGGGCATTCGAGAAATTGTTGGCCAAATATGATGTGAAATACCGGGTGGCTACTCCATATCACCCACAGACCAACGGGAAAGTTGAGGTCTCCAACTGGGAGATAAAAAGTGTGTTGACAAAAATAGTGAACGCCACAAGGACCGAGTGATCCAGGAAGCTCGATGATGCATTATGGGCATATAGGACAACATTCAAGACACCAATCGGCATGTCACTATACAAATTGGTGTTTGGGAAAGCTTGTCATCTACCTGTTGAGCTAGAGTACAAAGCATGGTGGCCACTGAAACAATTAAATCTCAGCTGAGATGAAGCGGGAAAATCTATAGTCACCGGGTTGCATGAGATGGAAGAATTCCGGTATCTGGCCTTTGAAAGCACAAGACTATACAAAGAAAGGATGAAGCGACATTATACCAGAATATCATAGAGCGTAACTTCAAAACCGGGGATAGAGTACTTTTATATAACTCAAGATTACGGTTGTTCCAAGGCAAACTAAAATCAAGATGGAGAGGCAATTTATGGGTAATTGAGGCATTACAATCGGGCACTATGGAAATCCAAACTATTGATGGCTCACGCATATTCAAAGTAAATGGACAGCGGTTGAAACTATATATTGGCATGGATGACATTGATGAGAAAGTGGAACTACGGTTAGAGGAACCTCAAAGGTCTAGCGAGCCTTGAAATGTGCTAAGTTGAGTCGTGCTGCGACGTTAAATCAGGCGCTACGTGGGAGGCAACCCACGATATTGTTGTAAGTGTAACCATTATAGTTAGTCTATACAAAAAAAAAGTAAATAAATTCTGCTGCTGCCAGGCGAAAAAATCAGAGAGGCTGATTTTTCGCAGTTCATCCACGGTCGCGGACGGACCGCGAAAAAACAGCCCCTCTGATTCTCACCTTCCGCGGTCCATCCGCGACCGCGGACAAACCACGACTGACCGCGGTCAGTTCTGCCCAGCGCGAAAACAAAAAATTTTAAACATTACAAATTAACCCCCCTTTTTATGACCCTAAAACCTTACCCCCCTCATATTCCCCTACTTCAGCCGCCCCTTTTCCCCAAACCCTCTCTCTCTCTAAATTCAAACTTTCTCTCCTCCTTCTCTCTACACCTTCTCTTCGAATCTTCTACAAAAATCCTCCTTCACCATTTTTTCTTCATCATCTCCACCTTCTTCACTTCCCAACCTTCCACTAGTAAGTTTTTCTTCTTCTATCTTTCTTTTTTTAGTTTTTCTCCTTAATTTTTTGGAACTAATTAGTTTAGATAATTTTTGTAACACACTTTAATTATAGAAATTATATAATATCTTTCTAGTAGTTAGTAGAATCTATAAAAATTAATTTTTGTTGTTGTATATTATTAGTATGAATGTTGTTATGGGATGTTGGTATATTTGGTGTTGTTGGGTCTCCAATGTGTTTAATTGTGTTACTTATGTTATTTTGGAGATCCAATAGGGTGGTTGATTTGTTTGGTGCTTGGGTTGGCCAAAGTTGGCACAAATTATATTGTAGTATTTGAGTGTTGTATTTTTTTGGGGGAGATATTGCCTAAGGTTGGGGTTGTTGTTGTTGTTTTGTATAATTAGAGATGGTGTAGGTTTAATTGGGTCATGTTGGAATGCCACAAGAAATAAGTGTGGGGTGCATTAGGTAACTTGGTGAAATTATTAGATAATTGGTTAATAGTAGGAGTTATGGGATGATAGCACTAAAGGAAATATTGTTGCAGTCCACGGACGGTGAAGTCTGAGTAGCAAACCGATGTACTAACGTGAAGGAAATTTTTGGTTGTTTCTCTTTTTTGCAGGATTATAGCTCCTAAAAGATCAAGGAATGCAGATAGCTCGTCTAGGCAACCAACCTATGACGAGTCTCGATTCACAAGCGAGGAAGCGAAAGCAGACTTTCATGCCAAGGCTACTAAAGCTTGGCTATAGGAGTTTGAAATCGACAGGATGGCTATTCGGGCTAAAAATCCCGATATGTACGAGGAGATCCGACGTAGATAGATGGAGTTCCTATTAGATGAAGAAGTCCTCGTAAAAAAATTCCTAGTTAGGGAGTTCTATGCGAATGCACCCTACGGTATGTCCAGAGAAGTCTTCATTCGAGGTAAGTATGTTTGGACTCATGTACAAACTATTAGGCAGGCTCTTAGACTGCCCACTTTTACTGGTGACATGGACTTTTACCACGATAAGCCTGGTGTCACTTGGGACACCTTGATTGCGGCCTTATGTGTTGATGGTCACCCAGTCTGGATAAGAAACAACACATTGCATTCTAACAGCTTCACCCATACTACTAAGTGTTGGTTCATAATTATATGTAACCGGTTTCTTCCCTCAAGCAACACAACTGATGTGAACTTTAATAGGGCATTGCTGACATGGTGCTATGTCACCCAGCGGGACGTTGACATTGCCCGCTTGATAAGTGACGAGATGGTGTTGAGGGGACCCCTCAAAGCCAAGGGTTTCTACTACCCGTCTCTTTTCACTACTCTGTGCCTCGGCCACTGGACTCCGGTCCTTCCTACGGATGGTGAGCTCCCTCTACAAGCTCCATTCAAAGCTTCTCACATCCGGGTGGGTCGAGGCAATGACCCAATTGATTTAGATGCTGAGGATGACTCTATGCCGGTTGTCCAATCCAGGCATTTCACGGACTCTGCCAGACCTTCTAGGCACGCTCATCTTGGAGCGGGCATATCTGGGTCCGAGTCTACTAGAACTATGCTTAGGTCTATGGAGGAGGAGGTTGCGGATTTACGCACCTCAGTGGATAGTTTACACACGTGCATGGACGCGATGTCACAAAGACAAGCTCAGACGGAAAACAGGTTCATGGCATGGTTTTGAGCACTGGGTCGAGCGTGTAATGTTGACCCCGCCACCGTCTTCGACACTGAGTAAGTCACAAGTAAGTTTTTCTCACCCTTCTGAGCTATACTTGTATTATTATTCCATGCGGACATGACATTATTTTAAGTGTGGGGTGGGAAACTTATCTTGTATATGTTGTACATAGTAGTTGTAGTTGAAAATCATATTAGCTGGCTTGGCCTGATGATGGACACTAGGCGACGAGTTTCTTAAGGGTCTAAGTCAGAATAAAAATACAAAAAAAATATCAAAAAAAATTTGAAAAATCCAAAAATATGAGTAGAGGGCTCTTCCCGATGACGGACTATTTGGACAAGTACTCTTGAGGGAAGTAGTCCATGTAGGAATTTTTCTTTCTTTTATTTTCTTTTTCTAGGAAGTGTATCACCTCCCCCTTGGTTTTTCTTTTGACCACTGTTCTTTTCCAAGGGTTTTTATTGAACCGGGTTAGGTAGATTTTTCTTTTTTGGATTAGAGGGCAAAGGTTAACATGTAACCCCAAGTATGCACATTAGCAAAACTTAATTGAACTTGAGAATGTGTTATCTAAACTTGACTGTAGATTCTAGGATATGCCTTAAATTGCACAATACAGCTTGCTTGAACATTGATAGGACTTTGTAGATGAACCGGATTCTAAATGAGTTGCATGCTATGTGTGTGTGAGATTTTACTTATATTATATGTTTTACATGATACCTCGAACTTGCCTTGTGTGTTTACAAAGCGAAATAGAAGTTGTTCGGTTGTAGAGATGATAGAGGCATTTCTTTGTGTAACGCTATAAATCAATAAGGCATGAATTCACATGTACATAATATCCTAGTTCACCCCTTTGAGCTTAAACCCTATTCTTTGATAACCCTTGAATATTCATGAAAAATCGAAATCTTATATTGTTCTACTTTACCTCCTAGAAAATGGTGAACTAGCAAAATAATGTAAATGCATTAAAAAGCAATGATAAAAGAACAGATATATCAATGTATACATGTAAAGTGGAAAGACCAGTTACACCAACAAAAGAAAATTGGGGATTAAAAGCAAATAAAGTGAAGGAATGTTTAGGGGAGACATACGGAAGAAAACAAAAAAAAAGGGAAGTTGTGAAAAAGAAAGAAAGTGCTTAGGGAGGTTAGCCACTATAACCGAAAGTATCCTACCCATCCGTAGCCAACATTACAACCCTTAAAGACCTCTTGATCTATGATTGAATAACTCGATTACTGGAGTATTACACTAGGGGAAGCCTATGGTATGTCTGTATGCATATGAATGTTCTTTGTTGAGAGTGAGTGAATATTTCCTATATCTATAAGTTCCATGTTCTAAATTGTTTATGTGTGGGAACTTCTCTCAATAAATTGTGCGAGGGCATATAACTCAAGAAGGAAAAGGTAAATTTGCAAGTCTGGGATAATAACTAGAGTAAGCAATAATGTGCTGGCATGCGAGTTTACGGTTAGGTAAGCATTGTGCATGTCTTAGTTTAATCATTAAAGATAGCTTTTGTGACATATTTTGGGGAAGACATTAATAAAATTGACCTAAAGTGTGATTAAGATTGCTCGAGGACGAGCAAAGGTTTAAGTGTGGGGTATTGATAATAGGTGAATTTGACTATAATTATGCCCTAAATAATCACGCTTTATTGTTGTTTTGATATTGTTTATGATGACAAAATGCTTTTATTAGTGTTTTTTGGTGTGTTATAGGTACACATGAGCCACTGGAGACTAAAAGAGCCATTTTGGAGTCATAAGATGGTAAAAAGGCCAAGTGTAGAGCAAGAGTGATGTTGGCATTAAAAAATAGGATGAAGAACCCGAGATACTGTTCATCTGCGGTCCATCCGCGATCGCGGACGAACCACGGAAAAAGAGGCTCGCGGAACCTCTCAGACATCAGAGGACTTGATCGCGAATGGACCACGGACGCTGCCGAATTTCTGAAGGCCAAACTTGTAAAAACTCAATTTTTGTAACCTAAACCCTCTATATAAGTATAGGATTCGCCCAAGAGAGGCAAGCATTGTATTATTCCCTACTTTTGCAAGATAATTAGTAAGAGAGAACTCTCTCAACTTATTTTTTTCTTTTATATTGATTCTTTGATTATGAATTCAATTATTATTCTTGTTTCTTTTATTATGAGTAGCTCATTCCTTATCTAAGGTTTTGATAGAACCTATTGAGTGATGAACTTCTAGTTTATGTGATTACAAATTATTAGCTGGATTCCTATTTGTTCAAATTCATTCTTGTTGTAGTTAATTGGTAGGATCCCCAATTAGCTGTGCCTATTTAGTGCGCATAACTTGGAAAATAGGGCATTTTTAGGTATATTGTTGAACAAAACCACACCTAGGTTATTGGAGGAATCTATAATCTTAGGCGTAAAGGTGGGATTAGGAATAACGAAGCCTTGGGTGCAATCTAAAGTGAACTATTCAAATTAAAGCTAGCTAGGTAGCTCGGGAGAGTGCACTAGTAAATTATTATAGTTGCTTGGGAGAGAATTACGGTAAAAATAGCGTTCATGATTGATAGAATAATATTGACAATTTGTATGAGCATAAACATAAAAGATTCCATCAATATGGGAAATCAATACCTTAGCCTTTCTCTATATTCTTTACCCAACATTCAATTCCTTTATTCAAGTCTTTGATTCTTGCAAAAGTTAGTTGTTAGAAAACCTCCACAAATATATATTTAAATTTTGGGAAACTGCTCCAGAAGTGTTCTTGGGTTGTGAAAATTGCAGTTGATAGGTTAATTCCCTGTGGGATCGACTCTGGACTTAATTGACCGGATTATATTGACTACGATCGTTGCTTGGACATGAATCATGGCCCCCAAATGGATTTCAATTGTAAGATGCTAGACTCCAAAGGACCGTTTAACAAATTTCACGGTCTTTCCCAAAGCTAATAAGACGTAGATATTATAGGCACGATAAATAAAATTACATTCCTAATACGGGTGCACATCTTATGTGACCCAAATCTCAAATCCCGGCGAAGCTGAAATGCACTAAAGTAACAGGCGTACTGGTTGCGGTGTGACTTGAAATGCATTTTTGTGATGTCTGAAGTCCTAAAAATCAACAAAGCGGAACATTAATAGCATTTGAAAATTGAAGCATATAAGGAAATCAAATAGAACAAATACGGCAGTTGAGCGACCGTGCTAGAACCACAAAATCGGGGAGTGCCTAACACCTTCTCCCGGGTTAACAGAATTCCTTATTAGGATTTCTAGTTTCGCGGTCTGTTAAACAGAGTCATAATTTCCCCAGTTCAGGATTAAACCGGTGACTTGGGACTCCATTATTTTCTCAGGTGGCTACTCTAAAAATTAATAAATAAATCCCGTTTTGAATGTCCTTTAATTTGAAAAACTCCTTCCCTGTTATTATTATATCCCTTCCCGGGATGTAGTAGTAAATAGATGGGACGTAAAGAAAAAGGAGGTGTGACAGCTCTGGCGACTCTACTGGGGAAAAGTAACCCATAACTTTAGTTCAGAGTTTAAGAATTCGAGCTCAGTTAAATTGTTGTTTTGTTTATATCTGATTTCCCTGTATGTTTTAATCAATGTGCTATATGTTTAATGCTATGATATTACGTGGACTGTATATAAAATTGTGCCGAAAACCCTTCTCTTCTTATCTCGGGGGATGTGCTTACTGGTTGAGACTCCCCTTTTTGTTAAGTCATACCCAATAAGAAATAGAGGCCGGATAACTTACAAAGCCAGACAATCCCGCGGGTCCCCGATACGTAGCCCCTCCTCGATCCGAGTTGTCTGCTTGGGTACACAGTCTAGTACAATTGAAAATAAGGATATTGAGCCTAGATTTAGGATGATTATTTGCATCATATCTGACTTAGGGGACTCAACACAGGGGTTGGGTCCGTCTAGGATAGGTGACCTGGAATATCAAAGACCAAGCATGATTATATGTTGCATTTATTTGTCCTGGACTATTATGCTGACCGGCTAAATACCTGAAAACAAAAAGAGATAAAAATAGCAATTTTTTATAGAAATATTTAAATACTGACGAAACGCTGTCGAAATTTTGAGAAAATTATCAAAAATAGTTAGAATAATTCTGTTTTGTTGAAATTAAAAATAGTTGGTCTAAATATAATTTAACCGAACTACGCTGGTTTAATTCTCACCACTAGACAAGATACATAGGCAACCCATGACTGGTCCAACCACCCCTCTTCAAAAATAACAAAAAATGTCAAATTTTTAGTTTTATCAATAAAATCAAAGTGATGCTATTTTTGAAAATAGCCGAATGTTCCAAAAGGACACCAGAAGGCTATTTGCGCAAAAATGGCTGCTTTTGAAGTCATTTTTCTTTAAATAATAATAGCTTTGTAATTTTCGAATGAAATATGGAAATATTTATTCTTTTGAAATAATGAAAAGATTTTTGTTTTCTTTTGAATTAAATAAATCTCCTTTAATAAATGTGCAGGATGAGCACAATACAAAATGAACCCTTTGTACTAATGAACAAAATCCCTTTGGAGTTACGATTGTGGTGGAATGATGTAGGCCAAGATGGACAGGATTGGGTCAACAAATATTTGAAAGATCATACTGGGCTGTTTGACATAGTACCTCGAGGTGATATTATCCGAGCTTTAGTTGCCTGCTAGGATCCTGCACACAATGTGCTCCACTTCTCGGACTTTGAGTTTACTCCGACATTGGAGGAAATTGCCAACTACATCGGAAAGGGTGAGGTTCCCTTAAAAGACAAGTATCCGGTTGCTCCAAGGGCTATCACTGTGCATAGATTCCTAGGCTCTTTAAAGATCGCCAGAAATGTTCACAATGAAGATTTGGTTCACGAGTTCTGCACCATGAATTGTATAGACCGCATATATGGCCACGTGGAGGATTCAATGTTCCAACAAACAAACTCTACAGCAAAGCGAACCGGGCTAAATGGGAGGAACACAGATGTTCGCTTTTATGGTAGCCTTTCTGGGGTTAATCATATTTCTGAGGAAGATGGGAACATCGACAATAGAGTTGCCGGAATTTCCAGTACTCTCCTTAGCCAGGATAATAGTACTTTGGCACCAATGATAGTGGCCGATATCTTTCGTGCTCTCACAGCCTGCAAAGCGGGAGAAGATTTCTTCGAATGGTGTAATCTACTTCTTCAAATATGGATGATAGAGCATTTATGCTGCCACCCTCAGTTTTCAAGCTATGGATCATCTGAAAAGACATGTATTGAAGAATTCTATGTAAGGACAAAAGAGGCCAAGTTGCCAGAAGAGTCGAAGGGTTGGATTACATATTTCCGATCACTGACTGCTAGCCAGATAGAATGGGCATATGGATGGTTGCCCCTCAATGAAGTCATATATATGCCAGCAGAAGGGTTGTATTTCTTTTTAATGGGTCTCAAGAGTATCCAACCTTATACGCCATACCGTGTATTAATGCAATTCAGGAGATATTAAATTGTGCCGAAAGATGGGGACCTCAGCCTTCAAGCAATAAAGATCAGTCCTGATGGGCAATTCCCGGAAGCAAAAATCCGGTAAATATGGAATGAGTGCCAATGTTTGAGAATGGACACCTGTGTGAGAGATCAGGCTAGAGGTGAAGTATCCCCGAGATATTCTGCATGGTACCGTAGAGATGTTGAGCATGAGAGACTGACGAAGAGGCCTCATATTCAAGAATTTGCCAAGCAATCGAGGGAACAAAGGGATTGGCTGGCCAGAGAAAATGAATATCGAGCCAGAATCAGCATGTTGAAAAAACAATTTCAGGACCTCAAATTCGAAAGCAGCTTACAAGCAGCAACCGATGAGGCTGAAAAGAAAGAACTGAGGAAAGAAAATGAAACATTGAAGGCTCAGATTGCGAAAATGAGAACAACAACCAAATCCCCAGTTCGACTTGCCCGGGATGAAAAGCTAATTGAAAATCTACGGCGCAAGGTGAACTATTATAGCTTTGATCTAGATAAAACTGAGAAGGAATTAGTTGGGGCTCAAAAACAATTGGCCAAGAATGCCGAAGAAAGGGCTTGAATGATTCGACAGTTAATGGATGAACATAATGTTGAAGTAGCCCGATTAAGGAAGAAGATTGTTACGGCTGAGGTCAAAAGTAACAAACAAACCAAAGAATTTGATATAGAGATAGAGCATTGCTACATGGCCATGGCCCAGTTAGAATTGGTGCTCTGACAATTTCAAAAGAAGAGCAAACAAACCTTGGATGCTCGTGCCGAACAGATTGGGAGATTGCTTCAAGAGAAAAGGGTCATTAGGGAAAGAACTGTTAACATTGCTCAATACATTATGCAGAAATGCCAACTGTGCAAGGATATGACCCAGTCTACATTTACTGCATCAGCAATGATCTTTGTGAAACAAGTGATGACCGACCTAGACAAACTCCAAAAGGGATTAGCATATAGGCCCGCGGTAAGACCGAACGATATCTCGCGGGCACTAAGGGCTTTAATGTATTCATAGGGCATGCATTTTTGTATTTGTATTTTTCTGCATCTAGAAGATTGTAGTACAACATTATCTTTTGTAATCAATGTTTGAATATCAATGAAAATCCAAAAGTTGTCATTATGTTTCCTTATATGCAAATTGTTTGAAGCGGTAGCAAACATATAGGATTGAAAAACAAAAAAAAAGAGAAAATAAAAGAAAAACAATGAAAAAAAAGATGAGTGGAAACAAAAGAAAAGAAAAAGAAAATCCGAAAAAGAGAATTGGCGGTCAAAACAAGAACAATAATGCCGGGATGATGCATAATTACGAAGCAAAAGTTGGGTTTTAAAACTTGTGATGCTTATCTATTATGATCAAACTATTAACAAGTTTTTGTCGTTGGTGAGTATCAAATAAAACAGTTAGCAATTGGCATTTTGGCACATTGCAACTACAACAATTGTTCTAAAAGCATGACAAAAGCAGAAACCCAAGAAATTGAGCTGACAATCATGGATCCCGTGCAAGAGGGGGAAGTAATAGATGTAAACAGCATGAAGGAAGAAATGTATAAGTTGAAACAACAGATGTCGGAAATGTATCAGGCTTGGTCAAGGAGGAAACCCTTACCTACTTACCCAGCTAACCCCACATATATTTCTCCCTCAAACCCGAACCAAGATCCACCCACCATGAATTCATCTTCTACATATCCTACTTACCTATACTATTACGCCACTATATCACAAATACCGCCCTCACTACCTAAACAAGCTCTACCACCACCACCCAAGACCGCTCTCGTGTATGTGGCTCCACCACCAGCCATTTTACATAAATCCTTTAGTGAGCTTGTATTTCATATCCAGGATAATCATTACTACCCTCCAGAACCCACCTTCAGACAACATGATTCTTACACCCTACTTATAAACATGACGGAGGAGGAGAAACCTGCTAAAAACCCTGAGCAGAGGAGATGGCCAGGAAAATGAAGAGCCTCGAGCAGTTGTTTCGCAATATGTAGGGTCTAGAAGGCCAAGTTAGTGTGGCATACAAGGACTTGTGTTTGTTCCCCGAGATACAGCTACCAGCTGTGTTTAAATTGCCAAAATATGACATGTATGATGGCCATGGTGATCCAGTGACCTATCTGAGAGGATATTGCAGCAAAATGTGCGGAGCTGGGGGAAAAATGAACTACTTATGGCCTACTTCAGTCAAAGCCTTAGTGGCTCAGCATTGGAATGGTACACCCGTCAAGATCATACCCGATGGTTCATTTGGGACGATTTGGCTCAATCATTTGCGAACCATTTTCAATATAATCTAGAAATCATCCCTGATAGGTTGTCATTGACCAAAATAGAAAAGGAGCCCGGAGAGAGTTTTTGGGAGTATGGTTTCAGGTGGAGGGAATAGGCAGCACATGTGGATCCACCAATGAAAGAAGGAGAAATGGTAGATTGTTTCTTACAAGCTTTGGAGCCCACATACTACGGGCATCTGGTGTCTGCAATCGGAAAGACCTTTAATGAGGTAGTGAAGATGGGGAGTTTTGTGGAGGAAGGTTTGAAAACGAACAAGATTATGAGTTACTCAGCCATCAAGGCTACAAATCAAGAAATTCAGATGGGGACGGGAGGATCAATTGAGAAAAAGAAGAAAGAAGAAGTGGCGGTTATATAAGGAAGATCTTGGTCCCGGGGCCCCAACCCATATTATCACCAACCTCGCCCATACCAGCCATATCCACCAGCACCGTATAACCCACCTCCACATTATTATCCTCCGACTGGCCCTCAATTCTCTGTCCAGCATGCCCAATCTTACCCGCCACCTCCACCTTCATGGCGAACCCCAGCTCTTCAAAATGTCTACCATGCCCAAAATGCTTACCCAACATGAAGAACCTACAAAAATCCGAACCGAGCCAGTTTCTGTCCTAACCCTGAAGTGAAAAATGATAGGGCTCAGAGAAAGAAACATTCACTCCTATGGGAGAATCATATACTAGCCTCTTCCACCGACTAAGAGAATTGGGAATGTTGAGTCCCATTGAGCCTAAGATTCCCAATCCTCCACCGAGAAACTTAGATCAATCCATCCAATTGTGAATACTGCTTTGGGGCACCGGGACATGATACGGAGAAATGTTGGCACCTAAATTCTATGATACAAGAACTCATTGACTCCAAAAGAATTGAGGTGCAAGCACCCGAGACTCCCAACATAATGAAAAATCCTTTGCCGGTGTATCATAAAATACATATGAT